>CM052545.1:72790454-72989451 GCA_028533065.1 Trachops cirrhosus
CTCCTTATGGTACCCTATAATTCGGATGTTGAAACGTTTCAAGATGTCCTGGAGGTTCCTAAGCCTCTCCTCATTTTTTTGAATTCTTATTTCTTCATTCTTTTCTGGTTGTACATTTTTTTCTTCCTTCTGGTCCACTCCATTGATGTGAGACCCATCTTTCATTCCATCACTATTGGTGCCCTGTGTATTTTTCTTCATTTCACTTATTGTAGCCTTCATTTTTTCATCTAGTTTGTGACCAAAATCAACCAATTCTGTGAGTATCCTGATCACCAGTGCTTTGAACTGTGCATCTGATAGGTTGGCTATCTCTTGGTTGCTTAAAAGGATGGGTTCTGGGGCTTTCAATTCTTCTTCTGTGTGAGCCATCTCTTTGCTGTTGTTTTTTTTTTTTTTTTGAGGGGCGGGGTCTTAGGTGTTCACCAGGGCGTGGCACCCCAGTTGTTGGGTTGTGATGCTATATGTAGGGGCGGGGTCTGAGAAGGGACAATGGTGCTTGCTCCGCTCTTCTAGGACCTCAGACCCTTATGCCATTTCCCGTGAGCTAACTGGGCCCCTCTGGTGCCAGTTCCGGTGTGGGTGGGCCTGTGTACCCTGAGGGACCATCCTTTTCAGTCAGTGCCCCAAAGCTCTGTTTCCTGGTACTGGGACCCTAAGTTGCGCGCAGTGCCTTGCTTCACAATGGCCGCCTCACTGGGTCTGCCAGTCTCCAACCCCCCTGCCTGGGCCTGCCAGCCACTGCTGCTGTGTGCCCAGGGTCCCCCCGCTGCAGTCCTGTGCACTGCCCCGGTTGCTCTGCTTTCTGCTCCACGTCCCTCGCCCGGCCCGACTCCGCCCCTCCTACTGGTCTGGATGAACGTGTCTAATTTTAACTCCTTGGGTGTCCGACTTCCATACAGATCAATTTTCTGTCAGCTCTTGTTGCTATTTTGTTTCTATTGTTGTTGTCCCTATCTTGGTTGTGCGAGGAGGCACAGTGCGTCTACCTGTGCCTCCATCTTGGCCGGAAGCCTCACAATTCACATTTTGTAGGCGAGAAAACTAGGCTCAGAGAGGTAAAGTGACTTGTTTGACATTCCATAACTAGGAACAAATCCATGTCTTTTTGATTCTAAAATCTGCGCTTTTAACTACTGCACTCATGTTCTTTTCCCTGAAGCTGCTCCCTCTGGACTCCCCTACTTCTATTCTGCCCTTCTCTGATTTATCAGCTTCATGATCTTGGAGTTTAAACCTGCCATATCATGGAACACCTCTATGCCTTTGTACATGTTGTTCTCTCTCCCTAATCATCAGTATGGCCAAAGCATCCCCTCCTTGTCACCCCACTGTGGAGGTGATCCCTTCCTCCTTGGTGTCACATGGCTGGGTCACATACAGTGAGCTTGAAATTGTCCTCATTGGCTAGGTCTTTGCCATGGGAACCAAGGTACTCCAATGTTGAAACGGTGCCTGGGATGACTTGCGATTGCAGCTATCACCTGAGCTGAATGACCTGTTTACCTATGAGGACCCCCTTCTGCACAGTACCCTTTATAGCAGCAGGGACCCTGGATGTTATCTTTGCAGCTCCTGTCCTGGCCAAAGACCTGATGGTTAATGAGTCATCTTTGATGAATGCCATTCCTTTAATCTCTACAGCTAATCAGTAGATAAGCCCTGCAGAATTTTCTGTAAGATCTCTCATATCTCTCCCCCATTTTTTATTTTCCCAGCCATGATCCCAAGTCTGTGTCTCCTGACCTCTCACATGGCCCATTGCAATCACCTCCAAACCAGTGTCCTGGCTCACTCCTTGCTGCTCTGTCCAGTTTATTGTGATGATTTCTACTCTATTAACACCGCTTTGTACACATCACTTGTCTGTTCAATGGTTCCCCGATGCCTACATAATAAAGCCCAAGCTTCTTAGCTGGGCTTTCAATAACCTTCCAAAAATGCCTTACTGTACCCTCCAATCTCACAGTTACTGCAGCACTATATAAATTACCTGCTCCAGCTAGTATGCTATTCACCATGTCTCTAATGCTCCATTGAGTCCCATTTCCATGCCATTGCTTGCACTGCTCCTCCTGTTCGAAACTCCCTCCCTGCTTCCCGCTGCATACCTACAGTCTGCCCTGTCTTCATGTCTCAGCTGAATTCTCACCTTGTGCACCAGTCTCCTCTGACCAGTGACCAGTGACCAGCAACTTTTCTCCTCTGGGATAGAGTTATCTCCTCTACTTAGAGTTATAGGTCAGAATTTCAACTACTGATCAGTTGTGTGGCCTTGAGTAAGTTATATAACCTCATACGCTCAGTAGAATAGGAGATAGTAATGCATGTGTTGGGATTGCAAAGAGGATGAAATGAGGGCATCTGAATGCCCAAAAGAGGTTCCAGTTGGTGACCTCAACTGCACAGATCCAGGGTTCAGACAGAGCCAGGCACAGCTGGCTCATGGAGGGTCCATGGAGGAGATTGGACATGCCACATTTTGTGCCAAGAGGATGAACTCACCCAGGGTGTCTAAGACTGCTGGTGACATGATGTGACTGCAACAATACTTTGATGACAGAGACCAGGCACAGCAGTGAGAGGTCTGTTCTGGGAGACCCGCGCTCCTGCACTGGAACTCCAACTCTTCCGCTTCTCATACCAGTGATCTTGAGTCAGTTCTTTCACCTCTCTGTGCCTCTCTTACCTCATTTCCAAAGTGGGGATTAAATATGGAAGCTACTTCATAGGGTTAATGTGACAATAAGTAAAAGAACTGTCAGGAGTTTAGCATGCCTCTGGCAGACTGTGGCCTTAAATAAATGCTAACTGTTATGTTTTATGTTATTATTCTTGCTTCTGGCCTCTATGGACTTGTCTTCATCCCAGAGCACAGGGAGTATGAGTAAAAAGGGAAAGAGATGGTTCACTAATCAACCCTGGAAGAGCTTGGTGGGAGCAGAGGGAAGCCTGTTCCAGAACATCTGTTACAGAGGGTAGAACAGGTGAGAATTATGCTACAGAAAATAGCTCAAAACTGGGTCACCGAACAGGAGGGGCATAGCAGCGGCTCTCCGCCCTGACAGCAAGTTGGAGTTGAGGGCTTTCCACAGATGCTGGTATCTGGGCCCCACCAATGAAGTCTTCGATTCAATTTGTTGGGCTGGGCCTATATACGTGTATTTTTTTAAAGCCTTTTAGATGATTCCATTATGTAGCTGGGGTTGACAAACACTAGGCTAAAAAGAGACATAGGTCAAGGTTAGAATAATGTGGACGAGGAAGGAAGGGGAGAGGTGAGGGAATAGAGCAGAATGGAGGGGAAATGATCCTGGAGACAGGGTGAGGCAAGGCAGGTACCTAGGGAAGAAGAATTCATGGAGAATGAGTGCCTCCTTAAGTTTTGTATCTTAGGGTCCTCATTTGCTTCACCTTAGAACAGCCCTGCCTGGAGACATTCCTAGGGGCCCACAGCAATGTCTTCAGTGTTTTCCTTCATGGCTCGTGTAGGTGGGTCATGTGTTTTTGGAAGCAGATATACAGAAAGGAAAAGACTAAATTCCTACTCTAATCATGCTCCCACACATCCATCCCTCCATCCAGCCTCCACTTGTCCATTTATTCATTCATTTGTTTGTTTAATAAATATATATTGAGGGCCTATTAAGCACAGACACCCAGCTGGCCTTCAATCTGCAGTCATTCACCCTAACAGGTATAACATGCACATGCCGAGCTTTCTGGTCTTAAGTTATGATGAGAAAGACCCTGGCTTGTTTCCAGCTGCAGAACCAGGGTCTGGAGTTAAGACAGGCTGGATGAGTGTTGATGTGGGTGAAGGTCATAGTGCGTGGGTTTTTCCCATCAGAGGCCCAGTAATTTGGAGGAAAAAACACTGACTTTGCCACTTAGTAGCTGTGGAATCTTGACCCATGTGTTTATCTTCCCCAAATCACAGCTCCAAAATTTATAAAATGGGAACATTAGGTGATGGTGATGATGAAATAAGCAAGTAAGCACGAGAAGCCTGATTTATGTAAGTGTTCATGACAAAGGCCACAGAAGAAGTTAATGGAATCGGTAGAACATTTGAATTACTTTCGAATCGGTAGAACATTTGAATTACTTTCAGGCTTTTGTTTTTCACTGTGCAATCAGTTGGAAGAGAACTGCAGATTTCCCCACTTAAGCAGATTCCCTTCATAACCAGAGAAACTTACAACTGGAGATTAGAAGGAATGTAAATGTCATCTAGTCCAATTCCCTCATTTTATAAATAGAGATAGAGGCCTGGAGAGGGGCAGTGCGAGGGGCAGTGCCTGGGCCCAGGCTGCACAGAAAATCACTGACTCACCTCGTTGGAAGAAGCTCAGGATACTCAGTCCTGGTTCTCACTGCATGCCCCGGGAACAGGTGCTCCTCTGATTTCGGCTGAACAGAAAATTATCATAGCAATTATGGCCCTGAAACTGGCATTGATACAAAAGAAACAAGGGTCAACATTTCACATTTCTTGAGTTTTGACTATGTACTAGGCACATATATTCACATTGTCTCATTCAGTGCATACAAAAGCCCATGAAGTAGGCTATGATTGTTTTCTCTATCTTACAGATGTGGGGAATTGGGTCTCAAGGAAATTAAGTGACTTTTCCAGGGACTCAGAGTTGGAAAGTAGTGGTGCTGGGCCTGAAGCCAGGTCTTTGAATACTTTCTGTGCTTTACCTCGTTGCTTTACTGCCCCCAAATAATTTATAGATATTTATGTGTCTAGGGCTGGCCTTGGGGCTAAGGTAGAAGAATGGTAGCATTTCTCATCACAGGGACACAATTAGACCACCTCTCTAACAATCTTCCACACGCTGCTGAAATCTATCAGAGGGAACTTCAGTGATGGGTGCAGACAATGGCAAGTTCACTGACCACACTTCTCTGCTCCTCCCATGCCTGAAATTTCTCCATTAGTAGTTTATTCCTTTGGCTGATTTGTGGCCCTCATCCTGATTAGTTGAGAGTGTGGATGAGGGTACAGCAAGTCCTGATAGCTCAGCACGAGTGAGTCTATTCTTCCCTTTCCCACCTATTAAACTCTGACTCATCTTTCAATGCCCAGCACAAATATCATGGAACACAGGAACTTATAATATATTCTGAGTCATCTTTCCATGCTGTGGGCTAGGGACACAGGAACTCTTAAGGAAGCACAGCCCCTGCCTAGACTGCTCCCTGTCTGGAGAGGTCACAATTACAATGCAAAGTGGAGAGATGAAGGTGAATGCTAACACAGTGGTGGCCTGAGGGCATTCCTAACCCGGGAGGGGTCTGTTGCCAAATTTCTGTGGAAGGTTTTCTCTACCCTCAATGCTCACCTAGCACTTTGCACAATCCCTGTCAAAACACTAATCTTGGCCACCTGTGAAGATTTGTTTGCTTGTCTATCTCAGAATGTGAGCTTTTTAGGCCAGGTCCTATGTCACTCGGTTCTGTATTCCCTGTGGTTAGCATGGGACCTGGCACATAGTAGGTGCTCAGTAAGTGTTAGTGGGTATAACATGGGTGAAAATATGAGGACATCTAAAGATAAGAGATAACAGGGATGGCAGGAGGATAAGGAAACTGGAGGAAAGACATACACATGTGAGGTAAGGGAGACTGGGGCTACAGGCCCATCTACAGCACTTTGGACCTACTTTCTATATGGACTAGAGCTCCACCTGGGGGTCTAAGCCAGTCAGAAGTCAGGGTCCACCCTTGGAGCCCGGAAGAAAGGAACTGATCATCCTCCCATCACCCCATCTGCATCTAGTCAATGCAGTGGGAGAGCTCAGGGCACAACTCAAGGTCTAGTGGAAGAGCCCATTTAGGCACGGCCCATCCTCCAGCTCCATAACACTTTCATTTTACTCTTCATATTGACTGAGTTCCCAGTTTGATTGTGAATAATTTACTAATTCTCTGTACCTTATGTTTAAATCTCTTTAATCTGATTTTTTTTAGTCACAGTGATTTATACTTGTCGAATAATGACCTTCTCAATGAAGATCACAGTGAAAAAAGAAATCTTAGACTGGGAAGCTTTCCGTGACGGTGGGAACAATGCAGGCTGTGGAGAGGGCACAGGGAGACGTCTCTGCCTGCTGCTGACCTTACCCTATGTTGTTTTTGTTCTTGGCTTGAGCACCTTCTAACATACCTCATAAGTTACTTGTACATCGTGCTTTGTCCTCATTGTGCCTCTCCCCCTCCCACAGTAGAATGTAAGTTCCATGAGATTAGTAATCTTCATCTATTTTTTCACTGATGTATCCCCAACATCTAGAACAGAGCCTGGAATATAGTAGGTGCCTAATTAGTATTTCTTGAATGAACAAATAAATGAATAAATAATAGAGCCAGTGTAGGTTGATGCAATCAGAGATTTGGAAGCCTCTCTGGGTGGCCATTTTCCACCATGTGCTCAGTGAAGGAGCGACAGGAAGGTGGGACAGACATAGAGAGAGGGATGGAGATGAGGGATCAGGTGGGCCCAGAGGAAGCAAGGTGGGATCATATGTGTTGTGGTTCCTGGAGGCTTTTTGGTCCAAGGTCCTGTCCTTCAGGGGGTTCCTCTCTAGTTCCTGTTCCTAGAATCTGCTTAATAACCTCTGTTTGGCTAAGCAGGCACTGCTGGGAATCTGTTCCTTTCCAACAAAGCAGCTGTGACAGCCTATTATGCTCAGGCCTCAGGAAGTCAATCATCCAAGCCACTGAACTTGGGGTCAGCTAGAGGGTGACACACTGGGGTGAGGAGAAGGTAGCAATGAGGTCAAGGGCTTGTTTTTACACTTCCGAGTGATTACACTGACTTTCCCACTCCACCTTCATCTTCTACACTCTCCTCTGACCCAGCTCAACCCACTTTCCGTCCTTAGGTTGTATTAGGATGAAAAAAATTTACCACTCTCTAGGTCCCAGTTTCCAGATCTTAATTCATGCTGACCACCATGTACAGGCACAGGACCAGGGCCCTAGCAGTGACTGAGAAGCAACTTCTGTCCTTAATGTGGCCACATTTTTGTGACCACTTTCTTCTTTATCTCATGACATGTGTCCCCTTCCCATCTTTTTGACATTTTTGATGGGGAGAAAACCATGGATGGAAAGCCTAGGAATGCAATCTCTTGAAGTGTGTGTGCATGTGTGTTTCTGTGCATTTGTGTGTGATAGTGGTGGGCAGGGCCAAACAGAGACCTGGGTTTAGTGTGATGGCACTCTGCCACATCCAACACTGAGACCTTTTCCCTTTGGGGAATAGAAAGGTGAGCCCTTTTCAAATAATCCAGGGACCCTATCAACCTCACTAATTAACTTCCCAAGAAATGTGTCTGAGAAAGGGACAAAATAAGCAGACCAGAATTACCTTAGACACGTGTCTGCACAGCCTGGGCCAGAAGTCTGTTCTGGACTACACATCGTATTTCTCTCTTGATCATGCAAAGGCTGGTCTGGGTTGAAGCTGAGCTTAATGTTTCTACCAACCTCTCCCTTTTTTTCTCTAAATGCAAAGCCATCTGGATAGGAGGTTCCTGGAGTAGGATATATGGAAATGAGCTGAGAGGTACCTAAGAGAATGGGAGCTAACAGATGTCAAGGCCCTTGTATGGCATGCAATATGTTCCTTGCTCTACCTATGCGATATAGTCAAATGTATCATTCCAAGGAAATGGGAGACCTAGGGGTCTTCCAGGACCTAATGTCTGAAGCGTTTGAACAATCTTGGGACCAGTCTTCTGGTCTTGTGAAGACCAAGCAAGAGGAAGCGAGCTTAGAAGAAAGTAGAGGAGGCATTGAGGGGAACGGCATAAAATAGGAGAAGTGCAGAGGATGAATGTTGGCTTGAGTATAGGAGTTTGTGAGTATTGGGGACCTCTGCAAATCTACTTCAATCCTAAAATATGACTGATAATGCAGGGACTTGGGAGCGAGAAGTCTCTCCTTGGGGAGAAACTTGAGTCTTTATGCTGAAAAGGATCTAGTATCTTAGAACTATGCAAACAGCATACAATTAAGACTTTAAAAAGAATTTTCTTTCATTTCCATTTGATGCCCTTCCAAAGAACTCTTCTATGAAAACCACTGTCCACTGTCCAGGGACTGGGAACTCAAGTTACTCAGATCTTCCTTCCCATTTGTCCTCAATCTTCACCTCTTCTGGTCCCTGCTTGGCTGCCCCCACCCCAGCCTCTCCATATTACAAACCAGTGTCTCTGCTTTCAATTCACCTACATTAGCTGCAATAGGTTGAATTATGATAAAGTAACAGACACTTCCAAAATCTCAGTGGCTTAAACCAATGCAAGTTTATTTCTCATTTACACTACATATCTAAAGCAGGCCGCTGGAGGGTTCTAGTCATCTTAGTTACTCAGGGACGCAGGCTGGCACAGAGTTAACTAGGTGAATGACATCCACATCTCAACAATCTAACCAACAAGGAAACGAGGGGACTTGCATGCAAGCTTTTATGTGCTTTTACCCAGAAGAGACACAAGTCACTTCTGCTCTTATTTAATTGGTCACTTCTGTTCCTTATTTAAAGGAAGTCACATAGTCATGCCTAACTTCACGGGGTCAGGGAAGTACAATTTTCCCTTGTGCTTAGAAGAAGAGGAGAACCAGGCTGTTGCTGAGCACTGCCTTACCTCCTATAATCCACCTCCCTAATTTCTTTCTTCTCTTCCTCCCTCCCTGATCTTCTACCTGAATGCTATTCTTTGACCTCTTGGCCAATGGTCCCTCCTTCCATTCCTTCCTTTGTCTCTATACCCTTCTCCCTAATTCTGCTATCTGTGGTCTCTGCTCCTGTCCTCCTGTTCCCCACCCTACCCCTAATGGTCGGTCACACCTCTATCACTTGGCTGCTTTCGTTAGACGTGATTGAATACTACCCCTGATTCTAACTTCACAAGTTTCCTTTGCCCCTAATTGAGCTTAATGATTTGTGTCTTCTAATGCACACAAATGGGCAAGAATTCCTGGATCTCATTAATAATTTTAAGCATGCCAAAAGAAAGATTTTAAATCCTAAGCAAAAATTAAATGACCATAAAAATCTTTGTTCGCTTCCCAGGAGACAATCCCATTTCAACTTGACAGGTTAATTAAAAGCTGGGTAAATTGGACACAACACTTTTAATAAACAGGACTTGGCAGGCTTGAAAAAGAGATGAAGGGAGGTAAGAGCGGGAGAAAATGAAGCTCACATGTAACAAAGGAAATTAAGTTATGGGAGCTCACTCTTCCTGTAGAGTGACCTTTCTGGGAGCTTCAGGTATCTTCAAATGACACGACTGACCCATAAGATTCTGAGAGAATTGACTCTCTTCTCCGACTCTAATTTCCTGGGCCATATTAGTCCACAGGAAGAGAGAGCTGTTGTCTAGGAATGCTCTTAGAGGATCTTTGTACTGTTTAATTTTGGGGTCTATATTTGGTCCCTTCTAGACCAATCTTGCAAGCCCCAAGTCCACGGGGAAAGCTGCTAGTAGACAGGGATCGGGGACTAAATCTGAGAAGCCGCATTGCATAATTGTCTCCATGAATAGTCTCATTTTTAGCATCAGGCTTTTCTTCCATTTTATGTTCTTGCCTTACCCTTAGATCTCCTTTTCAACCACCTGTACTAAGATTTGGGCTCTCTTCTGGCTCTGTTGTCTCTACCTGTGGTAGGTAAATGAGTTCTGAGGTCCCATGTGGGACCTGGCTGCAGATCCCGTCATCAATACAGAGTCCACCCAGTGTTCCTTAAAGGACTGAGGCGGAGTCTCTGAAAAGTTCTCTGGTTACCAGTATCAGCATCCTTAGCAGAATACAGGGGTCTCATCATATGAATAAGTGCACTACAGAGACTGTAAAAATTTGGAATAGAAAGAAAGTAGGCATATAGCTTCTCACCGCTACTCCCCAGGACTCTTTCAGGAGTCACTTTTGCATTTACATGTAGGAAAGTCATCTCCCCCCCATCAGTTGTCTAGTTGGGGTGATCCTATTTTTGCATTCAACAGTAATTTACTTGTGTGTAGCTGCTGCATGTTGCTTTAGTTAAAATAAGGCTGCCTATAAGTATTTTATTCTTCAGTGAAAAGCCTCATCTGGAGGAATTGGCCACAAGCCCCTGGGTAGGTGAAAATGATCTCTCAGGTGGGTGTGGGACTTGCTGACCTTTGAACAAGAAAGAGTGTTGAAAAGAAAACAACCTTCATCATCATTTGTTGTCCCCTTTCACTTCCAGAAAGAACCCTGTGCATCTACAGCTGGTGGAGACCTTGGCAATCATCTGCGTGAGCCAGCTGAGCCCCAGAGACAGGAAGTGGCTGGCCCAGGCCTCACGATGGGGTTGCCGCAGGGTGTCCTCTGTCGGCCAGGAGCTGTAACTTACAGACAGACCTGTACCCTTACTATTTCTGGCTACTGGTATTTCTAGATGAGCACAAAGCTACAGTTTTGCCAAGTCACCTATTAAGTGAAAACAAAGTTTATTCTTTATACTGACCTCCAAAACAAGAAAAGAGATGTTCATGTTTAAAAGATCTCAACAGCCTGAGCTGTCAAACTTGGGTTGGGAAGTATTTAGGTGACAGAGTAAAAAAGGAGGGTGCTTAGTGGTTGCCTGGAACAAGAGCTGGGAACTAGGAGGGACTGCAAATAAACAGGCATGGGGTGATGGAAATTTTCTGAAGTTAGATTGTGGTAATGGTTGCATGACTCTAAATTTACTAGAAGTTACTGAATTGTACATTCAAAATGAACAATGGTGGGGGGATTGCCCGAGGGAGTGGGGCGGTGCTGGGTGGAGAGGGGCAAAGGGGGAAAAATCAGGACAACTATAATAGCATAATCAATAAAATAATTTAAAAAAATAAAATGAATGACTTTTATGGTATGTAAATTATACCTCAACAAAGCTACCCCTCCCCACCCAAAGAGAAAGAAAAAGGAAAAGAAAAACAAACCTGGGAGTGAGAGCTCAAACAACACGTCAGGAAGATAAACCCAGGCCTCCAGACTGTTTGCGTTTAGGCTCTCAAAGGCTGTGGCGCCTCCAGGGCACAGGGGCCAGAGCTGAAGCAGATAGCTCAATTTCCAATCAATTGCACTCTAGGCCCTGGCCTAAGAGTTCAGTCTGTCCTGACAGCTCTTCAGCTTCTGTCAAGTGCATGTTGAGTTGGGTGACATTTAAGAGAAACAACACATGCTGGTGTTAGCACACACCACTCTGGGCTGTGGGGGTCCTGGGAGAGCCCCAGAGAGCAGGATGCTCGTACTTCATTAGCCTAAATACCCGCGGACATGCTTTTGCAGCTATTACAATAATAATCTTTCCATTTTTATCTAAGCTCAAGGAATGAAATGGCCGCATAAAGACTATATAGGTATTTCCAGTCAATACAGCGCCCATTATGTGACTACTCAGCGTTCTCCCCAAGAGACCCGATTTAGCAAGTACCCCATGGAAGTTAATGCCTAAAGAAAGAAGTCTCAACCTTAAAAACTTGAATGACTGATTTGACAGGCAGCAGGAGCAACTAAACCCATGTGGTGGTTCCTCTTCTTCCTCCTCCTTATTCTTTTTCCTCTGTTTTGTCTTGATTGCCAGGACACTCCAAGCAGAGAGCCAGGTATGTGTCATCACAGATACACCTGTTTCCCAACTATCTGGACCACGTGCTCCCTCACATTCACCAAATGTTTCTTAAACACGTAGCATGTACCAGGGACCATACGAGACACTGGGGTTGGAAGGATGGATGAGACATGATGTTTGCCCTCACAGAAGCAGATATGGGAATCATTGCAAATAAATCCTGTAACAGGACCCTCTTCCAGATACTATGAAAGTAGAGAAAGGAGGAGACAGTAGAAAGAGAGAAATAGAGGACAACTCTCCAGGTTAGTATATGAACTACATTTTCTTACTTTCTGCATTCTTGATGTGCTGGCATTTGTGACCTCATTGACTGGGGAGAGAGAGTCCTTCCCAAAGCTGTAAATTCTTAGTGATGGCAAAAAGCTCTGGAGCACACCTTGCAACTACCCAATCCAGAGCCCAACCTCTGAACAACTTCCTCTATCTGGCTCTTACATTCCAGCGAGGGGCAATATTCCAAAGCCCTAAATCACCCTAGGGCCAGGTAGAGACAATCCCTGTAGCCCAGAGCTTGGCAACATTATTCAAACTAGCCAGTCCTAAACTGTCACCCCATCTAGCTGTTCCCATGAAAAACACAATCCAGGACCTGGACCATGCACTGTCCTTACCTCTTCTGCCTCCTGATTAAAACTGTTACTTTGTCCTGTGGCCATGCATGGCATGGCCTGTCCCCTCCTCTTAGGAAGTGTAAGTAATAAAAATCATTTTTCAGTGGCATTGGGCTCTCCATGTCACCACTTAGTTACTTCCACAGATTAAAATCCTATGGGTACAATTGATACAAGAAGGGAAAGCTTGATGGGTGATTGGGAATTTTCCAGGTGGGTAGGCATTTCAGAAATAGAATGAACTTGTGCATTGGCCCACAGACTTGGTGAGACGGGACCATTAGGGTTCTGAGTCTGATGTATATTTTTAGCCCTTTAAAGGCTATCTGTTAACATTCCTTTTACAATGTGGGTGGGGCATAAATTATAAATAATAGTATCTGGGCCAAGTCTTATCTGTACAAGATAGAATTTTCCTCAAGGTCAAGTTCTGATTGTTCTTTCTTTTGTTAACCACGGAACATAGGACCATGCAGACTTCGAATCCTGCTTCTATCTCTTATTAGCTGTGTGTCTCTGTTAACTTCTTAACCTTTCTGTGCCTGACTTTCTCATTGATAAATTGGAGTAATACCAGTAGCCTCCTCAGAAAGTTGGGTAAAAATTACACGGGTAAATATTTCTAAAACACTTAGAACGTAGCAGACACACAGTAAAGGCTATGCAAGCATTTGCTAAATTATTTTCTGACTCCTTATTGGAAGGGTACTGTGCTAAGACTTTAAAATCTATAAAGATGTGAAATGTATGTTCCTACCCCTAAAGAATTTACAAGTATAATAAGAGGCTAGAGAATGCTGGAAGATCAAAGGGCTGCTTAAGAAATTGCATTTGCATGAGATGCTGAAAAGCTGACAGTGATAATAGACTCATATTTGGGCCCATGAACACTCTCAGATAGAAAAGGAAGGAGAGAAAGTGAAATGTCATTGAAACAGCCCTGGGTTTTGAGTCTGACACACCTGGGTTCAAGGTCCGGGAAAACTGACTTTCCAGATCTGCCATTTCTAGCCATGTGATCCAGTTAAGCTGATTTCTCTGAGTCCTAGTCTCCTCACTTGTATGATGTACTGTAGCAGATGGGAACAAAACAGACAATAACCACAGATGACACTTACTGAGCACTTGCTGTTAATGCTGGGCACTGCACTAAGAGTTCCATGAGGAAGTGAGCTTAGAGAAAGGCCAGTAACTCAGGGCCCAAGGTCACTCAGTAATAAGTGGCTGAGCAGGGATTTGAAACCAGACAGTTTGATTACAGTAGCTGATCTAATAATTGTTATTTTATGCTAAATCTCTCAGAGCTGTGCTGGAGCCAGCAGGCACTCAAATAACAACAACCAGTTGTTATTATTAACTGTGAAACATCTTTTATCTATTTGGCTAACAGCTACTAATCATTTAAGACTCTCTCCAAGTGTTATTATTTTCTTCTCATCTCCAGAAACAGCCTGGTGATACTCCCATGATGCATCACTCTGGGCAAGCATAGGCCCAATCCTTCTGAAATTATCAACTTTGTATTTTCTCTAAGTAATGAGGAAAAAAGGAAAAGTCCTTTTTATCAGGTCCCAGGCACATTAATCAAAAATTAATCCAATAAAGTTAGTAATGAAACAGTCTGATTAGAGAAATAATCAGAACTGTAGGCTTTTGCAGGTTTTAGAACATTAGATCAAATAAATGCTTTACTCTAAATGGATTTAATGCAAAATCATCAGGACCTGCAAGTCAAGCAAGCTCGAGGAATTCTGGGAGCTAAGTTGAGAATGGCTTGGCCTGGTAACAAATGGCAGGCCTGGTAGACCTACAGTCTACAGTCAGGTCAACTTAGGTATTAGATCAAATGCCAGGCCAGGGCAAAGAGGATGCTGGCTGGAAACTCAGCTCGACAGAAAGTCCCTGATGGTATCTGATGTGAACATGATGATGTCACTTCCAAATCCCTCCTGTTCAAGGCAATAAGGCAGTAAAGGCCAAACCCAGATCCCAGTGCAGTTCTAGATCTGTGACTTCCACCCCTTATAAAAACAGTAACATGTGCAGTGGTAGCCTCAGGGAATGGCTTCCCAGGAGCCTCCTGTCTTTCTCAGGTCCTGGGGAGTTCAACATGCAGAAGGCATTAGCTGGGCCCCTACACATAAATCAGTTTGACTGAATTATGTTTAAAAAAGAGAAAACAGCTTAATTCAATAACCAACTTTTGTCTCATGTGTAGCTTTTCTTTTCTGTTTTGACTAACTTTCATTCCCCAATAGATGACATAGCAAGGTGGCATACTGGTGTGAATACTAGGAAACGGGAAGACCTGGGCCCATCTCCGGGTTGTGGTTGTAGGTAATGGGTGGCAAGGAGGGCGGGACACTTCAGTGCAGTGTAAAGAAGCCAGATCAGGGTTTGAATATGGCTGTGGTACTTCTTAGTTATGTGAGTCTCAGTTTGCTCATATTCAAAATGTGGGGTAAATATTAACTCACAAGAACAAGCCATGTGTAAAATAATGGTAGAGTCGAACACTCAATTACAAAAATTATTTAGTAGTTATTAGATGCTTGGCAACACACTTATAAAACAAGTCCCCTTTTCTCCACTCTCTTCATCTGAGTAGCAAAGCCTTTATTCACCATGCCATGGATGTAAACTCACAATAAATAAATGAATGGACAAATGGGTGGATAGATGGATGGATGGATGGATGGTTGAATGGATGGATGGATGGATGGATGGATGGACGGATGGCCGGGGCCTGGGGAAGTCCAGAAACTACAGAATACTGATTCAATCTTTGCAGAACAATCAAGAAAGCCTTCCTGATGTCCCAGCAGGAAGCAATGTGGGAAAGCCACATGAGTGGGGGAGGAAGGAACAAAAAAATGAGACATGAGAGGAGACAGGGATATGCCCAAGAATGCTCAGAGAGCCCAAGGAAGACAGTGTGTATGGATGTTCTGGTCCTGAATCAAGGTGAGAGGTGTCTGCAATGAGGCATTAGCACAGAAACTGAAGTGACCTTCAAGGAGCCAGGTGCCCGATGTGGACTCTTATCCTCCCCGCCATTTGGCAGGCAGTAGGGATCAAACTTAACACACTGTCTAAGCAAACTCCAAGGCTAACCCTAACACTATGCTTAAAACAAACGTCAGGAGTTTGGCCAGAATTGGGGAGAGGGGTAGAGATGCTCAAAGTTAGTATCAATCTTCTCTCAGCCATACTCACTGTACTCTCACCCTTCTATTGCCCCATCTATCCACCAATTAACTCATCCAGATTGAATGGAATTGTGGCTAGGAGATGAAGGTTTGCAGCAGTTGGTGATGTTTTCTGAAGCTCTGATAAAAGATGAATCTTGGGGATGAGGTGGCAGAGGGAGCTGGACTATTTGTGGTATAGGCTATAGAGCCTCAGCTGCAGAGCCTTAGGGATGTAACTGAGTCAGGTTTCATGAAAAACTGATCCTCCTGGATCTTGGCCCAGTTTGGGTGACCTTCTGGTCATATTTGTTCTGTTCTAGCATTGTTTGCCACCATTAAGCTCACCCCAATTTCCAGTTGTTCAAATCTATCTAGCACATCCAATTCAGCCCAGTCTGCACCACTCGAAAGCAGCTCAGGGCAATTCACTCTAGTACCACTCAACAGAGCCCTATCTCTTCAATTTAGTTAAAATGATTTGGACTTAATAGTTTCAACCACTGATGGTAGACAGACACATTGGCAAATGGCCAACCTCAGGGTCAGCTTCAAAGATGATGATATGGAGGCTGTCACAAGGCAGACCTGAGGAGGTGTACCCATCTGAGACAGTCAGGAATGAAGGATCCGAGCACTGGAATTTCAGAGCCTGGCTGGTCTAGGCATTCCTTGTGAGATTGCACTTGACAGCAACTATAGGCAAATGTGATGAGGAGCCACAGCAGAAGCCACGGAGCTCTGGACTATGCAACTCAATGAATACATAATTTGTGCTTAATTGAATACCCTCTCTTACTAGAGGCTGGTCTCAGTGACTAAGAGACACTAATCATTTAGAAACATACATGAGATAAGAAAAATATTAATTAAGAGAACCCTATCCTTTAGCTTATTATTTTCTTTTCTAAGTTAAGGGGGAAAATCAAGAATTCAGGTTAGCTCAGTAACACATTTTTCTGTTGGTCAGGGTTTGAGAAATACTATTTTTGAGGGACATACTCACTTGCAACTCAAGACCCTTAAGTAACTACCAGCCCCTCCCTGTGCCTATGACTTACCTCTAGCCTCCTAGCACGTCCCCATCAGGTTAGGCTGTGGTCACAGTGCTTGTCCTCATCACAGGGTGTTTGTGTCTGTTCTTCCCTTCATTGCTTACTACCTTTTGCCAATATTAGACCCTTGTCTTTGTCAAGGCCCTTCCCTGAGTGAGATGTCCTCTGGACATCTATCCCTTGTCCCATGCCTGTATGACTCTGTCATCTTCATGGAACAAGTAAAGGTGTCCAGCATAGTACTTTTTCCTTTGCAGCTCTTGTTGGGCTGAGGAGGGTTTTGTAAACTCTGAAAGGGCAACAGTTTCCTTTGCATACAGCCAGGGATGCCTAGGATTGGAGTATAGGATGCCAGCAGGTACTTACAGGAACTGTGTCTGGCACAGAGATGTTCATAAAATATTTCTTGGGTGAATGGATGTGTGAATGAATAAATGAAAGAGCAGAAGTGTGAATAAATGAATGAGGGACAAGTCAACAAATGCGCACGAAAAGGAAAGCATGAATAACTTTAGAATAGGTGAAGAAAAGTGTAAAAGAATGAGTGAATGAATGAATAAATGAGTGGTCATGGTCGAGTTGACACTACAGACCATTACACTGCTTCCAGGATGGACAACCCAGCCTGGGCTGTCATGTGTGGTCCTCACAGCAATCCTCCTCAGAAATGTCATTAGAATAGCAATTTCCCACCCTTTTGTTTCAAGTTGAGATTGTTTGATTGTTATCATTTGTTCTCAAATGGTCAGAAAAACTTTGAGGTGGTTAAAAAGAGCTTTTCTAATTGTGAGTTACCAAATGAATATCACTGCAGCTGGGCCACACTTCCAGAGCTGGTCTGTCATTATGTCAATCTGATGTTAATTAAAATGGTAATTGGATGAGAGTTTCCAGAAGTCCCCCTCAATGGCCAAGTAAGGCTTCCCACTGGGCTGATTTTGGAGGGAGATAAGCTGACAGGGAAGGAGAAAAAGGTACTTTGGATTTTTCTAGGTCTGACACTAACCCACACATCTATCTGCTTTGGTGGGGCTTCAGAAAGCCAGTGGACATACTGGTTTTATTCTTAGTCAGTGGTTTATGAACTAGGAGGCAGTAGGAAGAACAGAAGTAAAAGAAGGAAGAGAAAGGGGAGGAGGGGAAGGAGGTAGAGGGGGTAAGAGGAAGCAGGAGGAGGAGATGGGCCTTGGCACTTGCTGCCCCAGGTTTGAGGACTGGCTTTATCATAGACTCATAGTGTGACTTTGAACAAATCTCTTGATTTCTGTGAACCACAGTTTCCTCATCTGTGAAGTGAGATAATGACATCCACCTTAACCTCCATCACTATGTAGGTCAAATAAGACACAACTCAGAAGGCTTCACCAGTTCTAGGATGTGGTACAGAAAGGAGGTAACAATCATGAGCGGCTGTCCAATGTGGTTGGGTAGGGCTTGAACAAACCTGTGGGCACCATGATTTGATTTCAAGTTCAACAAAATACAAACAAAACTCAAAACTGCCTTCAGGTACTGGCTCCTTCTCTTTGCTGTTTTTGATTCCCTCTGCCCCAAGCTTTGTTGGGCCACTTTTCAGCTCTCCATGGTCCTACTTCTCTCTCCCAGGATGAAAAGAAAGGGGTGAGGAGGTCACGTCTGACAGCACAGAGCCCACAGCCTTTGTGGGATGTGGAATGCTGTAGATAATGCAGGTGCCATGGGTGATGATCCCGACCTGCCTTCCTGTGCCTTGTGGTAATTGCAGAGAGGAAGGAAGAGGGGAGCACACAGTTAACAAGAGCCTCCATGGGCTAGGCATTGTGCTAGGTGTTTCCCCACCACAATGGTCTTTGAGGTTGACAGTAATCTTCCTTTACAGAGAGGCAGACCAACAGAGGTCACATCATTTGCCCAAGGTCAGACAGCGAGGAAGAGGTAGTCAGAATTAAAATCCTTGTCTCAATAAGGCCAAAGTTATGATATATCCATTGGACGGGGCCATAATTGTCTGTTTTTCCTGTGGTCTCTGGGCTGGATATGTGACACAGGTCGGGTTGTGGTAGGTTAGTGTAGGCTTAGAGGAGGCTGACTGGATCATCTTTGCTGCTTGTGGGAATGTGAAAGAAGTAGTGCAGAGAGGGAGAGAGGGTGGTGCCCTGATCAGATCCAAGTCCAGAGAGCTGAAAGGAATTGTGAATATGGGTGCAAAACTGGGCTCTGTGTGGCTAGCAGTAGGTCAAGGTCTGGGGCTGTGTTAGGGACCAGGGGCTACAAGGCAGCTAAGGGTGAATGAGGTTGAGGGGGTGTGGAAAGAGCCCTGCCACCTCTGTTGCCTTCAGCTTGATATCAGATAAGGTGCTATGGGCAAGTTGGTCCTTGTTCTTACTTGTTCCCCATGATGTACTTCTGTCCCCATGCCTTAAAGGCACTTGACTTCTGAGACTGGGGTTGATGGCCAGGGTTTTCTGGAGATAGAAACATAGGAGGTGTTCCATTGGGAAATGCCATGCTGTCTCCTGGGATGCTGTGTTTCTAAGGTTCTCAAAACCAAAGGAAGTGGGACACAGTTCCCAAAGCAAGAGCTCTGACTCCAAATGTTCTCACCCAAGACTGAGTGCCTCAGTAGGGAAGAAGATTAGCAAATTTACTCATTAAAGGCCCATTGACACTTCTATTATAAAGACTAATCATTTGTTTTTATTGAGATCTGTTCCCATGATTAAACCCATTAGTGCCACAGAGTAACCATGGATCAATCAACAAGCCTTCTTAAATGCCCTCAACTCTGTCCTGATTGCAGGGTGAATCCAGTCAATGTTACTTCTTAAGTATCTCTCCAAACTGCCCACTTATCTCCCCCTCCAAGCTGCTACTTTGGTCCAAGTCCCCCAATTTCTCACCAGGACTGCTCTGAGACCCTTTGGGCTAGACTCTCTGCATTGCTCCTTGGCCAACTAAAGCCTCTGCAGGCCCCATTTCCCTTCCCCAACTTCATTTTGTACTACACTCACTCCTTTTGGTTTGGTTCTTCATATACTTCTACACCCTTCTGCTGCAGATTTTTACCTGCTATTCCTTCTGCCCTCAGTCCTTCACCCACCCCTTTCCAGCCTTCACCTCATTAGATCTAACTTGCTCTTCAGCTCTCAGCTCAAATATAATTCCTTAGTGTCACCTTCCATTCCCCTGACATCCCCCCAAAACTGGGTCAGGCCCTACCAGCTATACATGAGCACATTGACCCATTCCTTCCCAGTACTGGTCCAGTTTGTCTGGATTATTTGATTCTTGTACATCCCTCCCTAGCAGGTAATCTCTATGGAGGCATACTCCACTCCATCTTATTCACACTTGGCTTAGGGGTGAGGACTATGGGGAAGCACCATTTAAGAAGGCCCTCACTCTCAGGTTGCCCTTGAGCTTGTGTGAGCTGAGTATGAATGTACCCCAAATCTTGCTCCCAGGGCACATCACTCACTTACCTATTTTAATTCCACCTTTGCTTGGGTCTCCAACACCCAGAGACTCTACAGGTGAAAGGTACATTGAACAGATACTACTAGAATTAATACACTTGAGGCAGAAAGATGTAAGAAAGGGAGTCAGCTGGGGGGCTGCAGTTGAAACAGTGGAGGGAATTGAGGAGGTTAAACCATCAGTGGCAGCCAGGAGACTGGAAGGATCAATTCTGAGACAATCTAGTGGATAGAGAAGAAAGGACATAGTGACAGCTTGGATAAAGCTGATGATGAAAGGGGTGTTTCTGGGTAGAGTGGCTGACAATGCCCATTGGTAGGAGAAGGAGGAGCAGGAGGAGAAGCAGGAGGAGGAGCAGAAAGAGGAGGAGGAGGCAGAAGCATGAAGCCCCCGGCTGGGATGATGCTTTCTTGCTCCCACCTCAGCCTATCTGGGATCTTTCTGGGGAGAAGCGAGTCTGCGTTGTTGGGTTCTCCTCTTTCTCAGTTATCTGTGGAGCTCACATGATCCCGAGGCCATTGATAATCTGAGGGCAGGAACTACAGGGTCTCCCCAGGACTCCCTGAGAGACCAATCCTGGGTCTTTAACAAGGTCCATTTATGCCGAGAATGCCAAACACATTTCTTCTTTAAAGTTTAATTTGGTTCTGTCACTGATTTCATATATGGCCCTAATCTACCCCTCAAAATGACATCTTATAATGGATATGCAGTGACATCAACAGGTTCCAAAGAGTTTCTTTCTCTCCTCTGGCCCATCTCCACTGCTCCACTTTCTTCCTCTCCCTTTTCATCAGGACATGCAGTTTCTCAACCAGGCTACTTCTAGATCAGACGTCCTCCTTGCACGTTGTGGGACTGACCATCTGACAGGGATATTCTGATTTATGCTTCCTCCCACAGCTCACGGAGGGCAGTCAGACCACCCTCTGGGGACTTGGAGGTAAATCTCAGCTTTCCCCTTAACACTGCACCGATTTACTCTATGATGTTAATCACTTACCCTCTCTGGGGCTCAGCTAAAACAGGGTGATGGGCTTGGACTAGAAAATATAATAGCCTTTCAGAGATTTTCACATGAAGGTCCTTTTATTGTTCAGAGAGAGGGGGAGGGGAATAACACATGCCACATACACACAGAGACAGAGAGAACTCATTCAGTTCAAAATGGTCCGAATCCGTCGCGTTGCTCACTGACCTCAGGCCTGCAGCAGACTGTAAATACAGTGGGAATATATGGGACTTCATATTACATCCTGGAGAGAAATCCAGAGACAGGGATCAAGAAAGAGACAGAGAAAAAGAGGGAGGGACAGAGAGAGACACTTAAGTAAATAATAGAGCAGAGGGGGGGAAGCAGTGAAAGACAAAACAGGCTTTGATCACATTTCGTCCTCATGACACTGAGGGCTGGAGATCACTTGGTAGCTGACTGAAAGCCTCGGATGTGTGAAAGCCTGTACTCCTTCCTGTTCCAGCTGGAGACTGTGGGTTCTGTGGGGTGAGCTGCATTCGATAAGGAAAATTATTTCCACAGCGGTACAAGCCAAATTCTAGCTAATGTGCAGAGTAGGGAGCAGCACTCCATGCTCTATCAGGCAGAACCTCTGGGGCTCGCTATTCATTTGTGGATGGGACACCTTGGCCTTGTACTTGGTGTCAGCACGGGAGAGTCCGCTGAGCCCAGTTTCCTGATCTGACTCATGTTTGTATTTCGAGATGTTATCGTTCTGGAGGTAACTCACATACTCATCTTATGAGGCCAAAATCAAGGCATGACTTGGAAGTCTTCAGAGGAGCATGATTCATTGATTTCCTCATTGTCCTCCCTTCACTGAACAAACTGACCAAGCCTGGACCATTCGTCACAGCAGTCGACATGTTCACTTACTCTTTTTCCCATTTGCACTCAGGGTTCTTGCCAGAGAGTCTAGCTCTTGGCATGGCCAGTCTTCTCTGCCTTCTCTCATGGGCCTTCATCTTTGCTCTTTGATTATTCTGTTTTAATTTTGAGGGCCACGTGATTCCTGGAGGGCAGCCTCCCACAGGGTGATGGGGATTGGAAACTAAGCCAGACTTTGGTACCTGGGCCGACCTGCTAATTACTGTAGGTGCCCGTCTGTGTGCCCCGCTGGGTGTCTTGCCCACACAGGCAGCTGAGGATGGCGGTCTGTGCAGTTGCAGGAAGATGGCAATGGCTTTTTAATAGCTGGGGGGCCCCTCATTCATCTGCGCGTGCTGAGTTTATTTTGCCATTTGTCAAGTTCTGACTCTAGGGGACCTGTGTTCGGAGTGGTTTAGGCTTCAAGATTGATGACCAGAGTGAATGACAGGTCCCCCTTCTCCTCTACATTAGTCGGTACTGTCAGTAGAAAGCCCCATAGCCCGCTCATCTCTGAGAAGCCCACTTCTCCACCTTTGCAGAGGCCAGAGATAAAATATGTATTTGGGACCTCACCAATACACCGCAGCTGTCTCCCCATCTGTGCTAGACTGAGCAAGCAAGCTTCTGAATGAGCAGGCAGCTTAATGGCTCAACCTGGGTTCTGCTTTGCCAAAGGGAGGAAAGGAAGGAGGTGGTGGGGGGATTCCAGGTTTCTGTTTGGAGAATAGATATTCCTTGGGTGAAGAACAGCTCTCTACTGGCTCACACAATTCCTCTAGCTGCCACAGATAGACCTAGAACACACTCAGGCTACAGTAGGGTGCTGAGGAAACAGGATGTCTTGTGGCATGCAGCATGATTTTCTAGGCAGGAGGGGATATTTCATAGACTCTTTAATTCTCAGGGGTGTGAAATCTTAAAATTCACCCAGTCCGAACTCTAACCCTTGAATCCCGGCCAGAACACCTCCCTGTGTATTTGAATGTTTCCAGTGATGGGGAAATTATGACTTCTCAAAGCAGATGACTCCCTATTTGCAATAATCTGTCCATTGAAAGCATTGCCTATATTGAATTGACATCTGTCTCTCTGAAGCTTTTACCCACTAGGTCAAGATTAGCCTTAGAAATACATAATACACATCCATTCCCTCTTCTCCTTCATGGTCTTCCATAAAGGAAGTAACTTGTCCTCTTTGAGACTTCTTTCCTCCAGGCTGTGTCCTCAATGCGCTCTTTTATGCCAGGTAATGCGCTTTTTTATTGGGGTACAATAATAAATATGCCAACCGAGATCAGGAGTGTGTGCCTCATATGACATGCTTCCAAATCCCTTCAGTATGCTGGCTGTTGAGGAGAAGGCCCGCCCTTACCCATGCCAACATTTCTAACCCTCTGCTCATTGCCTTCCTGATTTACATCCAAGAGGGGAGGGTTGACAGTTCAGGGTCCAGGACACTCATTAGACCATGATTGGCTAGTGGGTAGGGCCACTGTGGTGCAGAGTTCATGCCATATGTGTGGTCCCCCCTTGGCTGTGTGGCCACTAGGCAGTCAGGAGGCCAGGCAGGGCTGGACTTCTCAGGACAGGCTCAAACATGCTGGTCTACCTCTTCCATGCCTATGGTCAGGCCAAGCACACTTTGCTGACTCAGCTGTCTTAGAGTCAGAAACTAGTGGCATGTGCATGTGTATGCGTGTGTATGTGCATGTGTATGTGCTCAGGCATGACTAAGCACAGAAGTCCTATGTCAGAGTAACTGAGGACTCTGCCAGCTATGAAAAGAATTTTCCTTGCTTATCTTTCTATTCTTTTTTGGGAATAACTCCCTAGCTGTAAACCCCACAGTGCAGAGAGGATATCAGGAGGGTAGAATTCCGGAATTCCTGAGCCTCTGGCTTACCACCACCCAGACAGCACCAAACGTTCAGCTTCCCTATACCTCCTGAGATGTGCCGTCCAGAGGCAAACTGAACAACTACCTTAGAAAATAAAGATGTAAAAAAGGGGTGTCAGAGACATAAGAGGTCCATGCCTTGCCTGTGAGAGATCTGGGAAGCATTGCTTGCACCCACTGGTCTCTCTCCTCCTTGTCCTGGAGAGAGTGGCTAAGATAAGTGGTAACTGTGTTCTGGGTCTCTTCCCTATCTTCACTATTGATCTACAAGCAATGATGGGAAGCAGCTTAGAGAGACTGAACTGGGCATGCTCAAACAAGTAATGTCAAGAGGTTGGCATGCCGGAGCTGAGGCATTTGTTCATCGGAGGGATGAGTGATTTGTCCAACACCACCCTGCGGCAGCACAAAGCTGGTCGGCTCTGTCACCTTCCAGGTGTTCGGTGGAGTGACTGTGAAAATAATGACAGCAGTTTCTAATGCCAGAAAAGGTGGAAGTGAGCTATGAGTAAGAAGAAGGAAGCAGATAAAGAGTGCCAGAGAGATAACAGCATTCAGGTCTCTATGCATTTGGAAGAAAATGGATTGATATCTATCAAAGTTAAAACCATGCCTACTCTTTGATCCAGAAATTCCATTTCTAGGTTTTGTTTTACTACAAATATATACTTGTACATGTGGGCAAAGATGTAGGTACATGGATATACTTGTCACATTCTTGGCAATTCCCAAGACAGGGAGGAATTTACATTTCTATCACTAGGGAACTGGTTACATAAAATATGATCCATCTATATGGTGAAGAAGAATGAGGGTCTAGGTGTGCTGAGATGAAACTATCCTTGAGACATATTAGGAAAGGAAACCTACAGAACAGTGTGCTTCCATTTGTGCAAAATAAAAAGGTGTCTTCACAGACATATGGGCTTGTGCATGTGTAGACTATTTCTGGAAGGATCTACATAAAACTGGTGACACCGATTACCTCTGGTTGGGACTGGTGGTGAAAGAATAAGGAATGGGGTGAGGGGGAAGCTTGCTTTTCTTTCTATAAAGTTTTGCATTATTTAAATTAATTCTATAAGCTTATACTCTATTCCCAACAAAAACAGTTCATAATAAAAGGAAAGCACATGTCTCCTGCACAGCCGTCAAATGTTGCACTTCTCATTGACCCAGACATTTACTGAACACCCACTGTTTGCAAGAAACCGGGCTAGCCTGGATCGTGGAGGAAATAGAAGATATAGTTCATGCTTTCAGGGAAACTACCATCCAGATGGGGAGACAGATGTGTTCTCATGTACTTATTCTACAAGCAGGAGGGGAAATTGAATCTTGACGAGGGAACTGAAGATTTTATATAGAGCTGGTTTGTACTGGTAGTAGAATTGTGAGACCTGAAGGTGGATGGATGGGGTGCAGAATTCCAGGGTTGGGGAAGGAGAATAGCATGAACCAAAGGTATGGAATGGGCAACGAAAACCACGGTGGGCCACCTTTAGTGCACCTCCTCACGTGCTTGCTGTACTATCAGAAATGCTTTCTTTTCAATTAAGGTATTGTTTGGTTTTAGGAGTCTTTGTGAGAATGCAGACACTTGCTTTTGATTAAGATATGAGGGGATGGATTCTGTGATGGTGCTTGTAAACGAGCTACCCCTCCCCCCACCACACACAAAGGGCTGGACTTTAACGTTTGTCAATTTCCATGGTGTAAGTCCTCCTACCATGGCTGATTTCAAGCTATGGATACAGAAAGGGAGTTGGGAGGCGACGCGCATAATGGACTCTCTTAAGCCTGAAAAAGCTCACTCTGGCACACCACTGGATAAATTAGAATCCCAGAATATCAGAGCTAAAAGGAAATTAAAGAGGTTTAAAATAAACCTTAGCTACACATGAGGAAATTAAGGTGTTTGCACAATGTCAGAAGAAGCGGCAGAGTTGGGACATTATCTTCTGGTTCTTAGTTCAGTGAAATTTCTACTTTTCCTTGGAACTCACTAATATAATAGAGAGGATGGAACATGAGACCATGTGGTTTTGATGGCACAAGAGTTTCTAAAGAAAAGCAGAGAAGTTTCTCTGAGAGAGCACAGGTGGGTAGGGTTCTAGAAGGAGTCTTGGTCAACAGGTAGGTTCTGTGTGTTTGGGGGTGTATGAAAGGGATGCAGTTGTGAGAAAAAGACAGAGTCCAAAGAGATTTTAGAAGGGCTTGAAAGACAAAATTCCCCACTGTACAGGTTTGTTTAGGATTGACTTTTCTTCCCAGAACAGGAATGGAATGAGCTGACAGGATATATGGAAAAGAAAAAGTGGCCTAGTCCCCTTATGTCCCTGATGATGTGTGTGCACTTGGGCAGGTCATTTCCCCTCTGCAGGGGTGAGAGCCTTTCTCCTTAAAGTGGGGCCAGGGCTGGGGGTTAGCAGATAATTTCCCAGGACCCTTCCAGTGTGACAGTCTCTGTGCCTGTGAATCAGTGAAGAGGCCCCGAAAACCATCAATGTCAGAAGTGAGGGAAGAGTTGGTGCAGCAAGGTGGATTTATTTATTTATGCCCAATTTGAGACAGACAAAGAAAAATCAGAGACCCAGAAGGCAAAAGTGAGGTTTGTTTTGTGAGCTTATGTTGGGGCCAGGGAATGGAAGATGGAATGGGGAGAAATAGGGCAGAGATTCCTCTTTATTATGTCGTACATTAAAAAAATGCGATAGTCCATGCTGAAGAAAGCATTTCAGTGAGGAGTCTTTACCTCCAGGGAAGGTCCAAACTCCTGTGCATGGGTATAGGGACCTCCATTTTCTGCCCTTGCCTATCTTTCTACTCTCCTCTCCTGAGTCCCCCACCCCTGCAACGCCCAGGGAAGGCTCAGGAGCACATGCTGCTTGCTAACGCCACCAGTTTGGGGTCTCAGCCTTCACACTGACCACTCCCTGGAATGCTCTTCCCCATCATACCTGCCCTGACTCCACAGAGAGAATCACTTCCTCTCCTGACCCCACAGCTTCTTCCCTGGCATGCCATTTGAATGACAAGAGGGAGGTTTCATTGCATGGTCCTGTTTTTTCTCCCCCATCCCCCTGTGAGCCCTGTGAGGGCAGGAAATGCTCTGTCTTGGTTCTTGTGGTGGAATTGATGGCAGGTTGAAACTGGTCACTGACTCCTAGATGCTGGGAAAAAACACGTAGAGAGAAGGAAAAGAGCTGCTCCTGTAGCCCCCCTCTCCACCAGACCTCCACCCTGGGGAGAGAGAAGGTGGGGTGTGTCAGCCGGTTGCAGATTTTTAATGAAGGCCAACTGGGAGTGCCGATCTGCCAAGTCCCTGAAATTGTTTTTAGCTGAGCCCCTGAGGGAAATTGAGTAAAGCTCCCAGGGGGGCAGAAGGGTTGTAATACTATTGTAGAGGGAGGTAAATGAAAACCTTGTTCCAGGCAGCTCCATGCTGAGCTCCAATAAAGTCATTCTAAATCTCTGGAGAGGTGGATCCCTCCTCAGCTCCCACACAAATCCCTCGCTCCCTCACTGCTAAGGGCTGATGTGGATGCTGTGATGTGCCACCCAGATCCCTCTTAAACACTGAAGAACTTATTCCCTGACCTTCCTTCCCCTTCCATTGGAGCTGATCTCCAGAGCAGGCCCTAATGAACTTCCTGCATGCTAATCTCCACCCTGCAGTTGAGGGTCGTTAATGTTAGCGGACTGGTCAGACCTGGTAGACTTGAATGACAGTGGTAGGAACTGAGGCTATAGGCAGGAGGGTGATGTCAACGGGGCAATCGGGAGAGCCACAGAGAAGACCAGGATCAACAGATGTCATCAGACTGGGGCCTAGCACTGGCCACCAAGCGGCACTGTCATGGCCATGATGTAGTAGCAGTGGGGAGGTGACAGAGGGAGTGAGTGGCTTACACTTCTGATTCCACACTGGTGGGGCTCTCTCCAGAAACCGTGCAGTCCCACAGGGTGCTCTCAAGCATGGCTACACATTAGATTCACTCCTGAAATGCTGATTCCAGTTCTCAGCCTTAAGAGGGGATTATGATTTCACTGGTCTGCAGTAAGGCCTGGGCCTTCATATGTTTTAAATACCCACTGGGCATTTCTACTGTGCAGCTAGGATTGAGAACTACCAATATGGTGAAAAGAACATAAGCTCTGGAATCAGACAGAATCAAGGTCAAATCCTGGTCAACTTGTGGCAGAGCAACTTTGGGGTGTAATTAATTTTTCTGCGCTTCCATTTCTCAACTGTAAAATGATGTGAATCACAAATAGTTCATAGAAATATCAAAAGGGCAACATGTTTCTAGTCATAACAATGAGGCTGATAATAGCCTTCAATCCATGAGCTATTATCATGATCATTGTTACTGCTATTTATATTCATACTTGGACTTTTGCCCTCCTTCCCCAGTGTAGAGCAACCTACGGTAGACTTGTCTTCCTTTGCCCCTGCCCCATTATAGGGGAGACCTATCTCCTTTTCCCAGTTGGAGCTAACTAGTTGGTGGATGTAAAAGCTAAATGGAAAACCAATAACTTTCCTGGGGTCGACCAGATGACCAAACACTGGCATCCATGGTTATACACCTGTTCACACCTAGTGTAACACATGTGGCAGTTCTGCCTCTCAAGATGACACTGGCAGGTGTGGGGCTGCTTTGTGGAAAACTAAGCCAGACAGGTTTTCTCATACAAGGGCAGCTCTAAGGCCCAAGGTACTTAAATGACTTCCCCAGAATTGCACCAGTTATAGTGTGGCTGCAGACCAGCCCTTTCTCCTTTCTGCATCTTAGTTACTTGTTCTGTAAAGTATGGGTGGCTAATCTGGATAAATGACGATTCTGTTCAGTTTGGTGCTGCTGACGCTGCAATACCCTTGGAGGACTGACCTCATCTCCACCTTTTCCCACAGAGACTCCAATACCGAAGGCCAGGGCTCTGAGAGATGCCACTTGGGAGCAAGGGGACCTGAGCATCTGTCCTGGCTGCTCCCCACCCTGCCTGCTCTCACCCCTGCCCCCTAAGGGTTGTAAGTTTCCCTATTTCTCCTCCTGCCATCTAGAACTTTAAATAGCCTGCAGCATACTATGTGGCTGCCAGGAGTTGTAATTAAATAATGTCCAGCCGTCAGAAAAGCTGTTATAAATGGCCCTTTTGTCTGCACCACTGTCTGGAAAGCCAGGAAGGAGAGAAACTAGAGGCTGATAAATATGAAGGGCAGAAGTTCAGTGGGAAACCAGGGAGCAATAGCTTTTGGGGACCCTGAAAGCCATTGGAAGCTGTTTTCTTTTTTAAATGTGTAACTATTCCATGGGAGAGCACCACCCCTGAAGAGGGCTGGGGAAGCTGGTGTCCTTATCTGGTGCCACTGTCGTAGGCTGCAGTCAGCATTCCCCTTTGAGCTCCAGACGGGAAAGCGAAAGGGGCAGGGCGAGTGCTGGCAATGCAGAGCCGGTGCTCAGGTGAACGTTCACTTTTTTCTCCCTCCTTCCCTTCCTGCTTCTCATCCTTTTTCTCTCTTTTTGAACAAACACTCTTGAGTCTCTATTACGTTGCCAGAGTTCTCTCTGAATGAGGAATATGGGGGAGAAATGCACACTTCCTGAGCATGTATTTAGCGTTGGATATTTTATGTACATTACTCTGTTTAATTATGACAACACACCTAGGCGATAGTTATTCTAAAACGCAGTATTGTAGATAAGGAAACCGAGGCTTTATGTTATTAAACAGCTTTCCCAAATCACACAGCCAGTAATTAAGGGCTGGGGATTAGCACTCCACTAGCCTGAGAACTCCAGCAGGACAGAGGCTGCATGTGCTGCGTGTATTGTCTTGCACGGTGCAGCATGGCACTTGCCACACAGAAGGCTCCAGAAATACTCATGGAAGTAAGGGAGGGGGAGAATGAAGAAAGAGGGAACCAACTCAGTCAGTTCTGCCAGACATCACATCCAATGATCTTTCTAGCAATGCACATTGTCTCTGGAGAGTACGAACAGGCAGGTGTATGTCAGAGAAATGTATAGAATAGTTGGGGAAAAAGAGTTGTTAAAATATGTGCAAAAATAACACGATTAAAAAGCAGAAAGCTTGGCTGGTCAGATAGAAGGAATGGTGGAGAATCATAAGTAACCTACCAGGGAGGGGATAGGCCAATGGTCAGGGCATTTGGGAGCGGCCTGGATTAGAACGTGAGCCAATGCAGTGTCCTGGGGAGGTCCTGGTGGCTGATCAGGTAATGCAGTCCCCTGCCCATGGGTGAGTGAGAGCTGCTCAGAGTGACGACAATCCGGCCTGAGTCTGAGTGTGCGTGTGAGAGTGTGAGTGTGAGTGTGTGCTGAAGGGGGGGTTAGTACAATCTTCTGAACTTAAGGAGCCATGAGGCCCAAGTGGAACTTTGTGTTTCCCGGGTGGGTCTGCCATGTACAGGTCTGCCTTGACTTCCATCTGGGCATCCACAGAGATCAGCTGAAAAGTTCTGCAGCGGCAAAAAAGGTGTGGAGTGGCTCCCAGGATGGGCATATTCTGTTGGGGGGAAGCCTTGGACCCTGACCTACCCCCTACCCCCACCCCAGGGTTAGGTGTGGCACCAACAAAAGTAATTTTTGGTACAGCATGGGGACTTAGGAGCTAGGGGGAGTTAATCAAAGACAAGGGCACTGACTGCCCTTCTGCTCATAATTATCCCCTAGCATCCTTGACCTGCCACCCCAGCAGCAGAGAGCATCTGGTTCAGTGCATGTGGGCAGTGAAGGCTCATGGAAGCTGTCATCCAGCTATCCCTCACTTCTGCTGGATACCCCTGAGAGCAACAAGGACACAGGTCACAGGAAAAAACAGCCCAATGGTTTGGGGATTGTTAAATAGGTGTAGCTGGAGCACTTCAGCTTTGAGGACAGGCTGCCTGGCAACACCCCCAAAGGCCAAATGGAAACTCACAGGGCTGTTTCAAGAGACACAGATGCTCAGGATGGGAAGGCCTAAGGTGGGAATATCAGGGTTACCTTGATAAGAGCTGCCTCCAGCACCGCACCAGAGCCCAGCCAAAGGCTACCATCACTTTCTGGTGAGGGGGTAACCTCTTGACTGCCACAGAAACCTGTTTGCTCCACTGGTGAGGAGCCTATGGAGCCACTTTACAGCAGGTGGTGTATGCAATTCTCTACTGGATGGAAATCCAGGAACGGGATGGACTCTAGTGATGGAGTAGGATCTTGAATTTAGTATCTCTGCCATCAGGGCCATAGGCAGGTATCCTGCTACCTGCTTGGGTGGGTTTGGGCATGTCTCTAAATAACTATGGACCTCAGTTTTCTATTCACAAACAGTCATTCAGCAAGCACCTAGTGAGCACCAAGCGCTCTGTTCAGTGCTGAGGGCCAGGCAGCAGAGAAAAAATGCATGATCTCTGCCCGCACGGAGTCGCCAGTCTAGTGGAAGTAAACAAGCTATTGCACAAGTGAGTGCACTATTACACACTGCAGTACATGGTCCGAGAGAAAGGACAGGTGCTGCTGGAGAACTCTGCAGGCTGAGAGACCAGGGAGACCTCTTTGAAGAAGAGACTAGGAACTGAATCCGGGGAGGTAAGTTCAAGTTACCTGAGTCAGACGTGGAGGAAGAGTTTGTGCAAAGGCCCTAAGGAGGGGAACAGAGCAGTATGTGTTAGGCGCTGAAGCTCACCTGTGTGGCCTGAATGCACTGAGCAAGAAGCAAAGGGAAATGACATGAAGCTGGGGTTCTGGGGGACAAGAGGGGTGCACCCTGCATCAGCCCATCACCCATGAGAAGGGTTTGAGGCTTTATCCCATGGTTGTTGAGAGGCCATTGCTCAGTTTTGAACAGGACTGTGAGATTCACATGCTAAAAATAAAATAAACAATAAGAGATGGAAAAACAATGAAAAAACCCCCACAAATACACTTAGACCTCCATACAGGAGCAAAAAAAATAAAAAAGATTTGCACATGTATTTTCATCTTACAGAATCTACCCTTTGGGAATAATCTGCTAGCAGAACAAAGAATTATGTACAAAAGTATTCATTATATTTAAAAAGACTGAAACCACTCTGGCTGTTGTGTGAAGTGAATAAACACTAATAAGTCTTGCCTGCTTCAGAATCATAGGAGAAAATGCTACGAAAGGGCTTTGTAAGTGGTAATGTGTGATACACCTTTGAGACACCTGAAAGCCTCCCCATTCCTGCCCCGCCACCACGCTCCCCCCACCAGTAGCACTGAAAATGCTGGTTATCCCAGGAGCCTAAAGCTTTACATCTATTAAAAGGGAAATGCTCCAGGGAGGATCACACTTTTAGCTAAGCATGACAAAGGCTGAGCCTTAGCCCCAAAGGAACCAGAAGCAATAATTCTCAACCCTGGCTACACTATGGAGATATCTGGTATATTAGCCAGCTTCCAAAATGGCCCCCAAACAGCCTCACCTCCTGGTATACAAGCCCCTACCTAGCCCCTCCGTAACCAAGAGAATATGGTGGAAATGATGGAGTGAGACTTCCAAGGCTAGGTCCTAAACGACATTGTGGTTTCTGTCTTATTCTCTCTTAAATCACCCACTCTGAGGTAAGCCAGATGCCTTGTCCTGAGGATGCTCAGGCAGCCCTACGGAGGAGTCCATGTGGCATATAAGTGAGGCCTCCTGCCAATAGCCATGTGGAAGAACCATCCTGGAAACAGACCCTCCAGCCCCAGCTAACATCTTGACTGCGGACTCACAAAAGACCCTGCACCAGAACCATCCAGCTAAGCCACTCCTAGATCCCTAATCCAGAGAAACTCTGAGACAATACATGTCTATGGTTTAAGTCGTTAAGTTTTGGAGTGACTTGTTACATAGCATTAGATACCTAATATTCCTAGGGAGTTTTAAAATTATTGATGCTCAGGTCCCAACCAGCAATTCTGATTCATCTGGTCTGGGGTAAAGTCTAGGCCTTGGTGTGTTTAAGCCCCCAGGTGGCTTTAATGTGCAGCCAAGATTGAGAACCACTGGACTAAGACTATCGGTTGGGTCAACATAGGAGGACTTAGGCACGGCCTCGGCTTTCAGAGCTAGAATTTGGTTTGTGCTGCGGGTTCTGTTCAGGGTGAAGGCCAAAGCCTAGTTCGTGGATCAGAGCTCAGGGTCACTATTGACTTGTAGTCAGGTTGCCTTAGTGTTCATAGCCTCTGACTAAGGTATCCCTAAATTTCCTTAAGGACATAAGCCTTAGGGAATCAAGTGGCCTTAGCTGAGGCGAGAGGGAGGTCCAGTGCCAGGCAGGTAAATCCACTTCCTGCAAAAAGCTTTGACCTATGAATGCCCCCCGCAGCCCTCAGGATGAAGTTGTGCAGGATGCCCAGCTCTCCACGGACGAACAGCCATCCTGCTTCCTCCCACCTGCCATTATGTTTTCTATCCAGACCACGTCTCTGCCTCTGACTGTGCTCTTTGAAACTTATGAGCAATGATGACAACTGATTCTGAAAACCTTTGAGTGTCCTCAAATTTCCACGGCTAATGGGACATTGTTCCCATCTCTGAACAATAACTCAGGAGGCCTGTCTGTCTCTCCGCTCTCCCTCATGTTATCTCCCTGATTAAACCTGCAATAAAATAATTAAGATGATTATAAAGGGAGTCCTAGCAGGTGAAAGATGCTGATGGGAGCATTAGATGTTGTGAATTCCCCAGCCTCTCTCGGCACTGCGTGTCAGAGTGAGTTGGCTGGTCTCTTGTGACCCTCTTACGAATGGGCACTAGTACAACCTGCATACCATTGTATGATACATGTGATTTGAGAAGCATTTATCAACACTTTTTGAGCACCTGTGATGTGCTAGCTGTAGGAGATGCAGAATTTAGTAAGACCTTCTTCTTGTTCTAAAGGAGCTTTTAGCTTTGTGGAGACAAATAAGTAACAGATAATACAGTGTGATGACTGCTTCATCAGGGGTGCTGTGAGAGCAGAGATGAGGCATTGTGCTTGACCTAAGAGGTCTTTGGAGAAGGTCAGATCTGAGGTGTTTTATTGTTTGTCAAACATAGAGGGAAGGCAGTACTAGAGGAGCAGCAGGTCCAATGTACAGGTTCAGGAGCTTGAGGCTTTTCAGGGAATTGTAAGCAGCTTCTTACAGGTCTAAATATTTTCCTGGGATCTACAATATAAGGGGTGGCCCAAAGGTACCTGGGGAGTAACACACCTTAAGTTGAGCACCAGTATACAAAAGGGGCACAGTGGGTAGAATTCACCATCTGCCACATACATCCCTGATCCAACCCTACTCTACATCCAGACCCTACTCTTTTTTTCCACAGACCACGGATGACTCTTCCCATCATTGTCCAGCCTAGTCTTTACTCCAGACCCATCTCCAGAAGCAGGACTTTGATTTGCTTTCTCCTCTGCTGCCTGCCTGACTGAAATCTTTGCTCCAGGCTGGTCTCTTCATCCTGTCTGCTACCTACGTCTTGTTAAAACTGGCCTCCGTGTCATCAACCTTTCGCCTCTCAGACAGGGCCTGTATCCACAGGCAGCCTTAGAATTTACATATTTTTTGGAACTGTAGCCAGACATAGGCCTGGAAAGGTAGAAACTCAACGTCTAAGAGAATTTCAGGAGGAAAAAAGTGGCACTATCAAGAGTGGGGCACTCCAGGTTCAGAATGGGGGAAACAAGTGGGGAAACATTAGTGCAAAACTCTGGGTGAGGAGCTAAGTGCTCCCAGATAATCCCTACTTCTGAGGCAGGTTGGGAAGAAGGTAGGAAAATGTCTTGGCAAGTGGAATGGGGAAACTGAGACAGGTGATGATTTTTACAATCAGCTAATAAATAGAAAGATCTTATCTTCCCTAACCAAGGACACTTAGGAGCAAATGGTTTATACATTCCAGACCATTCAAGGGCAGACCCTCCTCCATCCTGGTCCCTTTTCAGTGACATTCTTTGAAGGTGAAACTGACCAGAGAATGACCCTGATCCCTCTCTATGCTCATTTTGATGCATTAGCATATAAAAGGACACACCTAGAAAGCTGATCAATATTCTGATTGAGACCTCCCTTAATTCCTGCCTCTAGAAAACAGATAAAAACCCTTAAGACAAAAGACCCACTTCTCTCTCTCTCTTGAGCACCCATGAGCCCTCCCTCCACCCCCACTCTTTCTTTCCTCAGGCATGTATCTTGCTTCTTTCTCCTAAGCTCTAAAGGTTCCCACAAGACTTTCAATCGGGGAACAGTGGCAGCGGCAGCTTATCCCAGACTAAACCCTTTGAACCTGTCTCCAAGGGCCCTCCTTTTGCCTCTGTAACTTGTTTCCTGAGTCCATACAGCCTAGCATGACTGACTTCTTCTTCCTCTGTGATTTTCTTTCTAAAGGGCCAAAGCATCTCTGCCTAGGCTCACTCCTGTTGCTGTGATCTTGCCTCTTCTATCTTGAGCCCCTCCATTGTTTCACTGTCCCCAGCTTTAATAAACATAACCTCAAAATCACCTGGACTCATGTCGTGAAATCTTTCCACACTAAGTCAAGAACCTACACATTCCAGGCTGTGCTGGGGCAGACCTGCCTCAGACGAGTCTGGGTCCCTTTATGGTGACACTTCCTGTCACTGATCCTAGAAGAGGAGGAGTCACAGTGTGGGCACCCTTTATAGATGTAGAGCCAGAGAGATGGTGTAAACAAGGCAAATGGCTGGTAAAACAAAGCAGGGTGCTGAGGCCGTAGCAAACAGTAGAGCTCACACCCGTCTAGTGGGGAGTGCTGCTGCAAAGCTCCAGCCCACTCTTGCCACGTGGGAATGGAGTGCAGTGTAACCACACGTTGGAACTTCTTGAGATAAGTAAAACAAACTAGTTTTTAATGGAAAGGTTTGGCAATAGTTCAAATAAAAACAAACAAAAAACATCTATACATAAAATTGATGAAGACGGCATGGCTTTTGAATTTCGCCAATTATCCACATAAAGACCAACAAAACAACTAGAGACCACCCCCCCCAAAAACTGTGGACATTTACAGCAAACTGGATAAGATATCCCCATGAACCCTAAAACACAAGCAGGTGGAGAAAAACCACTAACACCCGCAGCCCTATATGGTCTCAGCATCGATGTGAGGGGAAGCAGAGGGCAGCATGGAGGTATCTGATGGACTTGAGAAAGGAAGGATCCCTGAATAGCCAACAGATGCTCACTGGGGAGCTTGGGATGCGGGGCAATTTGAAAACAGCAGCTGAAATGAGAAAGATCCTTTACAGTTCATTAGTGGGTAAGGGCAAGGGGTCTGTAGCAAAGTCTGAAGGAACAGAGTGGTCCAGACCCTATAAACACTCAAACTGACCAGCCAGGCATCCCCAACCCTGGGTCTCCATACTGATGAGAAACTGCTGATATGGGATCAAAACTAAGTAGAAGAGAGATCACAGGCTCAAAAAGAAAGAGAAGGTCCCTATAAAAATGGGTAGGGGAAGAGAGCAAGGGAACCTCAGAAGGTGAGCTACTATATTTTTAAATACTACCCAAAAACAACCAAAGAGGGAGCTCCGTCTAGTTAGAAAAGCTACCCTGAACCAGGCTTCCTTCACAAAGTTCAGGAAAAGTGTATTCACATAAAAAATTATAAAAATATTGAGGACAAAACCCACACAAAATTATTCTAAGAACAAAGAGAATAAGGTACAGTATAACTTCTTTATAGACAGTGAAAGTATGTCAGAAAGATATACCCACAAAGCAAATCAAAACTATGACCTAGTGAACTAAAATGATGTAACCAAAATAAGCTAAAAGACATTAAGAAAATGATATCATTATCATCCTAAATGCGAATAATAATAAAACTTCAGAAATTATATGATAGCTCAGGAAGGAATTAAAAGGAAATGATAAAGTTATTTAAAAAATAAAGATTAAAACTGCAAGGAGCACAAGACTAAATAAACATAATAATAATGCCTTAAGAATAACAGAAGGTAAAAATGAGAAAATGTTTAAGAATAAAAAAGAAGTGGGAAAAAAGTAGATAAAAGGAACCAGAGAGAAAATTAAAATATTGAACAGAAAAACTGAATGTGTAGCAATAGGGGTCCGTAAAAAAGAAAACCAAAGTAAGGGGAAAGAGTCAATGCTAGAAATTGTAATTTAAGGAAACATATCTGAAATCATAATAAAAGAGCTGAACCTATATATTGAAAGAACACAAATGTACATAGTGTACCTGAGAAATTTAGCCTGAATAGCGAGACATATTCTGGTAAAATTACTGCACTTTAAGAAGAAAAACAGTTTTTTTTAAAGCAGAAGAAAATTATTTAGGTGTCTAACTAGGAAGAGAAAATAGCTTACAAAGGAAAGAAAAATGAGCTTACCATTAGACTTTCTGACAACAATAATTTATACTAGAATTACTAGAATAAAATAAAAGGACATTTTAAGATCCTTAAGAAAAGGAAATATAATACAAGAATTTAAATATTCAGAAAACTGACTTTCCTGTACAAAGAGCACAGGTAACTATTATCCACATGCACAAACTCAAGAAATATTATTCCTAGAAGCTCTTCTTCAGGGATTTAGTAGGTACAAGCTTCAGTGAGTAAAATCACCACAGAGACATTGATATTGAGGACTGATGGTGAGCATTCAATACTAGCTACTTATTGAATTAAGACTGAATGGGGTTTCTTGTAGTCCAGACAAACAAAAACTGGTCTCAACCAGATTCAGCAGCCACATTTATGTAAAAGTGACCAACAGAGTCATTATAATATCATTATAATGAATTTACATCGCAATTTTGGACCCTGCCCCCACCGCGGTGAGGGGAGGACCAAAAAGAAACCACTATTGGGAGAGGAGGGAAGAGGACAGGCTGCATCAGCAGTCACCCCACTAGTGTCAGAAGCCCAGCCCCACCCACGCCCCACCCCCTTGCCTGCGTTTAATACCAATCTTATACCCAGACCCCACTGGGGCATCTCCTTTTCCGAGTTTGCCCACTCTCACTTCTTGAGTGCATACTTTCACTTTAATAAGTTTACTGTACTTTGCTGAAAAAAAAGAAGACCAGATGGGGATTAAAAGGGAGAGCAATCACTATATGATCTGAAAATATAGTTTATAGGAAAATTTAAGGGATAATGAGGAGAGCATAACCAGAAATTTTTTCTAATTACTTTCAGTAGTAGAAATAGTGGCAGTAGTATTTGTCTTGTTTTTCCAAGACTACTGAGTGAGTAATTGAGGGAAAGCAAATGACTGGTCCTGGGAAATTCTAGTTTTATTATCAAGAAACCAGGACACTCAGTTTGGAAGAAAGGAAAAACAGATATAACAGGAAAGAGATTAGGTAAAACCCAGTAGTTCTGAATTTGAATCGAAAGCATCAGTATATGTACCTGAAACTAATATAATATTGTATGTTAACTATAATTAAGCAATAAAAATGATTTAAAACTGAAAAAATAATATTGTAATAACTACGTATAGTGTCAGATGGGTACTAGACTCATGTTGCTCACTTAGTAAAGTATATAAATGTCTAATCACTATATTGTACACCTAAAATTAATATAATATTGTATGTCAAAAAAAGAGAGAAAGTCTCAGTATCTGTACGTTACATTTATTTTCTAGTCTGTCCACTGAAAAGGCCTAGGAGCAATGACCAAACCTGTAGCAATAAACATCCCTGGTCCACAGGTCACGGTCTTGAAACACCATTTTCCACCAGAAAAAAATTAGGGCTTCTTGAGAAATGTCAGATTCCAGCGCTGAGGCTGAAAATGTACAAGGTAAGTCTGGAATATTTTGTCATACTAGACAGCAAAGAGGTTACCAAAGAACACTAGAATCATGTTGAAGGACACAGGCCAACGTAAGGGGCTCCCACTGGCCAAAGATGAGGCCATTTGAACTTTAATGACGATAATAATTGAAGTGGATTAAAACCCACCACATATATTCAAATACTGTGTTCATAATAATAGTTCTGTATTTATAAATCTATATTTATTTTATGATATATTATGATATAAATATATAAAGTATTAATATAATTATTTTATAATAAGTATAATATAACAGATAATATATTGAGTGTATAATTAGCTTGAGAAGATGGTAGGGAACTGGTTCATTATCTTGCAATTGATAAAGAAAGAGGATGTATCAAGTATTTACCACGTCTTTCCTACATCAACTGTAGGGCAGGTATCTCTTTATGGAAGTATTGAAACAAATAAATGAAAAAGCAATTATTAAATTGGAATTTCACCATTTATATTTGCTAACAAATGATTGAATGCACGTATTGAGCACCCATAGCATCATAAAAGGAAAACAAGGCGTTAGTTGCCTCCTAATGTATGTACCACTTGCGATCTGGCCAGTGGGACTGAACCTGAGTCTGCTAAGGCCTCCGGACAGAGTTGCCCACTTGCAGGAAACTCAGGAGACAGCAGACCTGGTTGAACAGCAACGAAAGTGAGCAATCAGCAAAAGCCAGACAGTAGGAAATTTAGGTCAAATTATTCAGATTCTTCAGCAGATAAATTGCTAGAGGAAAAAAGGGATGGAGAACAAGCCGTCATGCCTTAAAATACATGGCAACTTTTTTAAATGGGTGAGACTACAGGCACTAGGGATGCACACTGAGTGATAAAATGATAAAGAAAACCCAGAGAGTTGTTTATTATTGTAGATGAAAAAGGGGTCACAGACCCAACCTGATGAGCTCAGGGGAGGCCTGCATGGTGGGCCTTGAGCAGACTTAGAGACTGGAAGTAGCCACATAGGATGGTCTGACTGTAAAAATTCCCAGCCAAAAGCAAGTCATGGCAAGTAGGCACACCCTAGGCCCATAGCTTTCATCTTTACCTGAAATGAGGTAAAGATGTTTATTATCTTTTTGCATCTAAAACAACCTACCTTGATGTCAGAGTAACCCTTTTTTTACGTTCCCCTCAGGGCACATCTCCCACCAGAGCACAAGGCCAGAAAACCCCTCACGGTTACCTGGTTGCTCAAATAGCATTTCTGTGTGCTGCATATGTTAACTATCCCGTACCAACAACGTGAACGAAGTAGGCCTTTCCCCTTTGCTTTTTACCCAGTCTCAGAGATTCCCCCACTTTGCTCTCTCCTGTCTCCCTAACGTATCACCAGTGGATTTTGGGTAACCCCTCTTACACCTCCTCCTTGGATTGTAAACTATGAAATGAACTGTAAAACTGCCACTCTCCGGAGCATTTCTCAGTCCCTTGAGATTTTGCTTCCCAGCAATTGTCGTCAGATTGGGTCAAATAAACTCTTGTAAGAATTTTTCTTAGGCTGAATGTTCTTTCATCAACACTGTGAAAGTAAGAATATAATGACTTTGTGGGTGGGGGGAGTTGTGACTGGGAACGGGCACAGGAAAGGACTGGCAAAGTTCCCTTTTTTGACCCGGGGGGTGTTATGAGGGTGTTTGTTGGATAATAATGTCTTCAAGTTATACATTTACTTTGGTTTTGCATATTTGTTTTATGTTAAAGTAAAGGTTTTTTTAATCCACTGATATAGGTAGGCCAAAGATAATATATTGACCAGGTTACCTTGGTCATTAAGATGTATAGGTTCACATTCTGCCAACTGGGCGCTGGCTATAAAATGGACTCTCAACTGCTTGTTCTCTCTGGCTTAAAGCAATTCAAAAGATTATCCCGTGAACAGGTAGAGGTCATGAGGGTGAGCTACAGGCTTTTATTAGGAGCTGAGGATGAGCTGAGTAATAAAATATAACTTGGTCCAGTGTACAGAGCTCTCTGCATTTAACATTTCTACTTTATTTTAACCAGAAGCCCTCTGGGGTCAAATAAAATTCCGGAAAATGGCATGAGAAATGTATATTTATAATGGTGGTTCAATACTGTTAGGCAAATTCTACCTTAACAATATCCAATTTGTAAAATTTCATGCTAATTGTGATATTTCCATCACAATTTTTTTTGGGGGGGAAAGGCACAGGAAAGAACTTCTGGGGTAATTGTGATATTTCCATCACAATTAGATTCTTCTCTTTAAAGAAGGATTTGGCATCATCAAGATCCCTTTAAACAGTAGCTTGCAGGCTAAGGTAAGCATTTGTTTATAGAACTGTAATTGCTTTGCAGGGTGGAGGGGGCTGTGGGCTGCTCAATGATTGTCCTGAGCTTGGGCGAACGAGGCGTGGTCACACACAGGAGACCCATGGTTTGGAGAGCCAGGGTGCGCCTGACAGTGCAAAGAACTGAGTGAATTGCCACTCATTTCCTACTCCCCAGCCCAAACTCCCGACTCTTCTTCATAAGCATGGATCTTCACACCATAAGACAGAACTTGTGCTACGAAAATTAGTGATTCAGGATTTCTGAACCATTTTGTTGAGCACATGGGCTACCCATTTACCTAAATAATTATTCCAATTAGTAATAAAGACTGATTTTTGCTATTTTGGGGCTTGATAGTGAGGTAGAGAATAATATATGATCCCCAAATATGTCACATTGGCATGTGAATTATTTCCAGCTGAAGACAGCTAAGGCCCAACAGACCCAGGAAAGAGCTGTCAGGAGAGACCTAATGCCACAGATAACGTTTTTATTAGAAATGAGGCAGGAGATAGTCAGGAAGGAGGAAACTCTGGAGGTGCCCCAGGGCTAAGATAAAGGCCATCCATACAAGACAAAGACCCTCTAAGACTAGTTGTTCCTGCTTTCTGGAAAAGCGCTGAATCATGGTGACTCATGAATGCACCTGCACTTCTAGAAGATGTTACATGACCCTGCTTCATTATAATAACATTATAATAAATTAACATTGTGGGACCTCCTTCTCCAGTGGCCAATCAAGAAAAATCATGGGAGACCACATGCTCAGTAGCTTTGAAATGCAACTACTTGTACATGCGCAATAGAAGCTGGCCAAAAAAAAAAATAGTCAGGAAGTTCTGCCCTATAAGAATAGAACCCCTCCACCCATGAGGTCAATCTCTGCTCAGAGTTGGCCCACTCTCATGTTCTGTGGAGTGTACTATCGCTGAATAAATCTGCTCTCTCTTTTTATGCTATAAACTCTGTGTGTTCAGTTCAATTCTTTGTCGTTGATCACCAAGAACCTGGTTACCTGTGCCCACCTGTGACAGAAAGGCTTAAGCATCTTCTTGTGAATGAATGGTCTTCCTCCCCTTTCAGGAATTGAGGAAGCCCACACCCCTACCCCCTTGTCCTTAGCTCAGAATGGCATGTAAACCCCATTGCCTGACTCTCTTTGGATTTCAGGACTTTGGGGCTCCTGTACATACAGTATTTCTTTCTCTGTCTTTTGTTAGTTTAATCTGTCTTATGTTAGTTTAATTATTAGACCAGCCATGGAACCTAGAAAGGAAGAAGGGAAAAGCATTAGTATCTGAATTAGGTCCTTTCTATATTTGGAGACTTCTCTGTGGGATGGATTTTGTTGAGAAGAAGAGATCATCTTTCACCATAAAAGCTGAAAAAGCCAATTCCTCATTTTCCTAGTCTTCTTTGTGGCTAGGGAGCAGGTACCCGACCTGGACCCAGTCAACCAGAAACACTCCAGTCTTTGAGGTCAAGAGTAATGATGGTGGGGAATTCTTGAGGCTGCGGTGCAGAGGTGCAGTGGCGTCTTGTTTATAGGACCAGAATCGATAATGTGAACATCTGGGTCCTGGGTTCCATGGTGGTGGAAGTAGGGTCCTCACTGATCTAGTTCCAGGGTGTGGGCCCACCTGTGTTCCTGCTTATTTTCTCAAAGTGGTCCTATTCTGTGGTCTTCTTGGCAATTCTTGAGCAACCCAATGTCTTTCAGTAAAGGTCTTCTTTTTGCTTAAGTCATCTAGAGTTCTTCTCCTTCTCCTTCTTTTTGTAACTTTTAATTTAGAAACCTAGCTGATACCATGGTCTGATAATGTCATGATAGGCCACTTGGAGTGAAAGAGGTCCAGGCCTCAAAAAAAAAAAAAGACAGCTATACTAATCTTTACCAAAAAAGAGGACCTTTTTTTGGATACAGAAAGGAGTGGAGAGAAAGGTTGTGAGAAAGTGAGCGTATGGATTTGGAACAATGTAGTATAAAGGACCTGTGAAAATTCCCTGAGAAATCTTAAGGGCATGTTAAAAATATATAAGGTTCAAAGTAAAGTTGCTTTAAGTGGTCCTCATATAAATCACTCCACTCTATTCTTTGCTTCCCTGGCTTTATATGGTGTCTAGAATAAAATATACTCTACACTCATCGATGCTTTATGTAAGTGGGGTTTGAGCATGTGGAAAGCAAGCAGAGGCTGAGTTTCACAAATGGGTTGTATGCAGTGAGATCGAGGAGCTCTGAGAAAAATCAAAAGCCCTGAGTCAAAGGGGCACAAGTGAATTCAACTCCTCTGGGCATTTCTGAACATCTTCAGAACGGGGTGCTACAGAATAAAGAATAGGATTCAAGAGGGTACTAGACTTTGATGGTCTCTGGAGCCACTTAGGAGTAGTGGAGGAATCATTGCCTTCTGTCTGGGGGGTAAGGGCAAGGCAAGAGGCAATGAGTTCCAGAGATGGGGTGTGGATGGGGGTCAAAGGTAAGAGCTGGTGAAGGCAAATGAATGAACAATTGGAAGAGGAGATTCAGAGCAGGACAGCTGAATTCTGGTAGGCTTTAGTCCTTTTACTTTTAATCAGATATTTTGAGGCATAATTTATATACCATAAAATTCACCTCTTGTAATATGCAAGGTAATGAAATTTGAATTGTGCAATCATAACCATAATGCAACTTTAGATACTATCCATCACCTCCAAAAATCCTCTGGTGTCTACTTGTGGTCAGTGCACATTCTTGTCCCTAGTTCCCAGCAAACACTGATCTATTTCCCATTTCTATAAATTTGCCTTTTCTGGAAATGCTATGCAAATGGAATCATAAAATCTGTAGAGTTTAGGATATGGCTTCTTTTATTTAGCACGATGTTTTCGAGGTCCTCCCATGATGTAGCATGCATTAGCAGTGCTCTTTTTTATTGCTGGATAGCACTCCATCACATGCACATACATTTTGCACAGTCCCTTCAACTATGCAAGGAAAACTGGACAACAACATGCTAACGAGTGAACTGGACCACTGTTTATACAATACACAAATTTTACTTATAATAGATTCAGGACTTAAATGTAGTACCTGAAACCATTAAACTCCTAGAAGAAAATATAGAGGCAGCCTCCTTGGCATAGGTCTTGGTGATGATATTTTGAATCTGACACACAGAGTAGAAGCAGCAAGAACATAAACAAGTAGGACTGTATCAAACTGAAAAAGCTTCTGCACAGAAAAAGAAGCCACCAACAAAATAAAAAGGCAAACTATTGAATAAGAGAAAATATGTGCAAAGTATATATCTGATAAGGGATTAATATCCAACAAACATGAATATTGGGGGGAACACTCTAAAGTATATTATTGTCTAACCACTATACTGTATACCAGAAACTAATACCAAATGATATGGAGTGTAAAATGTAATTGGAAAAAATTCTTAAATAAAAAAATATAAAAAACTCATACAACTAAATAGCAAAAACCCAAACAATTTAACTAAAAACTGAGCAGAAGATCTGAACAGGTGTTTTTCTAAAGAAGACAGATAACCAACATGCACATGAAAAGATGCTCAGCATCATTACTTATCAGGGGAATGCAAATCAAAACCGTAAGTACACATCAATTCACACCTGTGAGAATGGCTATTATCAGAAAGATAAGAAATTACAAGTGCGGCAAGAATGTGGAGAAAAGGGAACTTTCCTGCACTCTTGGTGGGAATGTAAATTGGTGCAGCCACTGTGGAAAACAATATAAATATTCCTCAAAAATGTTTTAAAAAGAACTAGCTTATGATCTAGCAATTCCACTTCTGGGTATTTATCTGAAGAAAACAAAATCATTTTTAAAAAATTTTATTTATTTTACTTTTTAGAGAGGGGAAGTGAGGGAGAAAGAGAGGAAGAGAAACACCAATGTGTGGTTGCCTCTCACACGCCCCCCACTGGGGACGTGGCCCACAACTGAAGCATGTGCCCTGACTGGGTGGGCATCCAGCTGGTGACCTTTTGGGTTGCAGGCCAGCGCTCAATCCACTGAGCCACACCAGCCAGGGCCAAAATAATTAATTCCAAAAAATATATACACCCCTGTGTTCATTGTAACACTATTTATAATAACCAAGGTATGGACACAACCTAAGTATGCATTTATGGATGAATAGATAAAGAAATTGTGATACACACACAGTAATATTACACAGCCATAAACAAGAATGGAATCTTGCCATTTGCAACAACATGGATAAACCTGAAGGGAAGTAGAGAAAGGTAAATACCACTCAATCTCTCCTATGTGTGGAATCCAAAACAAAAATAAAACAAACAAAACAGGTGCCTAGACACAGAGAACAGATTGGTGGTTTCCAAAGGTGGGGGTGGAAGAAATGGGCAAAGGAAGTCAAAAGGTTAAAGAAGGAAAATAAATCACAAGACTCTTAAATTTACAATGATACTCACTAGAAAAGAAAAAAAATGGACGATTGGATTTTTCCACATTTTGACTATTACGAGTAATGCTGCTACAAACAACTGCATGCAAGTATTTGTGTGGACATGGGTTACATTCTCTTGGACAGATACCCAGGAATTGCTGGGTCGCATGGCAACTCGGCTACATGTAACCTTTGGAGGAACTGCCGACCTATTTTCTAACATGGCTGCATCACTTTCCATTCCCACTGGCCGTGAATGAGGGCTGCAGTTTCCATACATACTCACTAACACTGAGTATTGTCAGTCTTTTTGGAAAAAACCATTGTCAGACTGTAGTGGTTTCAGTGCAGTTTCAATTTGCATTTCCCTAATGACTAACGGCATGAAGTATCTTTTCATGGGCTTATTAATCATTCATGTAGTTTCTTCAGTGAAATGTCTATTTAAATCTTTTGCCTATTAAAAAATGAGTTGTTTGTCTTCTTATAATTGAGTTATAAGAGTTTTTTTACACTTTCTTGATGCAAGTTCTTTATTTGCAAATATTTATATTATTTGCAATATTGATATCACTTGTAAATAATCTTTCCTACTTGTGGCTTATCTTTTCACTTTTTTCATGGTGTCTTTGGAAGAATAATTTTCTATTTAGATAAGATCTACTTTATCAATTTTTTATTTTTCTTTTTATATTTTCTTTATTTATTTTAGAGAGTGGGGAAGGGAGAGAGAAAGAGAGGGAGAGAAATAACCAATGTGTGGTTGCCTCTCATGCGCCTTGTACTAGGGACCTGTCCTGCAACCCAGGCATGTCCCTGACTGGGAATCGAACCAATGACCCTTTGGTTTGCAGGCTGGCACTCAATTCACTGAACCACACCAGCCAGGGCAATTTTTTCTTTTATGGACTATATTTTTGGAGTCACATGTACAAAGTCTTTGCCTAATAAAAAGTCAGAACAGAAAGATTTTCTCCTGTAAAAATGTTTTATATATTTTGCTTTTACATTTAGTTCTATGATCCAGTTTGAGTTAATTTTGTGCATGGTAAGGGTATTTGTGTGTGTGTGTGTGTGTGTGTGTGTGTGTGTGTGTGTTTACTGATATCCTATGTGTCCCAGCAGCATTGGTTGAACAGATTATCTTCCCACTGAGTTAACTTGGCATCTTTGTCAAAAATTAACTGAACATGAATGAAAGGATTTATTTCTGGACCTTCAATTATGTTCCATTTACCTATATTTCTATTCTTATGCTAGTACTATAGTTCCTTGATTTCTGTAGATTTATTAGGCTTTGAAGTTGAAGAGTTTATATCTTCCAAATTTGCTCTTTTATAAAATAGTTTTGGTGATTTTGATCCTTTGCACTTCCATATAAATTTTATAATCTGTCAGTTTCTTGAAACTGTCTGTTGGGATTTTCAATGGGATTGAGTTGAATCTATAGATCAAGTTGGAAAGAATATTGAGTTCTCCAATTCATGAATTTGAAGTATTTCTTTCTTTCTTTAGACATTCTTTAATTCTCTCATCAATGTTTTGTAGATTTCAGTGATCAAGTTTTGCATTCTTTTGTTAAATTTATTCTTAAATATTTTATTCTTTTTGATGCCATTTTAAATGAAGTTATTTTCCTCACTTTACTTTTGGATTGTTTATTGCTAGCATGTGGATGTACAGTTGGTTTTGAAATACTGACTTTGTATCATGCACCTTTGCTAATTTGTCCAGTAGTTCTAGTAGGGGTTTTTTGTTTTTGTTTTTTTATAGATTCCATAGGCTTTTCTACAAAAATGATCATGTTGTAAGAGAATAAAAAGTTTTACTTCTTCCTTTCCTATCCCTGTGTCATTAATTTTTTCCTCTTATTGCACTGATTACAACCCCCAATATAATGTTGAATAGGAGTAAGAAGGGCTGCCATCCTTGCCTTTTTCTTCAGGGGGAAACACTTGATCTTTCATCATTAAATATTTTGTAACCTGTAGAGTTCTCATAGACACCTTTTATGCAGCTGAGGGAGTTTCCTACTCATCATTGTTGGAAAAACTTTATCATGACTGGATGTTGTACTTTGTGCAACAACTTTTTTGTGCACCTATTGTGACTTTATATATTTTGCTCTTTATCCATATGGTACCTTGCACTCATTGACTTTTAGATGTCAAACCAGTCTTGCATTCCTGGGACAAATCCCACTTGGTCAGGGTATATAATCCTTTTTATATATTGATTAATGCAGTTTTCTAATAGCTAAGAAATTCTGCATCTATGTTTATGAGAGATATCGATCTGTAGGTCTCCTTTCTAGTGGTGTCTTTGTCTTTGGTTTCAGGGTAATACTGGTGCTATCTAGGGAACTATTCCTTCCTCCTCTATTTCTTAAATTTTGAAGCCATCTGGACCTAAGCTTTGGAAGGGGTGCAATTTTTAATTAAATTTTAATTAATTCAACCCCTTTACTTGTTAGTGGCCTGCTCAGATTTTCCACTCCTTCTTGAGTCAGTTTTGGTAACTGTGTCCATTTGCTTGAACTTAATCTGCAGATTCTGTCGCTCTGTGCGTTGTAGCTACTTATGTTTCTGCTCTGTTTCTTAAAATTTTCTTATTTTTCTCTCTCGGGCTAGCTTCCTAAGGCCTGTTCCAATCTCCGCCCAGCTTAGTGGTCAGCCAATGACTGGGCAGAGCTTGTGCTCCAACACCTCTGGCCCGCTGTGGGCAAATCTGTGTGGACTGCAGAGAGCATTCAAAGTTCAGGCAGTTTCCCAGTCTGCCATGGTTTTCACTCCCCACCAGGCACCCTCAGGTCCCGATGTGTTTGAACAGCCAGGTCAGGCATGGATGTGTGGAGGGCTTATCCTGCCCTCCGTAGTCTCTCCTTTCCAGGATCTCCCTGTTAACTTTCTGGCTAGTCCTCTGGTTTGTGGCTCACCTCATCTGCATCTCATCCTGAGGTTAGAAGAGCTGCAGGTTCCCATCCAAGGCTGGCACAGGCTCTGCCCTCCACTCTTAATCAAGCTAACCCCCTCTGGCAGTGAAGCTGATGCTTTTCATGGCCAGCAAAAATGCCCAAGTCTCTTGCTGTTCTTACCTGAAGCTCCAAAGTTTCTCACAAATAAGCGATGCTCATTTTGTCGTTTGCCTTTGGCCAATTTCCAGAACCTTGAAAATAGCTGTTTTTGACACTTTTGTCTGGTTTTATAGTTGTTTTTTTTGTAAGGAATATTTGTCAACTTCTTCATTCCTCCACAGCTGGAAGTCACCTGCATCTTTTAAAAATGCTGGGTGCATGACCTGTCTTCTTATTTCAAAGGTACTATTAGGTCTCTGGAAGCCAAGCAGTATAAGCTCTATTTGAAAAAACTCAGGACTGGAAATGGTGCCAGGGAAGACGTGAGCTGGGGCACCAGAGAGACTGAGGTGGTTGGAGGCCAGAGGTGATGGGGACAGTGAGGAGGCGAGAGACAAGGACACAGAGTGGAGGCAAGAACTAATTGTATGGTCTAGAGAAAAATATGGAATTAAAAAAGTTAAAAGTCTACCTTACCATCCCCTAATGTCACCAATCCAGCAGTCACTGCCTCCAGGAGTGTTTCCTCCCAAGCACCTGGTTTGAACTTCCAGTCCTCTGGGGAGTGGGCAGGTGCTGGGGTGGGGATGTGAATGCACTGGCTATGCCACGAGGGAGGTGGGATGGCAGGGGATCATGTGGAAATGGACCACATGTCAGCATCACCTAGGAGGCTGGCTCTGAGCTTCAAAAAAAGATTTGGCCCTAACACTTTAAAGTAGGGGTTGGTAAATTATAACATCCAGACCAAATACAGCTTGTAATCTATGTTTGTAAATAAAGTTTGATTGATACTTGGCCACACCCATTTGTTTCCATACTGCCTGTGGCTGCTTTTGTGCTACATGGGCCGTGTTGAGTAGTTGTAACAGAGACTATATGGCCTACAGGCCCAACATATTTACTATCTGGCTCTTTAAAGAAAAAGTTTGCTAGTTCTGGTTTTAAATTAAAACTACAGTAGATAAAGCCCTTGATACATGGATAGAGTATCACTTATAAAATTGGAGTGTTGACTACATGGCAGGGGAGGATTTCTGAGAGCCTGATGAGGCCAGAGAGGTTAGGGATAAGTGTATCTGATGAAAAGCAGAGTCAGAGTCTGTCCCCGATGGCAGAGGTGTCCCTGATGGCCTTTCTAGAGATGTCATCAACCAAGAGAAGTCAAGGGGGTTTGTCAAAGGAGGTTATATTTCTTGGCATAACTATTTGTCAAAGTACTCCTGGAAACGAAGTCAGAAGATTAGAACTAAGTGGCTAGAGATGTAAGTGAGCAGTCAGACCTTGTATTTAGAGGGGGGAGGTAGAAGGAAAGACAGAGAGGTGAGTGAGGTTCACAAAGGGAGAGGAAAGCAACAGAGCAGTTGTGAGTGGGCAGGACAGGACTGCTCAGAGCGAGGCCTATGAGCACTGAGTGTGAGCAGCCAGCTCCCTTTTGATTGAAAAATAACTGAAACTGATTCTGGCTAGTCTCAAGGGAGGGGGAAAAAGAGGTTGGGGGCAGTTATGGAAGGGTTTGCTGAGGTATCTTGTAGAATTGAAGGGCTGAGTTGCCTGCCAAGGATAAATTGGAATCAGGAGTTAGATTACCATGGAGATCAGACACACAGAGGACCAGGCAAATGTGAGGATAGAGGCAAATACTGGAGTGATGTGGCCATAAGTCAAGGAATGCTGGCAGCTGCCAGAAGCTGGAGGAGGCAAGGAATGGGTTCTCTCTTAGAGCCTCTGGAGGAAGTGTGATTTTGCTAATGACTTGAAACTGGTTTTGGACTTCTGGGAGATAATCGTAACACTGAGTTATAACCCAGAGCCTGGAATTCCCAGCCTCTGTGGCTATAGCAAAGAAACATGAATCCTTCAGCAGCTGAGCAAATTAGAGAAAGAGTTCCCAGCCGGCTGAGATTAGAACTGTCAGTGTGGATAACTGTGAGATAAATGGCTGTTATTTTAAGCCACCAGGCTTGTGGTAATCTGTTACGGCAGCTATAGGACACTAATGCAGGCAGCGACTGTGTCTCTTCATCTGAGTACTCGCACATACACAAAGTAGACTCGGTATGCCATAAACAGTTGTTGAATGAATGAATCCTCTGGAAGACAATCATGGAACCTAGTCAAAAGAGCATGTTTTTTCTTCCTAGTACTTCTCATGATTATAATCAGAGTAATTTGTGTGCACTTCCATTGACGACCGGTCTCCCCCATACATCCGTGATGGTGGGGATTTTGATTAGTCCCTGATCCTCAGAACTTCCTCAGCATCAGTTACATAGTATAGGTGCTCAGCACACATTTGTTAGGTGAATGTGTGAAGGAATCAATGTGTTTCCTCCAGTGAGAACATTTTCATCAGCTGTGAAACAAAAACCTAGAATACTAAATTCGAGGTGTCTGTAAACTAAGAGCAAAAAACAAAAAAAAAACAACTGACTGCCGACTTGTTTGCACATTAGTACTTAGATTTCATACCATCTACTGCTGTATGGTGTTGGAGACCAATGGAAGAAATTTAGCCTTGGATGCCGTGCAGATCTGGACTTTGGCTCTGGCCCTGTCCCTCTCTGGCTGTAAATACTGGGCATATTCTTAGCCTCTTTGAGCCTCAGTTTCCTCCTCTACACACTGAATACATTCATATCCAACTCAGAGGGCTGTTGTGAGGTTTAAATAAGATAGCCTTGCTCTTCTTCCAATCACTATGCCTAGTAGTTTGGTTGAGAGTGTCCTACATCCTCATGCTGCCTCTCTTACCTCAAGAATTTGACCTCCTCAAAATCTAGAGAAACAGAAAACTGAGTTTGTCACAACTTCTGTCTTGCCTTTGAGCAGCAGCTAAGAGATACTCCTTAGTGGGCAGATGGTCCCTGTTTCCCGTGTGTTTCCTGGGATAGCTGTGCCAGTGACAGTGGAGTTAGGATTTATATGCCACCGTCTCTGAGAACTGATGCTTTCTTTGTTGGGAGTGATGGTGGTGGTGGTGTGAGTGTGCACGCACACAATGACATTTACACAGCATGGAAGAACCAGGAAGTCCATGTGCAGGGTACACCCGTAAGGGCCTCAGGTGTGCTGGGCTAGAATCCAGTCGAGATCTTTTTGGCAAAACCATCCAACTCTTTATTAATCAAGCCCTTCCAAGCGAGACACCACTACAAGTCAGCGTCTAGCACAAGAAAGGCAAAGTCTCATGAAATGACAGGGCCTGAATGTCTTAGTGCTCGAGTACTGTGACTCCTTCCAAGTGACTGTTATTAGCACCCCTTTCAAACAGGCTCTCTGAAGTTGCTAACTTATGCCTGCAGGTTTTGCCTTTCCTTCCCTGCTGAGTATCACGCAGTCTTCTCTCCCTCCTCTCCAATTCTCAGGGCATGGGTATGTGTGACTGGGGGAGAGGGCTCTTAGACTATTCTCGTACTTAAAAGAAAGCTTGCCGCTTTGGATATAGTGGGAGCAGGGGAATGAGGCTTTTCCAGCCCCTGGCTGGGGACAACCCTCTTCCTTCTTGTGAAGCAGTTTTTAGTGCATTAAAAAAAAAGGTTGATTTTCCATTCTGAGTCTGTGGTCTTATTTTTCCACAATATCTTATTTTTTGAAAATATTTCTGTCCCACAGATTTTTTTTTTTTCTGATGGAATCTAGAGCCAAAATCCCCTTTTGAATGGGGGCGGACTTGTTGAAACGAGATGGGGGCCCATGTGGGGTGGGAGGAAAAGAGGCCAAAGTGTGTGCCCCAGAGGGCACCCCCAGTTCCTCAGAAAGGTTTTCAAATTTTGTATTTTGCCCTTGATCTACGATGACAATCACAGGGCATGCACAGGTTTTTAAGCTTCATTGAGATAAACTTGATTTACGATAAACTGCACATATTTAATGCATATTGACATATGTATACATCCATGAGACCATCGTCAGTCAAGATAATCCCCATCATCCCCAGAAGCTGACTCGTGTTCCTTTGTAATTCACCCCCTCACACACACTGCACCTCAGTGCCACCGATCTGCTTCCCATCGCTGTAAATTAGTTTGCATTTTCTAGCAGTGTATATAAATCACAGAGAATACAATTTTTTGGTCACTCAGCATAATTATTTTGAGGTTCCCCTATATTGTTACATGTATCAATAGCTCATTCTTTTTTTTGCTCTTCCTGGATGGATCCACCACAGTTCTCACATAATAATCATTTTTGTGTGTGTGTGCAGTGCTAACTTATAAATGTCATGGCATCCCTTTTAAAAACCTCTCTTTGACGGTTGCTAACTTGTGCCCATGAGTTTCCCTTGTTATCAGTTCCATGATCCCTCCAACAGATGAAGACACAGTGCAGTGCAAGCCAGTGGGTTTCATGTATATCTCACAAGCACCCAGACATTTGGAAATATCTGGAGGACTGACTAAATGTGCTCACTTTCATCTAGTGGCTTAGGGCTGTCTTTAGGAAGCGAGCTTTCCTACAGTCCTTTATCATGACTGTCAGGGGTGCAGGGGCCTCTGCAGGCCACGTCCTCTGACTGCGCCAGTTTGTAGAGGAGGCAGCGGCAGCTCAGAGCGGGGTGGTTCCCGGCCCAGAGTCATGGAGCTTGTTAGTGGTGGGGCTGGACTGAGAACCCAGCCTCCAGGCTCCCAGGCCACTGCTCTGACCGCCTCGACTCGCCCCAGCCCTCAGCTCTCATTTAGTTTTTCTGTGCTTAATATGTTTTCCTTGAATTGATTTTTGTCCCCTGCCACATCCATTATCTTCAAGGTTATTTTTGGTGTTCTCCTCTGCCTCTTTCATTTTGCAGACTGATTTCCCAGGCTTTGCTGGGGTTGGTGGCACTTCCCACCTCAGGGTCTCTGGCTTTCTTTTATGTTCCTTTTCCTCTGGCCCCCACTTTATTATCTATACAACAGATCATCCCCCAAGACCCATCACCCCTTCTAGCCCTGAGAGGCTGCAATTTCCCATTATGCACTATCACCACCCCTTTCAGTCTATTTCAGGCTTGCAAAATCTACTTGTAATGACAACTCTCGGAGCTCATCCTTCAGTGATAACTCAAGGTTGAACCACCACTGGGTGGTGACTACCGATACGTCTTTCTGATGGCGTTTTTTCCTCCACTGGGTCTCCACTGTGTGGAGATGTGTCTGTCTGGGATGATTCCATCTCCTAACTCTGTGGTAGGTGGGGTGTCTGCCTGGTGCTGGCAGGTAACGGTTGCTGGAGTAGGGATGGTTTGGGACTCTGTGTGGGGATGGAAAGAGCTGGACTGAGCATCATTCCAAACACCAGGAGTCTAATTCCAGACCCTGGAGTATCATCAAAAAAGAAGTGGGCTTAGGGAGGCTCCGACAACTCTCCTTCATAGCCCAGCTCTGTCATTGAGTAACTGTGATATAAATACACCTTAGTTTACTCATCTGTGAAATGGGAATGAGAAGCACCCACTTTCAGTCTTAAAGGGACTACTAAATGTGGCAAAGGGTCTAAACTGCTTACGACAGAGCTAGGTACTTTGGAAGTTACAGGGACGGGTTCAAATCCTGTGCTTCCTGAGTCATTGCTATAATCCTTGGTAAATTCATTAATCTCCTTAAATTTTCATGTTCTTAACTGTAATGTGGGGAAAAGGAGTGCCCACCTCATAAACTGGTTTTGACAATTAGTCCACAAAAGTATGGTGAAGTACTGAGCACAGTGCCTGGCATAAAATGAGTGCTTGATAAAATGCTGGGCATTCTATTTTTCAAAAGATTTTATTTACTTATTTTAGACAGAGGGGAAGGGAAGGAGAGAGGGAGAGAAACACCAATGTGTGGTTGGCTCTTGCGCACCCCCTACTGGAGACCTGGCCTGACCTGCATCTAGGCATGTGCCCTGACTGGGAAATGAACCAGCGACCTTTTGGTTCGAAGGCTGGCACTCAATCCACTGAGCCACACCAGCCAGGGCAAAATGTTGGACATTTTAAAGTGCTTAATAAATGCTATTTTCTTTTCCCTTGGAAACTTAGCCCTTAGCCTTTCTTTAAGAAAAAATAAGTGGGTGCACATTCTGAGCATCCTGTGAAGTTTGTAAATTAAGCATTCATGAAATACTTTTATATATACAGAGTATGCTTATTGAGTGTGGACTCTGCAGGGAGATGTACAAACTTTATGGAACTCAAAACCTAAGTGAGGGCAAGCAACTAGGCAAATGAGTTCAGAAGAATTTGTCACCAAGGCCATAGCAATAAATTGCAAATTGAAGAGCTGCTTCAACAAGTCAATTCTATATCCATTAATATGAACAAGACCTGACCTCCAGGAACATATGGTCTATAGAGGTAACATTAGTAACACGTCTATGATGATGATGGTGGTGGTGGTGGTGGTGGCAACACTACAACAGTAACAGTTAATATGTAAACAGAGCTCATTATGAGACAGATACTGCCTGAGAGCTTGGCATAAATTATCTCGTTCAGTTCTCACAAGAGCCCTCTGAGGTAAGCAGTTTTAATCTCTTATGGGCAAAGCAAAGGAAGCTCAGAGAGTTAGTAATTTGCCCAATGCCACACAGCTCCTAGGCAGCAGGGTTAGATCTCAAACTCAAGTCTGACTGGTGTCAAAGACCTGGCACCCAACCACGAGGCACTGCCCTTTCGTGACCAGTTATAATGGAGGAAAGAGCCACATAAATGCTGTGATAGAGGACACAATGCTATGGGGGAGGGGACAGGAGCATCTGGATTCTGACCAGGGTGATCACAGAACTCTTCGTATCTGAGGCAGCTTTGGGGCTGGGGCTTAAAGGATAAGTAAGGGACCAATGGTGAGGAATGGAGTAAAAGGAGATTCTAGATTCAGGGAACAGCCTGGCCAATACAAAGGGGCCTCACAGTTTCCGTGTGGCTGGAAACAGGAATGGGGTGGTGCAGTAGGAGGGAGGGTTCTGAGTGAAGCAGAGGTGAGTGGAGCTGGGGGAAGGGGTCTTAGAGGCTGAGCTGGCGAGATGCTGCACAAAGGTTAGGAAACCTCATACTACTTGTTTCATTTGGCAACTTAAGTAAATTATTCCAGGCTCCATTGGGAAAGATAGTTTTTTTCTCATTTTGATTTTTGGAGCTTTCTTACTACATGTTTAAACTGGGAGACAGGAGAATTAGGTTTAATCAAAAGACAAACAATAATGGGCCCTGGCTGGGTGGCTCAGTTGGCTGGAGTGTCGCCCCCACACCAAAAGGTTGCAGGTCCGATTCCTGGTCAGGGTACCGGAGGCAACTGATCAATGTTTGATCGATGTTTCTCTCTATCTCACTTCCTCTCTCTCTCAAATCAATACACATATCCCTGGGTGAGGATTAAAAAATAAAACAATAGATAAATACATGAAAAGAAGAAAATACTTGCTACATTAAAAATAAATAAATAAATAAAACCATAATGGTCTTTGAGGTCGAACCCATCCCCTTCCCCAGTTTGAATTCCATCTCATTCACTTCCTGGCTATAGGATCTTGGGCTTGGTAGTTAATACTCCCAAGCCTCAGCCTCGTCCTCTACAAAGTGGGTTTGTTGGGAGGCTTGAACAGATTAATATATATATAATATAAACATTTAGAATAGTGCCTGGTGCAAAACAAGCACTCCTAAAAGCACTATCGTAATTAGTCACGGGTCAACTAGTGGTTGGGGGTGTGACTTTATCTGAGCCTCTAAATCCTTATCCATTAATGAAGGGGTTGAATCACATTAGTTCTATTATCTCTTCCTAAGTGGCTTAATTGCAAATGGCTCCTTTGATGAACAACGGTGAAGAATGGGATTTTAGAGCTTTCCTTTCCTGACGAAACAAAGCACTGGGCTAACTCAGGGGTGCTGATGTGTGCTGCGCAGGAGTTCCGTCCAACCGAGCCTTGGCGCTGATAACACCTGCAGGGCTCAGGGCCTTGTCAATGGAGAGACAGAGTCTCTTCTGCTTGGACTACTGAAACAACTTGCCAATTGTAGTGACCTCATTACCTTAACTTTTTTGTTGATTTGGGTTTTTTGGAATAACAGACCACCCAGGGGTCTGTTATTCAATTTTGATCAAGACACAGTTTTGGCTCTGCTAAGTCTCTTGTCTGCGTGGCTGGCTGCAGGGTCAGCCAGCAGCAATTCACCGCCTACTCCCTGTCCAGGTCCCCCAGGGGCTGTGCCCCCACTTGGTGTCTGGCATTTGTCAGGCAGGCTGTGTGTCTCCCATGTGCTGTGTCTGAGGCACATCTTGCCACTGAGGGGCGGTCCGCATACAGGATTGGTGTATCTATTAGTTCATCCAGTGGCCATTTAGCTCATTAAACAGCAATAGATTCAAATAGAAAAGTGAAACTCAGTACTACATTAGAGCAAAACATGCTTCCTTCCTTTGTCTTAGTTTTCTTTTCTGGAGGGAAATGTAAGGAGCTCTGCATATTGAGAGGCTCATTGCTGGAGCGGGGGTGAGAAGCTGAAAGCATCCAGGCGGAGAGATAAAAGGAGACTGGCTCCAAGCAACATCCTCCTTGCAGGAAGTGAGTGGTGGTGAATCCATATTTCTACATAATAAGCTTTTCTGTGGGGGCTGGAGGTCCCTTCCTTGGTGCAGGGGGTGAGTGTCAGGCAGGGCTGGCCGTGCCTATGGGGATGAGGTCACGGCTCCTGCTGGGTCCCTCCAGGTGATTTTCCTTTGTCCCTTCTAGCCTGGGCTGAGACAGCAGTGATCTGGGAGCTGGGAAGTGACTACCTTTTGGTGAATGAAGCTTCTCGTCTTTGGGGTATAAGGATGTCAGATGGCACCAAGTTCAACCAAGTTCACTTAGTCCTTCATTTGTGGTTAGATTCTTCATGACCCAAAAATTTTCTGGGGACTGTAAAATTATTTTTAAAAAATCCCAGGCTTTTTCTGTATTCTAGAGTCTTACTCAGATGTCTGTGGTTGAGAGTCCTGCTAATAACTTACACACTCAGTAGACTTTTTTTTTTTCCTTGCCTTTAACATACCCATTTCCCACTTTATTCTGTCCACAATCTCTGGATTTGCTTTGGGGGAACCACCTCTCCGTAGCATTAGTGGTAGGTATTGACCCCACTCTCAACTCTAGGGTGCGCTTGGATGGCTTGAACCAATCAGTATGTTTGGTCACCAGGCACGTCACACAGTTTGGGTAATGATGCACAACACACCAACGTGGGGATGGGAGGGGTGAACTGCCCTTCTCCCATCCAGGAGGGGGTGGAGGAGGCGTCCTCGTCCTTCTCCTAGACGGTGTCCTCTGAGGCCAGCAGGCTGGAATCGTGCAGGGCTTTCGACTCCCAGGACAAGAGGTGTGCTGGGGGTGATGCCGGCACACAAAGGAGCCCAGATTGGAAAGAATCAGGGCTGGTTCCCTGATGACAATGTGAATCTCTGGAAAAAACCACAAGTGAAGCCAGAAACACTTCTGAAGTCATTAGTTATGCTAGCCAATTAGTCTGTTTTACTTTGGGCCAGTTTTCTACTTAATTGCAGAAGAAAGTTTTGGAATAGATAGTCCTATCCACCACAGAAATGAGGAAAACCAATGGCAACAATACTTTATTTGGTCTCATCAACCCAGTATATTCCTGTTGGTTTCAACACTGCAGATTCTGTAAAAGCTAATGTTTATGAAAAAAAAAATGTGCCAGACACTAACTTACATGCTATGACTTATTTAAACCCCTAAATGACCCAGTGAGGTGTGTATCATTATTAACTTCACTGCAGATGAGGAAACTGAAGTACACAGACATTAAGTAATTTGCCTAAGGTCACAGAATCAGTGAGTAGCAGAGCCGTGATTTAATCTGACATCAGACTTCCATATCCCCCGAAATTCCAGTGTTCTGTGACTACAATTCTCAGAAACAGAGCCAATGACTCTTCCCACAGGGAACGATCAACCATCCAGCCAATTTCATTGCCCTGAGATTTCTCAGCTTTTCTCAATTCCATCTCCTTTGCCCAAATTATCTGTTGCATCCTTAAATCATCTTGCCTCCTCCTCCAAGTCTGACACTCTGGTTTCCATAACATATATCTCCATAGCACTATATCAGAAGGCAGCCAACCCACTTCCACCTGCCCTTCAGCTCTTGCTTTTCCAGAATAGTCCCACAGGCAAGTTTTACAGCCTGAGGAAGCTCTAAGTGGGATTAGACTCCTCGGAAATGAACACTAACACTCCCGCAAGTTTAGATCCACGTGTTGAAATCTTGTTCAGTTTGTGACATGCCAGCTTTGCCCAGGTCCTGAGACAAATGGGGAGTTATAGGACATTTCCCCTTTGCCCCTCTCTATTCTCTGTTAATTCCAATCTCCAGGCACAATCTTTTTTAACTTTATTTTTATTGTTGACACTATTACTGATGTCCCCACTCCCACCCCCCTTGGCTCTCCTCTACTCAGCCACCCCCCCACTCCCTCAGGCAATCTCCACACCCTTGTCCCTGCCCGTGGGTCATGTGAATATGTTTGTTGGCTAATTCCTTCACCTTCTTTCATCCATTCTTCCCCTCCCTCCTCCCCTCTGACAGCTGTCAATCTGTTCTCTGTGTCCACGCCTCTGTTTCTATTTTGTTCATCAGTTTATTTTGTTCATTGGATTCCACATACTCATACAAGTGAGATCATATGGTATTTGTCTTTCTCTGACTGGCTTATATCTTAACTATAAAAATAACTACTCTCCCAATTCCTGAGTAAGAGGCCTTCCAGATTCTCACATTCCGTCTTCCCACGCTGTGCTCTTCCCCAGAGTGCTGCTTCTTGGTGCTGCCCAAGCCCTCCCTGCTATGACCCACCCTTTAGGTAATACAGAGAAAAGAAGATGAGATGGATTTTGTCATGAAAGAGGACACACACTGGCAAACAGTGGGGACACTGCCCGTAATGTCAGACCTCTGAGAGTGAAGTGATACCCAGGTTTTCCAAGTGCTCACCATCCTCTAGAATCTACTGTCAAACAGAGGAGAGGGGTGTGTGTTTGTGTGTGTGTGTGTTCGTGTGTGACATGCCCCAGCCACCCTGTCTCTTATCTATCCCATCCATATCAGGCAGCTTTGGCTTATCTGTTTGAATAAACACACATATGATTATGCATGAGAGGGTGAGTTTCATAAATCACATAAGAAAACCTTCAGATTCTTTACTGCACCGGTTATACCCTAGTTCCGTTTACTCATCAAATGAATAATGTACCAGTCCACCCATCACCCATTCACCTAACAAAACCTTATCGAACACCTACATGTGATACTGTGTAAGGCACTGAGAATATCAAGATGAAAAATACTATTTTTTCCCTTATAGTTCAGACTTCGGTGGGAGAGAGACAGATTATTTCAGGCCATATAGGTAAGCATTTTAACAGAGATAACCACAGGGTTCTCATAGGAGCATAGAAGAAGGGCCAGGTTTGGGAGTCAGAAAAGACTTCTTAGCAAAGGTGACAATTGGGATTAGCAGCTGAGAATGGCTGTGGGAAATATTACTAATTACTTCCCAGTATCTGTCCTCTCCTTCTTCCTCCTGATAATGGAACCTACCAGGCTTTAACTGGGTACAATGGCCTAAGGAACATTTCCAGACTCTCTTATTTCTTGGTATAGCCATGAGACTAAATTCTAGTCAGTCAATAGGATATGAGTGGAAGAAATATGTACACTGTGGTCACAACCTTCAAAAAGGTATCTTGGCCCTGGCTGAGTAGCTCAGCTTGTTGGAGTGTCATCCTGATATGCCAAGGTTGTATGTTCAATCCTTGGTTAGGGCACATATAAGAATCAACCAATGAATGCATCAATAAATGGAACAATAAATTGATGTTTCTCTCTCTCCCTCTTTCTCACTCTCTCCCCTTCCTCACTCTTTCTAAAAATTGATAATTTAAAAAAATGTGTCTTGCCCTCTGCTTCCTCTTTCCCACTCTCCTTGGGTTGGAATGTGGATACGGTAGAAGTGATCTAGTTGGGACCGTGTAGACAATGCCCTAGTGGATGACACAGCCGTGAGATAGAAGAAAATGGGGTCTTTGAGTGACTCTGTGGAGCACAGTCACCTACCAGCCCTGGACCTCCCACTGTAGCCACTGTACTCAGGTGCCCCTTTATAAGAGCAGCTTAACCTTTACCCAAGGGTTCAGCTCTGCACAAGAAATTCAGCCTGGTTAGATACGAAATGTCTGTTCCCCTTGGGTAAGTCTGATTTATAAGTAGTTGGTGGTCACCGTGTTTTGACACTTCTGGAGGATATGTGGATGAATGAAACACTGGATCTAGGTGAGAGTATTGAGCTGTAGCCACAATGAGCACCCCCATCATGATAGCCAGTGCTCCCCACTGGCCCTTCTACCGGGTGTGTACTCTGCTGGGTGCTGGAGGTGAAATGGCTTAACGAGATGGCATAGGTGACAGGAGCCTCGCTCTGCTTCTTGGTCTGTGATTTGAGCTGCCTCTGCCTCTGCCTCCCACCTGCTTCCTGCCCCCTCTTCCCTTTGGGCGTGCTACTGCTCTAGGTAATGTTAAAGATTATCTTGAACTTGTGTAATTCAAAGATGAATTCCTATTATTATTACTGAGATTTCCTAAGATACAGTAGTCTTAAAGTTGTCTTCTACCCAGTCCTCTTGAATTAGAACCCCAGATTCCAGGTCTCTCCTAATTGCATGTGCATTTGGTTCCTATCCCTAGAATCTGACTGTACCCGGTCTGTACTATCACCCTCAGTCCTCCAGTTCAGAATGAACCAGCTCATTGCACTGGGTCAGTTTTGATTCACTCTGTCTATCTGCACTGGTTACTGCTAGTTGCCCTGTTGCCATCATTTCCCAGAGGGAGGTTCTGGCACGCTTAATACTTAGAGCTGCAAAACCACCTTAATACATCATGACCATTCTTTCTTCTACCTAGCCACATGACCAAGAACACCCAAAAAATACTCTTCAGGCTAAACATTGGCAAACAAAGAATGCCAAGAGCAAACTGGTGATTTCACTATCTTCCCATAGTTCCCGTTTGCTGTCAGCCAGATGCCTTTCTCTCACAATACATCCACAAGCAGTTGGGCAGGTAGGTGAGAGTCTCCAGAGGGTTCTCTACTTCATAAAACTTGTCTCTATGACCTCTCTCTGGCTCTTATGGACCAAAAAAGAGACAATTGCAGAATTTGTAGGAAACCATCTATGAAATTAAGAACTGACTCTCTGTCCTGGCTGGTGTGACTCATTGGATTGAGTACTGGCATGAGAACCAAAAGGTTGCTGGTTCAATTCCCAGTCCAGGGCACATGCCTGGGTTTTGGGCCAGGTCCCCAGTAGGGGGTATGCAAGAGGCAACTACACACTGATGTTTCTCTCCCTCTCTTTCTCCCTCCCTTCCCCTCTCTCTAAAAATAAATAAATAAAATCTTAAAAAAAAACAACAACTGACTCTTGGATACCTGCTCTCTTAAGTCCTGGATGGCCTGGAATCTCCAGCTCAGTTGGTCTTTCTCTCTCTGTCTTTCTCATTCTTCCAGCCCCCTGGTGTACACCTAGCACATAGGAAGGGTTTATAATATGAATAAATGCTCAGAGAACATGATTGACACACTGGTTACAGGCCCTTCTGAACACCAGATCATGGAACAGCCCAGTTCTGAAATTCTGGATACATCTGGCATTGCAGCCCTGGTCTTATTCTGCCTCAACCCTGCATGTGCCCTGTTACCAGGTGATGCTCATTTCCCCCGTCCCAAGACTCCTGGCTCTGAAGCCTACTTTCCATTCAGGGAGACCTGGCTTTCCTCTCTGTATTCCTTTGTAGTGGGCAGTTAGGCAGGCATGAGCAGAGTAGGAATGATAGGTCAGGTACAGAGGTCATCAGGGCAGAGCCCTGGTTGCCTAGCACTGACAATTGTAGGTTGGCCATTGTAGGGACCTCGCCCCCAGGGTGATCTTTCCTCTCCTAGCGTATTGATGGTCATGTGATTTAGACCTCCTGACCTTTCATATTGCTGGTTATGTGGTTCAGACACTCCACTGGTTCTTCCTCTCCTGGCCTGTAGACCCCTTAGTGAAGGAACAAGGTGGCTGGAGAATAGCCTCATACAACTCCTATACAAGTCTTTGCACACCCACTCCCTTAAGTATTAACCCCTTAAGAAAATGAGCTTCTGACCTAAATCAAATAATCTTAGGAACAAAGCCTTGGGTCTGTTGACCACAGAGACAGAGTTTTGGTCAAGCTAGAGATAACATCTAGGCCTCAGCTGAGTTTCAGATCCCCAGCAAAACCAGTCCAAGCAACACCATGGCTGATGTCAGGACCAGCTGCAATGACTAATGATGCCCCATCCTGGCTCTGACCAATCAGTGGAGACCACAACCCTGAGGAGACACACCTGGAATCTGATGACTGTGCTATTGAGATCCTCCCCTGAGATCTCCCCTAAAACATTTGCCTTTAAAACCCTCAAGACGAGGACCCAGCACATTTTTTCTCTCTCCCGCATCTTTCTTCCCCCTTTACTCCCTCAGGGTGTGTACCTTTGCTTTCTTTCTCCTAAGGTCCAAGGGTTCTTCCTTTGCCTCTGTAACTTGTTTTCTGAGCCCACACAGCCCAGCTGGCTCACTTCTTCCACAGCTCACTTTTTCTGCCTCTGACTTCCTAAATAAAGTAGAAATATATTGCCTATATTTCAGTATTGGCTCTGATTCTTTCTTAGCCAAATCTCAAGGACTGAGGTCTAAAATCTGGTGCCATTCACTACTAACACTTTGAATCTGAGACAGATCCTTAGATTCTGATAGTGCTTGCTCAATGACTTCTGGGATCTTAGGTGACATACTCCCCATTTCTGGCCAGATTCTATGAAGCCTCTCTAGCCCTGGGTCCACATATGGTGGTGGGACAGGGATCTGGATAATATAGTATTTGAACCAACATTGGGGATTACTTGTTACTGATATTTGATGAAGATATTCAAATAGGACATTTCATTTAAAAGACCCTCATCCTTGATTCCACACTCCTCAATAACTCTATTCATGCTTTCTCTTCCTTTCCTTCCCCCCTTTAATGTTTTTATAACATCAGCTGGTGTCTGGAATTTAACTCTCCTACTGGGCTCATTAACTGAGACTTCACACTGAACACAGCTACCCCACTACCTTCCAAGCATGTGGACAAAGCTCCAGGTAACATCTCTAGAAACCCTGAATCAGCAAATTCGGTCATGACTTTCCACAAAAGTAAGTACCAGCGAGGCACTTTTTTTTTTTGCTTAGGAAGAAACTTCTCCCTTTAAATGATTTGTTTGCCTTCAAGTCCATTTGAATACAAAGATACAATGGAATTCCATTAAAATAATTTCTGGGGCATGAGACACCGGGATAAAAGACAGGAAATTGCCCTATTCTTTATGCAGTGCTCACTTGGAGCTGACAGTTCCTGGATAGCTTTGGGAAGCAGGCTGTTAAGAAAACAAGTGGGCCATGTTTCATGCAGGCTTCCTGCCTCCCCTGGCTGTTTTTATTAGGGGCTTGTTAGAGCAATAATACACCAGGACGGTTTATGGTGCTTTCTCCCACATGCTGAATTTTCATAATTATTCAGCAGGAAAATTGTTTCTTAGGCTAAAAATTTAAATTCTGAAGTCACTTCTGGAAAGGTAATAGAGGGGGATCTTTGAAGGTGAGATTTGATGGTAAGTAAGCTTTAAGTTCCAGAGTTGGGAAGGTCTGATCTCGTACTTGAAATATGAGTGACCTGGAACCCAGAGAGGGGAAGAGATGAATGTCCAGCTGTACAGGGAGTAGTGGCAGAGGCAGAACCAGAACCTGAACTTCTGCCTCTGGTCCTATGCTGCTCCTCTTCTGTCATGCCTGACTTATGTGGGGATGTGTAGGAGGGATCCACACCAGAATACTCTTCTTATTGCTGTTGGAGTCAAATCTTAAAGACTGTAAGGACCAGCCAAAGAAAGTGTCCACAGGCTGAAGCCAGGGAGGATGTAGTCAGACATGTGAAAGGATTTCTTGAGAATTGGGGCATTGAGATTCTGGGCTTAACATAATGTTTAAAAATGAGGATGACATTGGAAAGGATTATCAAAGTGATAAACCATGGAGAATAGGTAACATGAAGGACATCTTCCTGAAAGGTTTTAAAGGTGAGAAAACCATCTTGGGGTAGGTCAAACACCCCAAAAGTTGAGGAGACTGGACCACAGAGCTGGGCAGGCCTATGATTCTAACTGATCAGACAGTCTTCCTAGGTTCTCAGGACTGATGATCCAAGGGTATGGCTTTTGTTGTTGTTGTCGTCATTGTTGTTAGGGATAAAGAGGCTGTGTTCTGAGAAGCAGAGATGCTGATTAGTCGCTATTGGTAACTGCTTACCTTCCTCACTACTCCCCAGCCAGGGCGGATTCTGAGCCTCCAGAATATTATTGGACAAGTGAATGAATAAATCAGTAATCAAAGAGCAGCTGAAGAGAGACAATCGTGGTGGTCATGAAGGCAAGGACATCTCATGTCCTCCTTTCTGTGGCCCAGATGGCAAAACATTGTCACAACTAACTAATCCAGGGGTCAAGATTCCAAAATAGATTAATTTTCCAGGTACTGAAGTTAGCTTCTTTAAGCATAGAAACATATATTTTTGGTTCTTTTGATTTGAAAACACTTTAAACATTTTATATACTTTTAAAACAGGGCTTAGGAAAGAGAAACATCATCTTGTCTCTCCGCTTCAGAGCAATAATGTTAATAATAATAAAATGCCATGATACATTTTTCTAGGGTGCTTTGTAATTATGATGCAACTCTATATATATATCATCTCATTTAATCCTTACAACACATTATAACATAAATTATGCGTGTGTGTATATATAATACACATATATTTTCCTCATTTGAACAAATAAAGTACTTGAGAATCAAAAAAAGAAAAGCCATTTTTCGAGGTCACACAGCCAGTGAGAGTCAAACCCAGGTGTCAAGTCCATGTTTTCTGATTGTACATCTATTTCCTGAGCTGAGGAATAAATGCCTCTTGACCCCCTCTCAGGGCATGGCCAACGGCAGGGTCAGCAGCCTGCTAGAAATGTAAGCACTGCACACTGGGGAATGAGGTGTGCTGGGCTTAATCAACAAGTTGGTGAATAAGGGAAGGAGGCTGGGCAGAGACAGGGAGGGAGGAAGAGCCTGGTGGGAGACCTCGAGCCCAGAGAAGGGAGGCAGCCAACAGTCAATGTTGGTGCCTAAATGGGCTGGCTGCCTGCTGGCACTGCAAACCCAGGAGGGATGAGTGGTGGGCAGGGCCTGGCAGAAGGAAGCTCTTGGAGGGGTGATGCTCAGAGACAGATGCGTATGGATGGCTTGAGTAGCTTAAAGCCAGACCTCAGCCAGAAATCGGACTGCAGTGCAAGGAGTAGGGTCCAGCCCCAGGGGCCACAGACTGGGGTACACCAGGGGAAATGTGTGGGCCTAGACCAGGTGGTTTGGGGTTAAGGCAGGCAGCCAGACCAAGCCAAAGGTCAGAGACCATTGGGAGCTGAGGCGGCAGGCGGGGCAGCCAATAGAGCTGCCTTTGACTTGTGCAGCTGGGCCTGAGGCCCTGCAGATCCGCCAGCACATCCAGCATCTTCACAGAAACCGTCATGGGGATTTTCCCAGCCCCACCCTCTGAGTTTTCAGCCAGGAAGGGGACACTGAGGTACAGGCAAGAATTACAGCAGGAACTGTGTCAGGGGTCATCTGAGTGGACTCTCTGGAGGCAGCAAAGAGAGCAGAGCACACAATGAGAACCATTTGGAGATGGGGTGGGTGGAGGGAGTCATGGCTGTGGACTCCAGTTCTCACTTGTGAGCTGCAACTTATTAGCTGTGGCATTGATCAGAGCACAGGATCCGGATGAACAATGTGGTCAAAATAGCACCTATCCTTTCCTCAGGGTTAGGTGAAGCATGTGACCCGCTGCCAGGAACAAAAGTACACAAGGAAGCCCATACTTCCTCTTAAGTAAGGAAATATAGTCACCTCTCTGTTGTCTATCTAACTTAGAGGGTAGAGAATGGAGAATTTGGATGTTTCAATATTTTTAAGGCAACAACTAAGGTACGATGTATCTGCAGTGTGTCAGACACCGTGCTAAGTGTTGCAGGAAAACAAGGGTGCTTAAAAGCCTGCACTTTGAAGGACAGACCGGGGAGCTAACATCTAGTCAGGGAGACACAGCCACAACCACTTATAATGCCAAATGCAAGGTGGAAGAGAATGAGAGCTGAAAGGGGTTACATGCATGGAGTGGCTGCAGGGACGCTGAGCCAGGAACGATTCATTTTGCCCAGGGAGATTCATGAAGGGAGTCATGGAGCAGCTGGTGTGTGAGCTACATCATGGAGGAGAGCTATTATGGAGGATAATAGCAGAATCCAGCCAAGAGACCATCAACCGTGGATTCGATCTTAAACCAACTTATAAGCCTCTAAACTAATGCTTCCAAACCAAGGCTGTTCATCTGAAGCACCCACAAATCCTATCAATCATTCACAAATGACTGGCTCCCTTTCAGATCCCCTGTTTCGGGATCCCTGGGAGCAGGGCCTGAGTGTTTGCATAGTGAAAAATCACCCCCTCATCCCGCCCCCAGGTGATTCTGATGAGCACCTTTGGTTAAGAGCCAATGCCCCAAAGCAGTCCCAAGTTGTAGTGTGCTTAAAGGTTTCCTGTTGATCTTGTTAAAATTCAGATTCCTGGGCCCTTCCCTCAAACGTTCTGATTCAGGGGGTCTAGAATGAGGCCTGAGATTCTGCATTGCCAACACACCCTTGGGCAATGCTAGTGCTGCAGGTCTGTGGACCACACTTTGAGCAGCGGGGCTCTCAATATCCCCTGGCCCTTCGGTTTTAACTTGGGTGGTGGGGTCCAAAGTTAAGAGGTGCTCTTAATCTGGAAATACTTTCGAAAGCAAATGCATGCTCCTCCAGCTTGGACCTTTAAAAAGTCACACACACCTGAAACCACCTGCCTGTACAGGTGACAATAAGGACACCCAGCAAGGTTTAAGGCACCCACCTATGGCCTCTGTGCTTGCTTGCCCTGCCTCTAGGTCCCCTTTGGCCCCTGCTTCTCACATTCTTACATTCCTGTTTTGATAACTGATGTGTAAAACACTCCTGGATCTTGTACGTCCCTCCCCTGTCCAGGGATTTTAAGAATACATTCTGGGTCTTTTTATGGTCAGTCCACCGGAAGCTCAGCAAACATGTGGTTTGGTTGCACCAGACTGGCTTGGAGAACACCTGAGGGCTGAGTGTGCTCTGCACTCCTTCTTTTCGACACTCACTCTGGAAAGATTGGTACAATGACTTCGGGTCACATTTGTCCTCTACATGTTTCTGAAAAAATATTTTTGGAAAGTATTGTTCACAGGAGCAATTTTTGAAAATATTGTTCACAGGAGTAATTTGTGATCATTAGTGTGAGGGACCTCTTCAAAGCCCTTTTTGTGTTAGGAGAAATTACCTGCAGGGGATTGTTGTGCTAGCTGACCAACTCTGGGATTCAGTCATTGGAACAAGTTAGCTGTTGACAGATGTCACTCGCCTTTTAGAAACTTGACAAAATAGGCCTTACATTGTGGGTTCTCATTAATACAGTGGATCTTGGCTGGCTGCCCCTATTCCAGCCCTGGGGATAGGTCTTAATCTCATGAGAGCTGCCTTTCAGAAGCAACATCCAAGTGCATTTCAATTAAATTATACAATTTTTTCTTTTTAAAATTTTCTCTCTTTTCTCCTTCTTTTTAAAATTAAGTCTTTTGTGCTGGGAACAGTGCTAGACGAGAAGCTGGAAATGAAGAGATAAATTAAAATGGATCACCTGTAGTCAAACTGCTTGGTGGAGGAGACACACACACGCACATCGTTCTACCTGCAACACAATGTGTCGTTAGAGGGGACCAAGCACAGTGGACCTTGCGAAAAGGGAGTGCTCGTTCGTGGCTCGAGAAAACAAGGAAGCTTTATAGGAAGAGATTCTGCCTTTTCTCATGGGAATGGTCAGGCTTTGAGAGGATAACGATATCTGAATACAACACAAGAAACATGGTAATTAAGAGAACTAAGAGAATCCAAATGTATCACATCTCTTAGATTACCACATTAAAGATTTTGATAGTACTAACTGTAGCAACAACAAATATCGTTTGACTACTTTATAACAATCACGGTATTATATAATTTATATGCACTACTTTAATGAAATGCTCCCAACCAGCCTACAAAGTAAGCGGTAGTATTTCCCCAGTTTACAGATAAGTGGACTGGGTTTAAAGAGATTAGGTAACTTGCTCAGGGTCTTACGGTGCTGGAATTTGAACCTGGAAAATTAAACCAGTGACTATTAACTGACATTACTTCTTGAGCACCCGTGGTGCACCCAGCACGTTGGGTAAGTCATCTTTTCAATCTTTAAAATAACCCTGGAGAGCAAGTGTCACAGTGCTGTTTTGCAGAGGAGGATGCACATGCCAAGAGGTGAGTTTCGCATATTCAGACAGTCGTTGGATGGAAAGACTGGAATTAGAAACCAGGTCTGTCTGAGCGCCAAAGCTCATCTTCTTTTGACCTTGCCAGATTCTTGCTCCTTCATTAAATCCTCGAATGCCTTAACCCAAAGGGGTGGCAGTAAACATGGGTGCTCCAGACAGGCTGCCTGGGGCGAGCCACTTTCATAATGAAATGATTGCTTCGCATTTGCTTAGGGCTGGAGGTGCAGGAGACATGAATGATTGCCTGGAGAAAGAAAGAAACAGGAAAATACGGTTTTGGAGGGGCTGCTAAGGAGGTGAGACATTGAAAATAGCTGGTAAATGAGAAGAGATGGGTTTGGGGAAGTGGTGGGGTGAGCTGTATCAGCCAGGGGCTCTGGAGTCCAGCAGTCCTGGGTTCTAATCCTGAGTGACCTTGGCCTCATTACCAGACCTTTCTGAACCTCAGTTTTTTCAACTGTAGAATGGGAATATCGATACCATCCTGGTAGGGATGAGGTGAAGAATAAATAAGCACAGTCCAGCCCATGGGCATGCAATAATCCATAAGTGCCTTCTTGCTTCCCTGTTTACTTTTGCTCCTTCTGGCTCTGATCAGGCTACAAGGAAAAAGAGGCTAATTTCTTGAGCAGACAGGATCTGATTCCAGCAGGGTGGCCTCAGGGCACAGACTGGCTTGGGGGGACTCTAGCATAACATCAATCTGTTTAGTTCTTTCTCTAGGCCAAAATGTGAGTTTCAGGAGCCTTCCTCCGAACACTAATTCCACCTAATTGGTTTGAAAAGCACTGGATGGATAAACATGCTGTCAGCCAACCACTGTAATAATGCCAGTGACATTTATGCCTCAAATAAGGATGCAGAATGGATGGAAATCAGACCTCAGGTACGCTGCCATCAATGACAGCCCAGACAAGGCAACCCACAGCACTTTCCCCCTCCCCCAACACTGCCCCCCGCCCCCCGCAGGAAGTGAAAGCCTCTGGGAGCAGGGCCTGCAGATACAGCAGGCAGGGATGAGAGACACAGGGGCTTCTGGACACTTAATGAAATGCTTGCAGACATAATTAAGAAGTAGATTCGATTTGCCCAGGACACTAGAAGGGGTACGAACACAGGATACTGTGCTGGGCAAGTTACTTACCCTCTCTGAACTCTGGTCTCTGCCCGCGAGATGAGCACCATGATGTTTTGGGGACAAAATGAGGAGACTAAACAAAGAACCTAGCACTGTTCCTGTCAAGTTTCTGGAGCTCCAGAAATGTTTTTTTCCTCCATTTATATTTTTCCTTTCTCCTAGAATCACCTTTTTCTTTGTCCAAAGAGTCTAAAACCTGTCTGTGTATGGCCCATTCATAAACCCAGGAGTACACCCCATTCATCCACTTATTCATTAATACCATTTTCTCACTTATTCATGAATTATGTTTTTGTCACTGAAAAAGTGCCAGATCCTAGCAAAGGAGTTGCATACAAAAAGTAATCAGACCTCTTTGCTGCCCTTGAATTGGTCAGTGGTTAGTGGAAGACACTGCATCGCATCAGAAGGGTCCCAACAACAAACAGACAACAAACAGATAGCACGTTCAGATAGAAATAACTCAAGGAAGGTGTATTTACAAAGGGACTCATTATAAAGCAGTGGGTAGAGCCACCGACAGCATGGATAATGCCACCTCTACGGCCAATGGGGAAGGAAAGGAATGGATCCTGGAAGCCAACAGGTGAAAGTTGTGCACAGCAGGCCACCCTGTGGTGGAGAGGTGGTGGAGAGGAGAGGTGACTTTCTCTCTGTCAAGTGACATAGGCAGCCAAGGGAACACCCCAGGGGAGGGCTCAACCCATTGTGCTCTCCATTAGCTGACATGATCAGAAGCTCAAGGGCAATAACTTGTTGCTTGGTCCACAGTGGCAAGGCTGCCAGGGTGGAGAGCAAGGCTGAGAAGGGTGGAGGGTGGCTCTGAGGGGGAAACACAAGATGACCAGCATTTGCAGTGCAATTGATTAAAAGGAGTTGTGACCCAGAATGGTTAGGGTGAGACTAGAGAGCTAGGAAGCCTTAGAAGCGAGTGATGAATTCCCACCATTCCTTCAGTTTCTTTCCATTCCACTCCATTCCCAAATTCACAGGGGAAAGCAGTGGGTGATCAGTCATCTCCCAGCCTCCAATCTGTGCTCCTGTGTCAGCAGAGATCTCTTTAACTCGTACATCTGTCTCACTTTTCAGCTTGTCTTTCGGTGGCTTCCTATTGCCTTTAGGGTGAGGTCCAAATGCTTGGGCATGGCTGGTAAAGCCCTGCATGATCTGGCCCTTTCTCGCCTCTCCACCATCACTTCTTCTTACACCTCTCTCCACTCCCCCCTTCCCCCACCTCACTCTCCCGCCTCCATCAACACTAGGAGGTTTCCTTTCCCTGATTTCCCCTCTCCCTCTGGGCCTTTGAACCTACCATTTCTCACCTCCACTCAGACCCCAACCTGAAACATTCTTCCTCCTCCTCTTTGCCTGACTAATTCTTAGCTGACCTTCAGAAATCACGACCTACTTAAACATCGAGAAAGGTATAAAGAATAAAACTCAGACACCCACATAGCTACCACCTGTATTTAGTAAGTGTTGAAATTCAGCCACGTTTGCTTCAGATCTTTTTTTTTTAAGAAATAAAACACTCCGGATACCATGGAAGCCTCTATTATACTTCTCCTACTTCCTGTAACTCTGTTTTGAGGTTAGAGTGCCCTGCCCATCCATGTTTTTAAATGTCTGCTGGATATCTCGCTTCGCTTACTTTTCCATTCAACATTGTGCACATGTGTTGTTGTTTCGGCTTTGCTGATTGGATATAGTCTAAGAGACTTTATTGGCAGCTGGCTTCTTTCTAATGATGAGGGTCAAGTAATGATGTCGGGTCCACATTTCACTTAAAAAGAGTGGCTTTCACAGAGATTTCATAAGCTCCAAAAAATACGGGGCCTTTCAAGTCTTTTTGCAGCTCCTCACTCTCCCACTGTAACAGTGTGCCCGCTCACCTTCTGATAGCCATGCTGGGAGGGAGGGCCACCTTAGAAAGAAGGCGACAAGGTGGCTGTTGCTGCTGTAGCCTTCTCCTCTCACCTGGTGGGTCTCCTGTTTTCCCGTGGGCTATCTGACCATCTCAGCAGCTGCCAATAGATACTAGAAATTCTCCTGCAATTCTGATCCCTTTTTCATGTCTAGCATCGTGATTTTATCAAATTTTCCAGACCTACATGGACACCACCTCTCAAAGAGAGGAGAAAACTGGGGAGCTATTATTTGGTAGCTCTGTTCACAAAATAAAGAGAAACATGAATCCATCACCAAATATCACCTAATCCTGGAGCTTTGACTGTAAGTATGCTTGCGTATTAATATATGTCCCAGAACACTATGCTGGTTCCACAGAAGCCATGCTAAGAAGTACTTAAGCAGAGGATCATGGTACATCATGCCAGCAGGGTTTCTCCTATCCTCAGTCCCAGGGACCTTAAGAATTCATCAGTACCACCACCACCACACTTACAGTCAAGTGTAGGGATTGAGCTATGGTGACATATGTAAATCTACTTCATTTATTTTAGTTGCTAAATCATATTCAAGTCATTGTATGACTACATCACAACTTAACCATTTCCTATTGATGGACATTTAAATTTTCAATCTTTTGCTTTTATCAACAATGCTGCAATAAAAAAAATCCTTGAGCTCACATCTGCAGGATATATGTACTCAGAAGTAGAATTGCTGGATCACATATGTATGCCTGTTGTGTATGTATGTGTCTATCTACCTACCTATCCAGATGGAATCTATAGAGGAGCAGGATGTGTGAAGGCCTGAAGCAGAAAGGAGCTTCATAAACATGGAACTGAAAGAGGTCCCTTGAGTTTTTGGAGCATAGTAAAAAGCAAGCAAGAAAGCAGGGGGTGAAACTGGAGAGGGAGGCTAGGTATAGGTCATGTCTTTTAAGACCAGGTGAGGAGCAGGGCTTTTCCTAACGGCAATGGGAAGGAGTGACCACTGATACCTCCTCCTTTCCATGAATGCCTCCTGGTCATGTTGTATGGAGAGTATAGGCATCTAATTCAGTCTGGCTCTCCATCCCAAACCCAGCCTTCCTCCAGAAGGACTGTAGGAACCCTCGACTCCAAAGACTTCCCTCAGCTTCCACTTCAGCTACCCGTTCCCAAGGACGCACTGGGTCTGGCCATCACCAGGAAAGGCTCTGCCCCTGGAAACTTACACCCACACCTCCTTCCCTGCCATTGCAGCTTCCTTCCTTTCCTCCTCCCTGGTTCCTCACTCGGTTCTCTTCCAAGTTGCTCTTTGACCTCTTTAAGACCCAAGTCCTTGATTTCTCAGCCATTCTCTGTCATGCAGTTTTCAATACCTTTTTTTTCCTGGCCTGAACTAATCTATTCCCTCAGCTGTCAACCTAGCCTCATTCATGTTTTCACCAGCCTGTTCCTGTTCTGCAATATTCCATGTGTTCACACATTGAACTATATGCACCTCCTTTTATGCCAGGACTGCCCAGGGCAAGTGCTGCAGGCGTGTCCCTTTGTGAACTCGTGACTTTTGCTGCCTATGAGGCCTTGGATGCTGCCTGTTCCAGGCTTCCCTGGCTGTCCCTTTCTCCCCCACCTGCTCGTTCTGCCTAGTAGTTATATCTAATCTTCATTCCTCTCCCCCAGACTTCCCCTGCCTGTCCTCCCACTTCAGTCTCAACAGATGACCTGCTTCCAGCTTAAAGTGAAAATGAAAGCCATCAGACCAGAACTCCCTCATCCACCTGGCACAATACCTGCCCATGAATCTGTATTTGTGCTCTTTTCCATCTCCTCTTCAGTAGCTGACCCTTGACCTGGTCTCCAAATCCCAAAATTTTCTCCCTTCATGAGGAGGTTGCTCTATTGATTATCTATTCCCAAGAAGAAAGACTTTATGTCCCCTGTGCCTAAAGAAAGGACTGGGCACATAACAGGTGTTTGAAAAATATTTCTTGAATAATTTCTCTTTTCTTTGCCTTCAACCCCTGTCTTTCTATTGATTCATTGCATCACCGTTTAAACCTACTCAAGGCTTGTTCACCACTTAAAACAAAACCCAAACCAAAACACAACAAACAGCTCTTGACCTCTCCCTCTGGCTACAGCTCTGTCTCATCCTCCCTGCCCAGCACGCACCTGAACAACCTACCCAAGCCCCAGCTCCGTCTCCCCACTCACTCGTTAGTCCCCCTCCACTTGGCCTCGCCTCTCTCTGATGACTTTGTTTTTGCCACAACGCACACTCTTCGTTTCTCAGAGTACCTGTCCTCTTGGCAGCGGTTGACCCTGCTGCCTTCTCTTTCCTTCAAGACACTCTCTTCTTTTGACTTCTGTGACCGCACGCTCTCAACCCTTCACTGCTCTGGTCTCCCCACCTTGGCCTTTCCCTCCTGCAACCCACTCTGTGCTCCAGCCAGCCAGACCACTCTAATGAAAATTGAATTGCGAACTTCCCCTGAGCCTCTGCATTGTTTTGCTGTCCTCTGGATGACGTCCAAGTGCCTCTGTGTGGTTGTCAGACTCAGCCAGCCAGGCCTCACCACACTGGCTCTGAAGCCTCAGAGCCAGCACCGTCTGCGCTGTCTGCTCAAGGCTTCTAGCCCTTGGTTCACACTGTGCCTTCTGGTTATTTGACCCTCTATCACTTTCTCCAGCTGCTTACTTGGTTTGCAGACCACAACCCTGCCTTGACCCTAGGTGATTCAGACCTCCACTGTCTAGGCCTAATCTTAAGCCTGGATTGGTTTTGTATTCCCAACCTTGTGCCAACTCTGAATAATATCATTTACTCTTTATTCTTAAGATCTACTTTATAGTTTGCAAAGTGCATTCACATTCATTTTCTTATCTGATTCTCTCAACAGCCTTGTGAGGTGGGAATAGCCACTGTTACCTCCATTCTACAGTGAAGGAGACTGAGGGTCAGGGACCTTCAGCGACCTGTCCAAGGTCACACAATGATAGATACTGGATCTATGACTTGAACCCAGATCTTGTGACTCTTCACCCTGGCTCTTGTTCTGTTTCCACACTCTCTCACTAGGCCCAGTTCCAGCTTCACAGAGTGGTATCCTGTTTCTGAGACCAGCTAAGGGTGGCTGACCTCTGGATCTGACACCCATGTGCTTTTAGAGGGCTACTTGCCAGCTTCCCCTTGCACCCCCATGTTAAAGATTGGCCTGGCGATGAGAATGGAGAGGGAACAGATGAGGGAAGCACTCCACAACAAAACCTCCTTGTGTTTGAGGATGAAATGTTTTCCTTTCCTTGACTCCACTTCCCCAGTGAACAGTGGCTCTTCTGCCGACAAGATGAAGAATAAGTTACTAGGGAGGATGGCGATGAGTGAGGCAGAAGTCTGTAGAGGGATAGCGAGGAGGCACAGTAGGTGGGAAGTCTTTTGGCTGAAGCAAGACATGTCACAGAAGAAAAACTAATGCTGAGCAGTGTCCCCATACTACACAGATCCTCACAGCTTCCCGCTGCCTCGAGCCCAAGTTGTTTCCTTCTGTCCCTGATTAATAAAACTGGCATCACTGGGCCTGGCACACCGTGAGTGCTGTGTGGGCTCCATCAAACCCACCATCTGCTTTGAACTACTTTTCAGCTGCCCCTTTGATTGCAGTTGTGCCTGAGTCTTGTCAGCATGGGTCCTCTGACATAGCCACACATCTGGGCTGCTTCCGAAAGAGCTGGAGGGCCATCAGCCTGAAGATGGTCTGAGAGCACAAGGTCAGACAATGTCACTGAGTATCACTCTGTTTGCAAAGAAGGGAGTGAGGCAGAGCTGCCTTGCCTGACCCCGTGGGGTTCTATGCCAGCAGGAGGCCAGGCCTCTGTCCTGAGTGAGGTCTTCCTAGCTGGGTGAGCTCAGCTAAGTCACTAAAACTCTCTGGGTCTTTGCTGCCTCATCTGCATGAACATTGGGATTATAGGACTTTACTGTCCTGCAGTCAGGAAGCAGACAGGATATCATCTTTTTCCTCTCTAGGGCTGCAGCTGTCGGTGCTATGGTGTGGTGACTCTGATGGCCCAAGTTATGATTTATAAATTGGAAGCTGGAATGAAATAGGTAGGTGTGCTAGGCTGAGTAATGGCCCCTGAGATGTCCACATCCTAATTCCCAAAACCTGTAAGTATTATTTTATATGACAAAAGGAGTTTTGCAAGTGTGGTGAAGTTAAGAATTTTGAGGTGGGAGCATATCTTGGATTATCCAAGTGGGTCCAATGTAATCACAGGGGTTCTTATATATTTATCTAATTTTATCCTTACCTGATGACATTTTTTTCTGTTGCTTTTTTTTAAAGAGAGAGGAGGGAAGAGGAGGGAAAATACCTCACATCGATGAGAGAGAAGCATCGACTGGTTGCTTCCCGTACGTGGCCAGACTGGGAATCAAACCTGCAACCTAGGCATGTGCCCTGACTGGGAATCGAACCTGTGACCTTCTAGTTACAGGATGATGCTCCAACCAACTGAGCCACACCAGCCAGGGTTCACAGGGGTTGTTATAAGAGGGAAACAGGAGATCAGAGAGGAAAAAGCAGTAGGATGACAAAAACAGTGATGTGATTTGAAAATGGAGGAAAGGAGCAGAAGCCAAAGACTATAGGCAGACACTGGAAGCTGAAAAAGGCAAGGAAGTAGATTCCCTTCTCAGAGCTTCCAGAAAGAACCAGCTCTGACAACATGTTGACTTCAGCCCAGCGAATCTGATTTCAGAGTTCTAACCTCTAGAACAGTAAGAGAATAAATGTGTCGGTTTAAGCCACAGAGTTTGTGGTAATTTGTTACAGCAGCAATAGGGAACCAATATATCAGGACTAATCTTATCCATTAGCATATTATTTATATCCAGATTATATGGCTCAATTCAAGGCACCCTGTCCAAGAGCCATACTCTGGGAGAAACCCCCATTAGAGATGTTATTTTGTCCCATGAAACTTCCCCCCATTAAAATGCATTCTCCTTGACAGCAGCGCTGGCCAGTAGAAATAAAATGCAAGCCAGGCAGATAATTAAAATTTTCCTAGTAGTCTCCCAAAAGGACTAAAAGCAAGTGAAATTCATTTTAACGATATATCTTATTCAACCCAATACATCCAAAATATTACTGTTTCAATTGTCATCAATAACAATCATTGTCCTGAGATTTTGTTGTTGTTTTGCAGTAGGTCTTTGGACTCGCGTGTGTATTTTACATGCGTAGCACCTCTCAGTCTGGACTGGCCACCTGGGGCTCCTGGGTCCAATCAGCACAGTTTTCAAAGGGTAAGGCTGTCAACTCCCACAAGCAGATGAATTCATCAGGTTCTGTCTAGCTGACCCTGAGTGGATGAGGGCCAGGGGATGGTGATGGCTATGAAAGGCCTGCATAAAATGGACAAGAGACACTATTGTGAATGGTCACCCCGGGTCAAGCCCAGTGGTGGGTGAGAATCAGGGCCAGAATTCAAGGGCACGGGCTCCCTGTCCAGGGGTGGGGAAGCAGGGAGTGAGGCTGAGCACAACAGTTGCTGTATATTGCCATGTATAATGCATACTTCTCTGCTCAAATTTTTGAGGGGAAAATAAGGATGCACATTATACATGGACATAATGACTACATACCATGGGTATAATAATCCCGTGTATAATGCACATAAAAGCGTGGGTGCACATTATACACAGCAAATACGGTAAGTTCCTGTGTGTACACTGTTCTCTAACTTGATCTACTTAGTAATGTATATTTACTGTTAGTTTGCTCCTATCCTTTAATATTCTTCAAGTACTTACACTTAAATGATATTAAGATTATGGGATATTTACTCAGTCCTTGACTTTAGGTCATTTCATCTTTCTCTATAGTCAGCAAGATACCTGAGCCCCTGCCAGACCCCAGACCTCAGTGCACTGGGGTCCAGTCTCCCCAGTGCCCCCTTCCTGGCTATCCCTCAAGGGTCCTTGTCATTTCAAGGAATTTGCTTCAAATGTCCTCTGGGAGACAGACTGGAACAACAGAATTCAAGAACTCGGGGGATATTTTGGATTTTAAATAAAATATTCAACGTGAAATGCCTGACCCAGAGCCTGGCATATAGTGGGGCCCAGTCTGAGAGAATCTACTAATTTGTGGCTGCTAATAAATGGCTGACGTGAGCCCACTTGGGCCTTCCAAGGTCACATTCCAGAGCCAGCCCTGCTCTGTCCAATCTGCTGGGCCAGACTTGACTTTCCTTCCTATCTCCTCTTTGCTGCTGTCCTATCCTTGGCTCACTGCTAGGCCAGCCTGGAGCTCATCTTCTCACTTCCTTCCTAACTTGCTGTATCTCCCACTGCCCCAGATTGCCTGCCTGTCCACTGGCCTGCAAAACCCCTCTGGTCCTCTCTACCACTCACCCTGGGCCAGGATGTAAGAAAGATGATGGTGTCACCTGTCTAGTGCTTATATATGTCAGATAGTGTTCTGATGGCTTTGCCCATATTAACTTTATGTTGTATGATCTCCATTTACTGTAGGCACCATCCAGGTACAGAGAGGTTAAGTAACTCAAGAGGGGCCACACAGCTATTGTGAGTTAGCTTTGAAGCCAGGCAGTCTGACTTCCGAGTCTATGAACATACTCATCACATTAAACCATCTCTGCTCACACTTCCTGGAGCCTGGTCCAGAGCCTGGTCCAGAGCCTGGTCCAGAGCCTGGCACATGGTTTGAGGTCAGTAGAAACTGCTTGAGTGAAAGAATGAATGAGTGGCTTCTATGGCTCTGACTCTGTATCAGTCTCTGTTAGGGATTCATCTGAAGGGATTGGGTGTGGGGGTTATACCTATCTCCCCAGGGTGACAGCCAAGGACTATCCTGGTACCACAGGACCCGAGGAGATGCAAACAGCCTGAGGGGCTCCCTGGTTGACTTGTGGGCCTCTGAGATGCTGAATCCTTAGGGCCCTGAGCAGTGAGTATATGTGGGGGCAGGGAGCTGCTGTAGACCCCCAACTCCTCACCTCCAGCTCTTCCCACATCCAGGCTTTGGCGCGTTACCCTGAAGTCAGGAGGGAAAAACACTGAAGGACAGGAGGAGGATGGAGCCTGTTTTGCTTCTCTCCAGGGTCAGCCGTCAGGACACAGGTGGGAGGCCTGGGGCCATAGTCCAGTCGCAGGGGAGGTGTGGTGTGAGACAGAGAGGCAGGTGCAGAAAGGCCGGGTTTCAAAACCATGCTCGTAAGAAATAAAAACAAAGGGGTTCTTTTTATCTCTTATGGGATTTTTACAAAAGCCATCTGATGTGATTTTGTGAAGCGTCCTTTGAAAGCCACTTACAGACAAGCATTCCAGGCAAAGCAGAATTCATTTTTAGGTGTGGCCAGGCAGAAAGCTGAGAAAACGAAATGTTGAAACCTAGAATGGTTTCTTTTTGCTGATGAGGTGAAATTCAGAGCCCTCCGCTGGGCATCGCAAGTCCTCCAGTCGGCACCTGTCCGTCATCGCCTCCTGGTGGAGGGGTCCACCAGTGCCGGGAGGGGCCCCCCTCTGATACCAGTAAAACCAAGGCTCAGACAGGTTAAGATGTCTGTCCAAGGTCGTTTAGCTGAGGGCACCGACTTCAGTCAGAGGGCCTGAGTTCCCACCCTGGCATGTCTGCCGACAAGTCATGTGACCTAGTGCAAGGAACCGAACTCCTGTAAGCTGTGGTCTCCTTGTGTGTAATGTGGGGGCAATAATGGTTACTCTCCCAAAGGGTTGTTGTGGACAATAAATGAGCAAGTACATGTGTTTGGTACTGTGTCCAGCACCCAGAAATTTCTCTGTGGAGCTTAGCTAGAAAGTTATGTATTAATTTACAGAGTAAGAGGCAGAGGCCATATTGGAAAGTTGTGAGAACTTGGTCACGAACCGCCCACCCTGTTTGCTCACTGGCCCTGGACACGGGGGCTGCCATAGTTCCTCGCCACTGTGTCTCCAGGATGTGAGATCCTCAGCTAAAGTAGGCAAAGCCTCAGACCTGAACCCAGCTGGAACTGGGTGCTCCACCTGCAGGCAAAATGGGCTCCCAGGTCAAGGCCAGGGCTAGCCTTCCCGAGTGTTTACTGACTCACCAAACATTCACTGAGAAATCTCAAGACATGATTGGAAATGGGAACTTGGGCCTCTGCACACCCTTAGAGGGTCTGTGTGAGCCCTGAGTACGCAGGTAACCAGAGTCCTGGCTTTGCCCACAAATAAGAAAGAGAGCCCACTCCACCTCCATTGTCTTAACTACCCATTCCAGGTTTGAGTATTTCTACCATTCAAATCCATATTGTATATTGTTGGAATCATAGTAAGTATACAACTTCATGTTTTGCTTTCATGATTTAAAGCAGCTGTTTGGCCAAATCTGGCCCACTACCTGTTTTTGTAGATAAAGTTTTATTGGAACACAGTCATGCTCATTTGTCTACCTGTGGCTGCTTTCACACTATGCGAGGCACAGTTAGGTAGTTGCAACAAAGACTATATGGCCTGCAAAGTCAAAAATATTCACTATCTGGCTTTTTACTTGGCAAATTCTCAATTCAGAGAATTATAAAGAGGTTCCCATATTATCAGACAGTCTCGCTGGTTATAAGAATTAATGGCTATTGGATGCTCCACTGGGTGGCCTGTGATTTACAACTCAGCACTTCCCAAGTGGTCCGATAAATTTGCTAGCCTGGATAATTTGCAATAAAGATCTTTGTGCTTCTGCTGAATGATTTCCTTAGGAAAAATTCCTGCATGGATTCTTAGGTCAAATCATCTGACATTCTTGCTAGAGGTGGGTGAAATTCTGTCCCTGTTGTGTTTGTTTGTTTTGACCCTGTTCTAGAAATTGACTTTCCTGACCCTTGACCCACTGATAACCCCAGCTGGATTCAGAATCTCGTTTTTGAATTTCTGTTCGCTGAACCCTCCCATTCAGTGCACCAGAGGCTGTTCTTTAGCACTTGCCCTGACCAGCCATGTGTCCCACCATTCTTCCTCTACTGCCATTGCTCCAGCACTCCTCTGCCAACCCCTTTGGACACAATACTTCTCTTTCCTCTTATTTCCCTACTCGTCTCTCACTTGCAATTCCCACATCCCCAAAGGCATCAAGCATGCGGCATAGTGAACCACAAAGCGGGGCTTAGGCTGGAAAGCCCACACTGATCACGGGGAAGGTGGATTCCATTACTGGATTCCACCCCTTGAATCCAACACGAACCTGGGCACCCAGGCCCTGGGGCTTCTTGTCTCAAGGACCCATGCATCTCTGCCTACAGCCTCACTGTGGTCACTGCCTCCAATTCATCTCCACGTTTCCTCTGTCCTCCAGCTCCTCAGAAACTTTCCACGTATTGGCTTCTGATTTACTACAAGCACAGATTCTTTCTCTGGGAGAGTGGCTGATAAAAAAGGAAAAACTTTAAAAATGGATTTTTGCTGAACACTGCTTGACAATGAATTTCTTTAATTGTGGCATTAGGAACATATGCAATTATTTTCATCGAGCTGATCTGACATAGTAATTTGGACCCTAGAGGAAGCCAGATCATTCTGGAAGGCCTGGCCCAGTGGTTTGGAGTCCCCCGGCCAACAAAGTCATCCCCCTCCCAGGAACCAGGTGGGCAAGTTCCTCTCTGGGAAGCCTGGCCCGAAACTGGAGGCTGGGGGGTCCTCTTCTTGCACTTCGCTCTCTGGAGAGCATCTCCGCCCATGATCATCCTGCTCTGCTCACAAGGAAAAGGGAAATGTGAACAGAAACCACTTTTTAGGGAATTGATTCATCAGAAATGTCTGCCGTATGAGGAGCTTAAACCTCATCTCCTTCATTTTTTCCTATTGGCCCTAATTTTGCCTTCAGAAAAGTGCTGGTCAAGTCCTATCTGCCTTTTTCATAGCCACTTTTGCATTTTTAAGGTTTAAGATCCTGTCTCCCTCTAATATTTTCCTTTCAGCCTAAATGTTTCCAGTTCTTTTTAACCTTTTTTTGGGGGGGGTCCTTCATTCTAGGTCCTAGGTCCTTATTATTCCATTAGGTATTACAATTTCTAACAAGACCCTTTTAGAAGCTGTAATACCTAATGGAAAATAACACAGCCAGTGCATTAAGTGTGCCTGTGCAGCGGGTTCGAATTGCATCATGTCCAGTAACACATTTAATCTTCATGGCTGTTCTACGAGGCAAGTGCGCCATTGTCCCATTTTACAGAAGATGAGGTGGAGCTTGGGAACAAACTCAGTCCTGGGAATTGAGTTCTGGCGTGGCTGCTGCTTGCTGGTCTTGACCATCCATCAAGTTATTTAGCCGCATTTTCTTCACCCAGCAAATGGGACGGTGAGTCCTTTGTTACACAGATGTCGAGAGGGTTCTAAGAGGAAGTGTGCCTACGAGGTGGGTAAGGTCCAGGAGGCCTTCCTCAGTCCTGTCTTGGGAAAGCCTGACCTTCAGTTTGACATTCTCCTTTCCACAGAGACAGTCAGAAAACCAGACTGTCAATCTCCTTACTCCTTCCTCTTGCTCCAGGTCATCTCCCCTTGTTAAGTGAACGCACCTTTCCTCTCTTTGTCCTAGTCAAAAGTTTGGCCCTAACTGGAGTCATGTGCAACCCTGAGGAAGGGTTCTGGGGAGTGTGGCCTTGCACTTGGGTTTGTTTCTGACATTGGCACTGATGAGGGGATGGGTCATACACAGGACAGGGACGACCCTCTCCACCAGCCCTTTTGCTGTAATTGTCTGCTCCTTCAGGAAAGGATGCTGAGTTTGTAGACTGTGGAAGGCGGGCAAGCTGCCTGGACAATGGCTTGTGCACTTCTCTCCCTGTTTACATGGCCTGGATGGATGTGGGTCCAGGGTCCCGTCACCACAGCCCTTCCCTCTGAGCAGCAGAGGTTTCCAGCCACAGGTGGCTGGGCTCTCTCCAGCACCTTTTATGTCAGAGCTACAGTCAACCCAGTTTTCCGAATGAGCAGTTATAGAAATACAAAAGGAGCTGCTAATTGGGTAGCAACTGATTTCTTTAAACAAACTCTTCACAGGCACAAGTACACATGTGGTCACTGGGCTTAGCAAGCACGGGCCACTTCTGGCTTCTCCAGCCCCAAGGGCACACACTGGCCCTGGCCAACTCATAGCTGGGCCTCGCCTTCACCCTTGATTCCCACCAGGCTGTGGGCTCAAAGGGCAGCACCACCTTCTTTGGAGTTCTTGTCCCTCTTGTCATATATCCACAGATATGGGTCCCTGAAGACTTTTATTTTAAACATTTTATTTTGAGGTAGTTATAGATTTATATGTCGTTGTGAGGAAGAAGACTGAGAGGCTTGGCATTCCCTTCACCCAGTTTTCCCTGAGGCACCACCTCCCACTTCTTGCATAACTTCAGGGGAATGCCACACCTGGCAAACTGACTCGATCATTGATACTTCTGGACCCTCAGCAGCCTCCAGAGCACCTTTTCTCTCTCTCCCTTTTCCTTTCTTTCGTTTTCTCTTGCTCCCTTTGGTCTGTCTGCTTTCCTCACTAACTCCTTCTCCTTCCACTTTCACTCTCTTTTATGGTCCTTTCCTCAAGTTTTACTGGTAAAGCTTTCAGTCTAGCTCTTCCCCTGGGGCAGGGAGCTGGGGGGTCCAGGATGGCTTTGAACCTCACCTCACCAGCCAGGAGCACGCCAACCTTCCTCCAAGGTAACATTCTTCCATGCCCCACCCTGGGGCAAGTCTTAGTTCCAGCCCACTGACCTCAAGGAGGACCAGCTGCTCTGGGATCAGGGTTAACCCATCTGATTGGCACCAGCAGCACCGACCCAAATGTACCTCACACACTGCACAAGTTACTATAGTCAGGGTTACCTGGTCCTGTTTCTTCTTGGATGACCTTCCCCTCTCACAGGTTTTGTAGTTCAAGAAACTGAGTCTCTGAAGGGAAAGGTTTGCCTAGGTCTCACGGCCAAGAAGTAGAGGGCTGGGGCCAGGAACTAGCTTTCTCCTTATCCAGTCCTCTTCTCACTCATAGACACCCACTACCTTTCCCCAGATGCACCGGAGAGAGGAGCCCAAGCCAGAGGCTTCTGAGTCCTGAGAAATGTCAGCACCTGCCTTTGAAGCACCTGCTCCGTTCCAGGATCAGCAGGAATGCCCTTACCCTGCCTTTTCTCAAAATCAGGTTGCATTGGATCCTTCTGATGAGAGGCTACTCACCACTGACTCCACCATCATGTATGTGAATGTGCCACATGAATAAAAGCACAGTATGTGGAGTCAGGCCTTATAATCCTGGGACACTTACCATTGGTGGGGCTTTGGGTAAGACACTTTTATGCTCAGAGAGACTCATGATTATTTATGAAATGGTGAAGCCTGTTTAGAGGCCCTGTCTGGGGTGAGGGAAGAGCAGGGGAGCTGAGACTAAGCAAGTGTTTGTGCAGAAGGAGACAGGCCCAGGGGGTAATGGGGAGGACCAGGCTAGTCTGTATGAAGTCACTTAGGCGAAGATGCAGGCAGACCTTCCTCTGGTTCAGGCACTGTGCTGGGCTCTGTGTGAAGCAGGAGGGCCTGCCCTCAAGGGGATCATGGTCCATGGCAATGGGGGTAATGCAGTATGGAAGGGTTGTCACGGATACTCTTCCAACTATTGTGGAAGCAAAAAGAAAGGATGGGGTGTGTGCTGTGGGCCCTGGGGAGAGGCTTATGGAAGAGACAGAGTTGGATAGGGTCTAGAGGATGTGTATGAAGTGTGTTAGAGAAGTGGGAACAGGCACTCCTGGCAGGAAAGACACCAGGACTAAAGCAAGTGTATGGTGTTATAGGGTCCTAGTTCATAGAATTGCCTGGAAGACTAGGAGTCTGGTGAGGAAGGAAAAGCAGGTGTACTGGCTATTAAGTGTCAAAAACCCAAGTTCAAATAGCCTAGTGGGCATGAGTGGTTTGCTTCCCAGAATCCATTACCTTTCTTCCAACCTCAGGTCAGTTGGTTTTGGGGAGGGGGTGGGTGGGGGGATTTACCCCTTCTCTGCTCTCAGTCCCTGTGGTCTAGGTGAGACTTCACAGACAACTCCAGGCTGAAGTACAGGATGTGGGCCTGAGCCTGAAAAACATATTCCCTTGGTGTTATGGGCAAATTGTACCCCCTACAAATTCGTATGTTGAGGTCCTGAACCCCAGAACATCAGAATATAACCCCATTAGGAAATAGAGTCCTTGCAGATGTAATTAGTTAAAATTCTACTAGAGCAGAGGGGCCCCTAATCCAACATGACCGATGTCCTTATAAAAGAACTCATGTGAACAGACAGATGTGCACAGGGAGACTCCATGTAAACATGGAGGCAGAGAGGCGGGTGGTGCGTCTCCAAGCCTAGGAGAGGGGTGTGGGACAGATGCGTCCTCACAGCCCTCAGAAGGAACTGCCAGCACCTAGATTTTGGACTTCCAGCCTCCAAAACTGTGAGACACTACCTTTCTGTGGTTTAAGCCACCCAGTCTGTGGTACTTCATTCCGGTCACCCTCAGGAATGAACACACCTGGTGGCACTGGTTCTGGGCTCGAGGCCTAAGGTGGTTCAACCAGAGTGACATTTAACTGTGGCAGGTGCCACCTACACGGGTTTCATTGCTTTCTGTTGGATGGCACTTGAAGCTGGAGCAGCAGCTGCTGCCATTTTTGTCACCACAAGGGAGAGTTGTTCTGAATGGAGGCCCTACTGAGAGGTGTGGGGGTAGGGGGTGGGGGGTGGAGGGAAGGCAGGTCCTGATGAGGTGTCTGCACACCTGTCTGCAGCCACGTCCAAGCTGTTCCTACTTCTAGATTCATAACTCACATGAGCCAACACATTCACTTCGGGCGTAAGCCAGTTTAGTCAAGTTTTCTTCAAGTTGTGACAGAAAGAATTTTGACTTATATGGTTTAACAACAAAAAGAAAGAAAGATAACAGGTTTTCCTGGAAAGAGCCTGAGGTTGTGTGCAAACAAATGGAAGAAAGAGCTATAAGAAGCACAGCAGCTCCTGAAATCTTGGGAACTATAACTAGGAATACACTCTGTTGGCACCTTTTTTCTCTCATCCTTTTTGGGGGTTTCCTCATGTGACAGCAACATGGCAGGCAGCACAGTCATGTCGTGCCAGTGTGACATGACACGGACAACGTGGCGGAGCTACCAGTCTGCAAGCACAACATTAGAGTTCCGATCGAGAATCCAGGGACAGTTCCAAAAATCTGAGGACAGGGTTCTGTTGGCTCACTCCTGATGTTCACAATGGTCCCCTCAATGGCTCCTCCTCCTCTGTGAAGCATGGGACTTGGCTTCAAAGCTCCCTACAATCCACTCCAGATCTGACATGCTGACTCCTCTTGCAAGAAGCCATAGTCCTAAGGGCTATTAGAAGGTGTTCAGACCAAAGAGCTCCATGGACAAATAATTTGGGAAATGTTAGATTCACCAGTCGGACAGGCTTCCGGCAGGACTCCTCGGAGCCTTTAACAGGTTGATGTCGGCTCCCAGGGGTAGGGCACATGTACCCTACATATCCCAGCGGTAGGGTATATGCTACATTTCTGTCATTTGTCTGATGCTAAAACACCTTCATTCTAGAGTATCTAAAGGACCGGTATTCCTTAGAACATCATTTGAGAAAAACTATGCCCCATAATGATAGAGGTTATGTTTTCTTCCTTTTTCTTTCCTCCTCAGGGTCAAGAACCATATATTGACCACAGAAGGCATTCAAAGGAATCCCAGAAGCTCAGTGTTGGAAGAGACCTCAAAACATGAATGTGTTTGATAGCTTCCCCCCACAACCCTCTCTGATATTACCATATCTGCCCTGATTTAGCTATTTCAGTATCACTATGGCGCTTCAGAGTATCCTGAATGAGACCAGGTCTCTGATACCTCTGCAAGGCGTCAGTCCTGGAGTAGATTCTAGGGAGCTTCGAAGCCGAGTCCCATGCTTCACAGATAAGGAGGAGCCAGTGCTCCTGGGCCACTCTGAAAGTTAGGAATGAGCCAACAGAAACCTGCCCTTGGATTTTTTTTGAACTGTCTCTGGATTGTTTCTTTTTAAAAAAATCCTCACCTGAGGATATGTTGATTAATTTTAGAAAGAGAGGATGGGGAAAGAAGAGGGGGAGAGAGAGAGAGAGAAAGATAAACATCTATGTGAGAGAGAGACACCTGTCAGTTGCCTCCCACGTATGTCCTGACCTGAGACTGAAGCTGCAACCTAGGTATGTGTCCTAACGAAGAATACAACCCACAACATTTGGTGTATAGGTGATGCTCCAACGAACTGAGCCACCCAACCAGGGCTGGATTCTTGATTGGGACTCTGAGGATGCAATTCGGTAGCTTCCATGCTGGCCATGTCACGTCACATTGGCATGCCATCACTGTGCTGACTGCCATGGCTTCTGTACAGTCACCTGATCTGACAGACCGCTGGTGGTGCCTGCATGCCCACTGGAATTCCCTCAGCCTGGCAGTCCCAGCAGAGCTTGTGTCACCGAGCTACATGCTCTCTCAACCCCTGGGGACTCTGAGTGCTGTTAATGGCCGTGGGATGTCAGCTAAATCAAAACGACTTTCAACATTTAGAAAGCATCCCAGCCACTCATCGAGGCACCCACGGTGTCTCATTGTGTACAGGTCCTGTTAGCTCTGCCCTGTTCTCGATCTCTAGCACCCCTGCTGCCAAAGCAGCAGGATGCAGACCTGCCAGAAGGCACAGGGGAGGGAACTGAACAATGCAGGTGTCAGACGGGACCCCCGTGACCATCTTGCCCACCTCCTTCCTTGCTTTTATTTGTTTTTACGGAGAAAGAAACTCAGGCCCAGAGAGGGAAAGTGACTTTCCTGAAGCTACACAGCCAATTAGTGGTAGTGCCAAAACTTGTAGTGTCCAGGAAGGAGTTAAATAAGTATTTCCTAAATTGTATTTTAAGAGACATTGGCCTGTGCTGGAAACAGTGTATTCACTATTCTTTGCTTGGAGAGCACACTGAAACTGCAGTATCGGACCCTGTTGAACTTCTACTCAACCCAGTGTTTTTCAAATTCATCTGACCAGGGAACTCCACCTCCTGTTTTGTGAAAGGCCATGGAAAGAATTACTTCCTCAGAACTTCTGTTTTAAGGGCTGGACTTCGGGTTTGTCTGTGGAGCTGTGGCACTGGCAGGGGTGGTGGGCAGGCAGGTGGAAGGGGGAGCGGGGCGTGGGGAGTGGGTAGGGTACTCCAAGGCCAGTGACAGGAATAGCGATGCTGGGAAAGACTGGTCCTGAATGTTTCTTTTTTTTTTTTTTACTTGTTTTTATCTTTACCTGAGGGAATTTATTTTATTTTTTAAAGATTTTATTTATTTTCAGAGAGAGGGAAAGGGAGGAAGAAAGAAATAAAAGGAGAAAACTATCAGTGTATCAATGTATGAGAGAAACATCTCAATTGGCTGCCCCTCGCACACCTCCAACTGCCCCGCAACCCAGGCCTGTGCCCTAACAGGGAATTGAACCTGTGGCCTTTCGGTTTGCAGACCAGCACTCAATCCACTGAGCCACACCAGCCAGGGCTCACCTGAGGAAATTTATAAGGAAGAGAGAGAGAGAAACAGTAATGGGAGAGAGAAGCATTGACAGGTTGCCTCCCCTATGCACCTGGGTGGGTGATTATATGTGCCCAGACTGCGGATGCAACCCAAAATCTAGGCAAAGTCCTGACTGGGAATGGAACCAACTACTCATCGACCAACTGAGCCACACTGGCCAGGTGCTGACTGTTTATTGACAGGTGGCTTTGCCTGTTTGCCGATGGAGTGGAGAATATGAGGCCGGAAGAGGAGGAATCCTTAGGGCGGACACTGACATCAAGAGATGAAGTGCAAATGGAAGTTTGGCCAATCCAGCCAGGTCCAGGTTATTATCAAGACTGAGGTGTGGGCAGGGGAGTCCAAAGGGGAGGGGCAAGATAGGACTGTGAGCTCCAGGTCAGGGAGGTCATATCACGTGAACATAGATACTCTATAAAAGGAGTACAGCAGAGCAGAGACACAGGACCAGCTTCCTGGGGTAGCAAGAATAAGGTGGAGTGTCATCCTAGAAAGGCAGAGGGAATGTTAAGCAAGTGTTCCTTCTTTGCCCTGGTCACTACTGCCTTGGGGGATGCAGACACATCCCAGGTACCCTGGAGGTCTGGGAAGATGTGCAGCAATTGAACACTCACCATCTCTGCAGATCTGAGGGGTGCCTCTGCAAATGCAGCAGAAATACGAAGGTTCGGTAGAGCTGTCTGCTAACTTGGAGCAAAGGTGGTTTCCAAACTCCAGACCGAGGACAAGGGCAAGAGCAGTTAGCTGGTCCATTAGCACTTCCAGGGGAAGAGCAGATTACAGCCAACAGATGCCCGAACACACAGCATCCATGGCTGGAGTGGGCCAGATTCCAGGCTCTTGGAATGGCAACAAGTAATAAGCCCAACCATGCCACTAAAGAGCTCTCCACCCCTATAGAAAGAGCCCTTTTTCTCTGAGTCCCAGTGCTCCTATCTTTACAATGAGTTGGCCTCAATTATTTCTTCACTTCTGTCTATACCTTTTTAATTCCCTGGCCACACAAGTAGAGTCACCCTGGATTGACTTCAGAATGCTTGTGTTCCAGGTTCCTCACATCACTCTTCCTTGTTCTTTGTAGATTTAAGGTGAGCCTCCCATCTTAGAACTGTCAAAACAGGAAGTTGCGGTTCTGTCCTGAACTCACTTTATAACTCAAGGAAGGTGAATTTAAGAAATACATCTTTCCCAAGGGAGAAAAACCAAACAATAATATCTTGTGAGTCAGCCAGACCCGGCTTCAGCTCAGCCAGCCCTGCAGCATCCCTGGGCATCAGCATCTCCACAGGCAACCTCACAGGGTGATGGGGAGTAGGTACCCAAGTGGTGTATCAAGTATACACCGTATCGCGTGCTGTTCATGGGAACGGGGTTAGGAGTGAAAAAATGGTGATGATGATCATAACATTGCTTGATTCTTGAGGTTAATATTGTGATGAAAAAAGAAGCGGGTCACTAAGGAAAACGTTGCCTCCTTTATTTAACACCTGGCCTGAGGTTGTTGCTGTCACAACTCAAAGCCATGATGCCCCCAGGGAGCCAGGGATGGGGTTCAGCTTATGCTGATCTCAGGTGGGTCCTATCCCCTTTGGCAGGCAGCAGTGAGGGGGTGGATCAAGGCTTTTCCTGGGAGCCAGGGTTCCCCAGGAAGCTCAGCCAAGATGTTGGCTCACCTCACTCCAGTAACAAAGGCAACTCTTGATAAAAGAGCCTTTGGGTCTAGGCTTCTCTTGATCATGCGTGCTCTGTTGGTGACCCACAGAACCTATACATCCTGCCTTTAAACACACACACACACACACACACACACACACACACACACACACACACACACACACTCTGAAAACCCCTGGGAAGTCAGTGAGTGGTTGGGCAGGAGGAAGACCAGAAGGCACTTTGGAACAAGCACTGAACAGACAGCAGTTCTAGCCCTCACTCTGCCACCAACGAGCTCAGTGACCTTAGAAAGCTGTTTCTAAGCCACAGTTTTTTTTTTATCTGTGAAACACAGGGTTCAGTGCTAAGGACACTACCAAATCTGCATTCCAGGAATAGATGAGAAATGTGGAGAGAACCACACCAGAATCACCACCTTAACACCTAGATCAGAGAGCTTGAGATGAAAGGACCCTGTTTCAGACAAACTAGCCCCATCAGGAGAATGTGGCAGGGCCAGTTAAGGAGAAGCAGGTGGAGCTATGGCAGAGATATTGGTGTTTTCCATGAGTCAGACCTTGGCTTTGGAAAACTCCCCCAGAACCAGGCGACTGGGGAAAGGGAAAAATAAAAAAGGCAGGAGTTCGCATTAATTGATCAGCAGCTTCTGACAGCTATGTTTCCAGAATTTGTTTCTAGATATTCACCACCTAATTTCTGCCTTTTTCTGGACATGCTTGTGTCCAGAGCTAAACACTGTATTTTAGTTGGGGCCTAGAACAGAGCTACCTTTCTTAACCTGGACACTCTACTCCTACTGATTTGGCCTTGAATTGTGTTTGTTCTTTATGCAGCCACTGCCTCACATTCTCAGCCAGGTAATCAGCCCCTCCCCTAGATGTTTCCTTCATCGTTACTGTAAATCAGCTCTCCCCATCCTGTCACTGTGATTGATTTCTAGGCTCATATGTAGAATTTGACATTTATCTCTGCTAAATTTCATCTTGTTGGTTCAGGTCCATTGTTCTAGCTGTCAAGAGCATTCAAATCTACCACATTAGCTTCTTTGCCATTGTGGCGTGGTGGTGTGGGGCAGGGGGCAGAGGGTGGATGGCTGTGTCAGAGCTGGGATGGGTGGTTGCTGCCGCAGGGCCGGGCTCAGTTCCATGAAGAAGGGGAAGGAAGCAAGGCAGGAAGGATGGGGGTTAGGAAATGGGCCTGGCTCAGGGCTGGTACAGGATGTGACAAGGAGTTCAACAGAGGATGCTTAACATGAGCTGGTAAATTTGGTGATAGTTTTCAGGGGAGTTCAACATGGGGTGGGCATTCAGCCATAGTCCCAGGGAGGTGCAATACCACAGGTTCAGAGCACAAGAGTGGGACCAGTCCGTGGCTGGGAGAGTAGAGGCCTGAGTCCAGTGCTCTGGGGGAGAAGGAGTGCTGCCAAGGCCTAGTCAGGGATCACTTACATTCCTCCTCCTCCACCCCTCACAGTCAAAAAAACACCTAGACCTATTGGTTCTGCCACCCAACTCTCATACAGTTAGTCTTCTTTCCACACCTTTGCCTTTTTTCCAGTTTAAACATTACCATCTATGTTACTAACTGATCTCTTGGCATTCTCAATCCATGCTACTCTCCCCTCCATATGATGCCACAGGATCTTTCAAATGTGGAAGTTGGCCATATCACTTCCTAGTTAAACCTGTTAATGGTTCACCATGGTCATTACTGGAAGTACGAACTCCTCAGTATGTTGCAAACACGCAGCATGGTCTGGTTCCTGCCACTTCCCCAGATTTGACTTCAGCTCCATCCACCCCAAATGAATGTCGATCAAATCTTACTAGCCATCCAGCCTTAGCACATTCTGATTCTTCTGGCTGCATTGCCCACTATCTCTCCTCTCCTTCATCTGTGAACTCTGTCAGCTGAGTCCACCTCAGGGAAGCCCTAGTGGAGCCCGAGGTCCAAAGCCTGAGCTACCCCAATGCAGGGGCTAGCAGCTCTCACACTCATGCCATCAGCTCATCACCACAAACGTGACCAGTTTATTTATCCCCCTCACTAGATTGCAAGCACCTTGCAAAAGGGATGGACTTTTGTTTGTCTCTACACATATTATGTGATCAACAGGCTTTTGATAAAATGGCAAAGAATATAAGGTTTCTAGCCACACAGTCTGGGGTTGGAGAAGGGCTCCAGAATACTGGGGTCTAGAAGTGTAAGACAGAGCTGAGACTGAACCCAAAACTGAGACATCAGGCTCTGTGTGTGTGTGTGTGTGTGTGTGTGTGTGTGTGTGTGTATGAGAGAGAGAGACAGAAAGGGTGGGGGTAGGGGGTAGGTTTATGCTTTCAGGCCACTAAACCAGGGGTTATGTATCTGCTACCTTATAGATAGGTGCCTTTGAATAAATCATTGATCTCACTGTATCTCATTCTTCTCATGTGTTACATGGAGATAATGATGCCCAGCTCTGAGATAATGTAAACAAAAACACACCTCACCCAGTGCCTGGCATGTGGCAGGTTTTCCATAAATAGCATGCATTTGGCTAACTTGCTTGTTATGCTGAAGAAATGTAAATCAGCTGGACAGGACAACATCTTCGCTGTAAGAGTTCAATTGTCATCAAATGCCTCTTTAGTAAATGAGAGCAAAGGAGACACAGGATCTTCACAGCCAGACCCAGGAAGGACTCATCCTGAAGTCCTCATTGGGACAGCTGGTGCAGGTGCCTAGAACGGTTGGGCCAGCTGCTCAGGACCCCCTCTGCCCTCCCCTCTGACTCCTGATGTCCACTCTCTATTTCCTCCCTCCCAGAATGTTTACATCAGTCCCTGGAAACTCTGCCTTTATAGCACTCCCTTGTGATAGGCAGGTTTCAAGATTTCAGTTTATCTTCCATTAGCTGCTTTTGAAATGTATGCCTTCCTCAAGAGAGGCCCCAGAGAGCCTACTGAGATATGCTCCCTGCACAGCCCAGCTGTCCCCGCAGCGCCCCCATAAATCGTCACTCTGGTGGTTTGCATCCTGGGAAAGTGACTAATCTCACCTCATGTGTTTAAGTTTCCAAGGTTTGATATTTTCTGATCTCCTACCCAAATTATGAAGTTCACTCTCACTGGAGAATGAACACCCTCTTTTGTTCACTGCTCATTATGCTCCTTTGTCTGTGATGGCCTCCTCTTACATCAAAGGTCAGCAGGCTTTTTCTGTGAAACCCCAGAGAGTCAGTATTTTAGACTTTGAGACATCTATGGTCTCTGTCACATATCCTTTGACAAAAATGTCTGCAACCTTTTAAAATGGAGAACTCATTCTTAGTTTGGGGTTGCACGAAAACAGCCCATGGTCTGGATATGGCCCCAAACTAGACGGCCATAGAATGCTAACCCTTGCCTCACACCATTCATAAATGTATTGCTGTCTGCCTCCCTCTCTCTCTCCTTCTCCTCCCTCCCCTTCCCTTTGCATCTCTTTCCTTCCTGCCCCCCTTTCTCTCCCTCTTCCTTTGTTCCCTTCATCCCTGCCCCCTTCTTCTTCTTTGTCCCTCCTCCATCCCTCCTTCCTTCCCTCTCTTCTCCACCCCTGACATTTACAAAGCATTTACTGTGCTCTCATTTACAAAGGCCTTGGGTGCTGTGCTGTGTCCAGAGTCATAAAGATGAGTAAAACAAGACTCTTCTTCTCAAGGAGTGTCCAGTACTTGAAGTGATTAAGACTGTCATGTTACACTGGCGAAGTGTGTAACATGAAGGGCAGCCTGCTGGCACTGACAGTGTGAGGCAGGCACGCGGCGTGGGACATCACCTGATGCGGTATTATCTCCAGCCAGCACACAGCAGGCCCTGGAGCCTAGAGGAGAGAGACAAGAGAGGACAGGTCCCAGGGAGATGGGATTGGAAATTAAGCCTGGAAGTAAGATTCTGTTTGGCAGTCTTTCCAAGCAGGAGAAGCATTTATGCAAAGAAGTGAAGATAAGAAAGTATGTGACTTGGTTGAGGAGAAGAATTCATAAGTCAGGTGGGATCCAGAACATTCTTGGAGATGGGATGAGGTAGCAGGTAAGACCAATCTCTGGAGGTGGATTTGGTTCAAGTCTCAACTCTCTTGCTCACTAGTGGGGTCTTCAGGTTGGTTCTTTGAGCAATCTAAGGTTGTTTATATTTTTAATTTTTGATTTGTCAAGTTAGAGATAATGGCTCCCCTTATCCCTCTTAAGGAATATTAGGAGGAATATGTGAGTTAATGAATGTGTTTAGCATGGTGCCTGGCACAGAGTAAATGTTCAATAAGTGCCAGCTATTCTTTTTTTTTTAATCCTCACCCCCCAAGGATATGCTCCTTGATTTGGGGACAGGGAGGCAATGGGGACATTGATTTGGAGAGAGAGAGGGAGAGAGAGCAACATCAATGTGAGAGAGAAACATTGATCAGCTGCATCCTGTATGTGCCCTGAGTGAAGATCGAACCCACAACCTAGGTATGTGCTCTTACCAGGGATCAAACCCATGACCTTTCATTTTGCAGAACAACACCCAACCAACTGAGCCACACTGGCCATGGTAATGCCAGCTACTCTTATCAAGAGAAGGGAGGGAGGTAGCACAGGGTCTGCTGTTGCCCCAAATTGCACCTGCCTGAACTGACTTTGGACTTCAACATACGGGCAATGGGGACCTTTAAAGATCTTAAGCTAGGGCAGCAGAGTCGGTCTGTCTTAGATGCTAATCTTTCTGACTACAGATATTGAACTGCAGGGCATGTGTGATGATTCCTGTGTCACCACTGAGAAAAGGGAGGCTCAGAGAACTTAAATAACCTCTTCCTCAAGGTCAACTGGCTCCTAAGAGCAGACCTGAGCCTGGTCTTCTGCACCTGAAGTTCTGTGCTCTCCCCCTCCCACACTGCTTGCTCCGTCACTGACTGATGGCATCATGCCAGCCTCGCCCCGGCTCCAATTAGCAGACAAATCAGAAGTGGCTGGCTGCAGTCATGTTTGTCATTCAGTCAGTGGAGAGAGGCGATGTGGCGGGCTGGTGAGTCAGACCCCCATGGAGAGAAGATTTCAGGTGATGTGTCCTAGAGAGCTGGTCCTGGGAACTATAATTTGGATTGCCGAATATGCTTAGGAAGAGAATATTTCAACAATTCACTGTGAGCTGAATATAGCCCTCACCCGTGGAGAGCTGCGAGTACCTAAGGAACTGCTGAAAGTGAGGCTAGACCGGGGGTCTGGAGGCCTGGGTTCTGCTCCCAGCCTTGCCATTGCATAAGGGGATTGCCATCTCCTCTCTATTTCTGAGATTCAGTCTCCTTCTGTGTAAAATGAAGAGCTTGGCAAAATCAGTTTTAGTAGCAGTAGGTAGTTTTATAGGGAGGTGATGAAAAAAAATTCAGATCTTTTCTCTTAAACAGGCACCCCACAGGAGGCAGTAGCTACAGTGCAGTAAAGAGAGTAGTGGAGAGTCTGCATTTGAGGCTGAACTTGACCCGTAAGTCGTGTGACCTCAGGCTTTTCCGCCCTGTCTCTGAACCTGAGTTTTTGCACCTGTAGGTCAGGTGCCTTGGACTAGAGCAGAGGCCCCTAACTGATAAGCTGGGGGCTAAATCTGACTTGCGGAGGAGATTTATTTGGCTCCTAGACAGATCTGCCGGTATCTTTCTAATTATCCTCCATCTTGTTAGTGAGCCACCATTTAAGAATTGAGAGATTTCACATCCAATTCTGGATTCCTAAGTTGAAAAAAACCCCCAGAAGGCCTAGTCACATGGAGCCCCATTCATATCAGAGGCACGTCAGAAGCGGGCTCCCTCTGGACTGGCGCCTGTTACCAGTCCCACAATCACCACACAGTCTCCTGGACTCATGCATGCCACCTGCCTCGAAGCACCTGTGTGTGCAACCCCTGGACCAGGGCCCATTAACCTGCATTCCCTGCCCGTGGCATACACAGGCCACTCTGTTCCCACGGGCTGACACCCTGCCCCTCTGGTGTCTGTTTAGATGACTGTATTATAACACAAGGAGTTATTTTTGTTTTTCCCCATATTCATTTATATTAGCAGAGTAAACAGACCTTTCCAAACTCCTGTGCCCTCTTAGAAATGCTGTAGTCCTCCCCTAAGGGATGTGAGTCTTCTCACCACTGGGTACCCGCCGCACCCACTCCACACAAGGTCTTTGTAGTCCTGTCTCTCCAAGACTCTGTGGCTGTCACCCCAAGTCTTTGGTTCATCAGCCACACTCAGAGAAGTGAATCTTCACACAAAAGCAGGGGGAGGGAAGGCCGTGACTGCAAGCAATGACTCTCAAAGAGGGGACTTTCCTTTACTAAAAGCTGCTTTTTTCTCTGTCTCCTGCACAGCCTTCCCTCTTTAGCTTCAGACACATGTATCTAAATTCTTCTTGGCCAAACACCTCACACTCAGCATGTCTTAACTAAACCCATGGCCTCTTCCCTACTTCTGTCCTGTTCCTTCGCCATTGTCCCTAATTTGGAAAAATAGCATTTCCCAGTTGCTCAAACCAGCAGGTGAGAATCAGCGTGACTTCCCCCCACCCCTCATACTTCTGGACCATCAGAAACCAAGCTGTACTGACTCCATGCATTGTACACATCCCAGTCCCTGAACGTGTCCCTTCTTTCTAGTCTCACTGCTCACACCCAGGTCTAAGCCACCATTGTCACTTGCCTGGACTCCTGCACAGCCCCCTAATGTGGTCTCCCAGAACCACACCACTACCCTCCAATCACTCCCATTCTATATGCCAGGGTGGTCTTTGGAAGACCCAAAATAGGATCACAGCACGCCTTTCTTTACAATCTTTTGGGACTTCTGAAAGGCTCAGGATAAAGCCCTGCTCGCCAACAAGGCCCTTACGTTTCCGCAGGATCTGGGCCCTCTGTGTGCAGTCAGCACGGAGGAGCCACCCTTCTTGCAAAGCTCACGCACCCAAAGAACTGAGAGAGTGATGAGGAGGCCCTGTGGACAAGCTCCCCTGGGGCTCCACTGGCAAAATGTGAGTGCAACATCATTTTAACTCGAGAACAGGGAGAGAGGCCTCCTGCATCCCAGATGCCAAGGCTAGCTGGTCACAGCTACAGACAACCTGACCTCTGACCCGTTGCCTCTGATCTCCGAGCCTTAGGGCTAAGGATTAGAACAACTCTTTCTACTTATTATTAGTGTTTCTGCCCAGTATTGAGCCTGCAGAGTTATGACTTGAAGGTAGATGAGTTTTTAGAAAAGAAAAAGATAGATGAGTGAGTCCAGGAAGAAGTGACAGGAACCCACCAGATTTTAAGAGAGCCCAAGTCCCTGGCTACACTCCCTGCTCGCCCCAGCCCAGGCCCACACCCTAAGATAGTCCAGGCTGCCTTGAGGGTCTGTATTTACCCTTCCAACCTAGCACTCCTTCTCAGGCCAACCTTCTGTAATGTCGCCTGCTGGAATAGCGACCAACACTCACCATCACCACCACTCATAAGAGTCCACCTACATTTACCCATACTAGGATGACCTCTTTCTTCTGAAGAATTCTGGCCGTTAATAACATGTAGTTGACAACTATCAGTGCCAGCAGGTAGCCCCAGCCTCCACCTGTACAGGTGGGAAACCTGAGGCCAGGCAGGGGCAGTGACCTTGCTAGGTGACACTGATGGGCTTGGCTCCAGACCAGGTATTCCTGTTGTGAAGTCTAGTGCTCATTGCATTATATCAAATAGTCTTATTAAATCCATTCTACAAAGTAAAGAAATACACCTCATCGACATCAGTTTTTACCTACACTTTACATGAGAGTCTTGGACATGGGCATAAGTAAAGAGGGCACTGGTGCTGTGGGTGTGCTGTGGGGAGAAGAAAATCTATCTAGATTTAAAGTGGAATAGTTTTGTTGTTTTCCATTGCATTAATTTTAGCTTTTATTTTCATTAAATCCCACCTCCTGTGTTGTTTTTATTTATTTTATGGCTCTTTATCTAATTTCTGAGATTGAATACTTAATGCAATTATTTTCAGCTTTCCACAAAAAATAATAAAAGCATGGAAGGCTATAAAATGTCCTCTGAGCACAGCTTTAGCTATGTCTCATAGGCTTTGACGTGGAGTGTTGCCCTCTTTGTCACTTTCTAGATAATATATAACTTCTGTTTTCATTTCCTCTTTGAGCCAAGGGTTGTTTAGGAAGTATTTCTTAATTTCAAAACAGTTAAGGTGTTTTTTTTTAAATTTCTGAAATAAAACACCCATCAATACTGTTGCCTAGAAAGAATGAAGAGGAGTTGGTGCCAAGGAGGAGATGAGCAATTACAACCAAGTTTTCCACTCTGGCTGTGTCAGCAAGGTTGGGTATTTTGGTTTTACCTCCATGAGTTAGGGGAGGAGAAAGCAAGAGGGAGTTGGGGAGCAGAACTGTATGATGTCCTCAGTTCAGTATATTTTCTCTATTCCATTTTCCAGGCTGTGACCCCAGTACTGCTTCCCTTTTTGCCCCTCTGTTAGCTCCCCTGCTTGCCCAGCCCTAGGAGGCATCTCCCTACATGGCCCATCCCCTCCTGGAGCGGAAGTCATTTCCTGCATGGGACTGTTTGGAGGCTGCCTGCCCTCGGTGAATGAGCCCCTTGCCCACGAGAATGTCTGTGGCCCTCACTCCTCTCTTAGCAGGAAGGCTGTTCCCCTTCCAGCCCCTCCTCAGGGATGTAGGAAGGGAACACCACTGGCCTCACATCATGAGATCAATTGATATGAGGCACTCACTGTGCCAGACACCCTGCTGGGTGCTTGACACATGGGACCTCATACTCCCTGGGCAGGCACTATTCTCATTCTGCTCAGGTGGAAACTGAGTCCTAAAATGCTGTGGACAATCTCCTCAGGTCACACACCTGAGAATTGGGTACAAACACATTTCTCTGGCTCCTGAACATTTGCCTTCATGTTGTACTACTCTAGTCCAATCTTGATACCTCCCACTCTGTGCCACCACTCAGAATTTTCAGGTGTGGGAACTGAGGCCCTGAGTTTCAAGGGACTTAGACACAATTGCAAAGCTAGTGCATGAAACTGAGAGACCCAAATGAAGTCGGAATTAAAACCAGCAAAAACGTATGTTTGTCCTTCTTGTCCCTTGATTCTCTCCTTTCTCCATCTCCCCATCTTCCCTCCACATCTCCCTCATCCTCATTCCAGTCTCTGTTCCTAACTTTGAAGAGTGAAAGGTGTGGAGAGTGTGGCAGGAATTAGGGGTAGGCGGAGGGGGAGGAGGAGGTAGGAAAAGCTTTGTTTTGGGACAGGAGACTGACCAGACAAATTGACTCTTCCATGCTGAACCTTTCCCAGCCACCCACCTTGGACCTTTGTACCACACGTATTGATCTTTCTAGGGCGTTTATTTACCCAATGAGCAAGAATTATGGATCATTTTTTTGGAATGGAATCTCCTATCATTACAATAGATCATTTAAGGAGTTTTATGACCTTGCTGCTGGGAACTGAGATATTAAAGCCAAAAAAGATCATGTGGTCTTGGAAAGGCCACTTTGCCTTTCTCTTAGCTTGTGGACCGCTCCCTCCTCTCCCTCCTCTCCCTCCTCTCCCCTGACTCACAGCTTCTTTCCTTCCCGGATGCACTGACTCTCTCGCCCACTTGGTCTTGTGCCTGTGTGGCCATGGGGAAGCCATTCACCATATTTCTCACTTTCTTCAACCCCTGTGCCCACCCCCAGCACCACCACCTTAGGGATCATGCTTTCTTTTCTACTGGGTGAGTGGGGGTGTGTCCAGCAGGCCATAGGTACCCAGAAGTACCTACTCACTAAAGGAGTAAACAAATGCATGAACAAATGACTCAGGGATTATACCTGCCTCATTGGCTTAGTGGGAAGGGGCAAAGAGGGAAATAAACAGGGCAGAGAAGTTGCTCTGTGGCAGTTCCCACAGCTCGGGTGGGGGCAGCACATCCAGTCCCGGATCCCACCAGGCTCCCAGCACAGACCCACACACCCAGCCCTGCTCTGTCTCTTCCTGCTAGCCCTGGCTGCCTCCAGGCCTTCCTCTCAGGACTGCGGGACATCTTTGAGGCCTGAGCAGCAGACCCCAAGGCAGCCATGAACTTTCACAGCCTGGTTGTCCAGCACAGCTCGGGCACAAACCTAACTCCACAGCCCACAGGCATTTTTTGTGTCCGTGGGTTTAACTTCTTTCAACCTGTTTCCTCACTTCTAAAATGGAGATAAGAATACCCGTGTTTGAGTAGGAATAACTCAAGATAAGGAATGTAAAGTGTTAGCAGAGGGTGCACTGCTTTTTTCAATGAAACCTCTCCTGTTTCATGCCCCGCCCAAACTTTAGCGCCTGCTTCCTTCCCTTTGGTGCCAGCTTGGCACTCACCATGGCTCCCAGCACCGACCCTGAGGCTTAAGCAGCCTCGCACTCCCCCTTGGAGACTCACAGGCTGATCTTGTTCTGACCTCCGCTCTCGTTCGGACTAATGCAGGGCACAGTGTCCAGCTGGGTCCATTTGGGTGGAGCCCAGAGCTGGACTGGGAGACGCCCCTGAGACCACTGCTGCCTCAGCAGTGTCTGTCTTCTCTGCACTCGTCCACCAGTACAGCTTGTATCCCTCACTGGGCAATTACCTGAGTTATTCATTGTAGTGCGAGTGCCCATGCATGTTCATGCATGTTGTGGTCATTTCTCCAGTTAGACTCATGGTTCTCAACCTGACAACACATTAGAAGCTCCTAGGAAGACTTTCAGAAATGCTGATACTGAGGCCCATCCCCAGAGACTCCAATTTGATTGGTCTGGAGTGGGCTCTGGGCCCTGGGGCTTTGAGACAGCACCACCAGGCTGCGCTGGGAAGGAGAGGGACTGAAGTAGACATGGGGCCCCTGGCGTCGGGGACATAGCCTTACCCACTGTTGTCTCCTCTGGGGTGCCTGGATTAATACTGACTGCATGTTAATTATCAGGAGTCACCCCCTCTGTGACACTTTGTCTGACCAACACCCTTCCCTCCTGCCTGGAGCAGGCGCTGAGCGCACCTCTTATTACTCTGTGCTTGATTTCCTGCGCACGCATCTCAACAGACAGTGGGCTGCCCACCTGAGGGCAGGATCCAGACCCTCATCTTTGAATCCTGTGTCAGAGCTGCCACTCCTTAGAACATATGAGGCCACAAGGATCTAGGGACTTCTTATCCCCTCTCTACTATTGCCCTGGTTGTGAATGAAGCCTCTTCTCCCATATGGATATTGTGTCTCTGCTCTGGTCTCTGAAGGCCTCACAGCCTCCGTATTCATTACCTCTTGCTGTGGAACAGATGACCACACAACTCAGCATCTCAACAGCAAATGCTGAAGACAGCCCATGGCCTCTGTGGGTCAGGACCTGGCAGCAGCTGAGCTGGGAGGGGCAGCCCAGGGTCTGGCCTGACGGTGCGGTCGGGATGTCGGCCAGGCTGCAGTACTGACGCCTGATGGGGCTGAAGAATCTATTGGAAGGTCCTCATGTGGCTCCTGCTGGGAAGCTTCAGTTGCTGCCTCAGCAGTCTCTCTACAAGGCTGCTCATGACATGGCCTTCCTAAGAGCCAAGATCTATGGGACAAATACACAAGCAGGCCAGAGACCACCCGAGCCTAGCCAGAAGCCAGTCTTTTTCACACACAATGTCCCTTTGTCATAGGCCTCACAGAACAACCCTGGCGCAATGTGGGTGGGATGGCACAAGAGGCAGGACTGTTGCAGGTCATTTGGGAGGGTGGCTATCACACTCCCACGCGGAAAGCTGGCCTGAGATTCCCAATGGGGCTTCCTGTCCCTGTCCCAGCCTTTTATCTCCATCCTCTCAAACTACAAACATATATCGACCTGTCCTATGTGCAAGAAACAGTGCAAAAAATGAATTTCATCCTGGCCTCTTTTTGGAGAAGGGTGAATAGAATTATGCTCCCTGGCTCTCAGTCCCAAACTCCTTAGTAACGCCTCACCTCTCGGTGGACAACTTGTGAATCGAGACCCAGGAGTAAACCAGAAGTTTCAAATCTCTCCAGAGTGTGAACTTTGGTTATGGCCACATTTGAAGACAACGGAATTGGGAGTGGCGGACAGGCTGAGGAACGCTGCCCAGTGGGCTCTGAAGGGGAAGGGGGTGGAAACCCACCCCCGGACCTGCCCCTGAGACGTGCCTGCCAGAAGGCATGACAGGGGACGAGGCCGACCCTGGACCGGCCGGCCGACCTCCTGGGGAGGCAGCAGGGTGTGCGGCCCACAGCGGGAATGAGCACCCAGCCAGTCAGACCTGCGTCGGTTCCATTTCTGCTTTCCACCTGCCATGGGACCTCCAGTAGTTGTTCTTTCCCCGGGGCCTCAGTCTCCCCATCTGTCAAATGAGCTCATTCAACTCATATACAGGGGTGGGCCAAAGTGGGTTTACAGTTTATTCTTGTATTATTATTTGTTATTGTATTATTTATTTGCATTGTCTTTTTCCATATCAACAACTGTAAACCTACTTTTGCCCACCCTGTATTACTTGGACTGTTTTTTTTAAATAGTGGCATCTCCATTTTCCAAAGTAAGCCTTGTGACCAATGAGCTGACTGTATCACTCCCTCATTACAATGTAAAGTAGACAATATTGTAACAGCTACTCGGCACTTGTGCTTAGTATGTTAGTATGTTTTTAATGCTGTTTTTAAATGCTCTGAACACACCAACTCATTTAATCCCCACAACGGCCTGTGAGTTAGCTACTATTTTTTAAAACCATAATCCTATTTTATGGAAGTGGAAGCTGAAGAACAGAGGAGTGAAGTAGCATGCCCAAGGTCACACAGCTTATAAGTGGCTTGAATGGGTTGGGAGGCCTCAGGGCCTTGCCCTTGGTCTCTCTGTTGAACAAATAGAGGCATAATTGCTCCAGGGGAAGTGACAGAGGGGACTGGGAGTCCCCCACTTGGCCTCTTGTCTCTCCCTCTCCTGCCACTGACACCCCCAAGCACAGTTACAGACCCCATTTGACTCTGACCCTTGATAGCTATGATCCTATTTCTCTAAGTGGCCTCTGCAGATGCCTGCATCTGAACCATCTGAGATGCTTATTAAAATACAGATTTCTAGGTCACCTTCCGGGTCCACAGGATCTGGATCTCTGGGTGGAGCCCAGGATCTTCTGGGCCAATATAAGCACACAGGTGGGTCTCAGGCTTACTGATGAGGATCTGCAGTCTCCTGAGGGAGGGTGGGCAGCTTCATCTCAACCCCTTGGCTTAAAAAAGCTTGGAGTTAGCAATTTCCGTAAGGAGGGGGAAGACCAGGGTCTGACAGCCCAGCCAGGGGTCTTGCCTGTTTGGGCCTCCAGGTGGGGGCACTGTTAGACCATCTGTCAAATCTGACCTCAGTCAGGCCCCCTACCTGGGCCATGGTAATTCAGAGCGAGCAGGAAACTGTGTTTGGCCAACAGCAAAGCCTGTGGCTTGGCCGTTATGACATTCTAGGCCACAATTAACCAGCACACCTGTGAGCACACCAGGTGACACAAGAACATTTTTATGCTTCGGAGATAAAACAATTTTCATTACTGTTCAGCACAGCCCGGGAAGCAGAGAAACAAATGGTGTTCAACATTCATGTGTTAATTATTGTTACTCCTGGAGATTGTTACCACCCAAGTGCTGATTACAAGCTTGACTGCAGAGAGCATCTTTGAAATAGGAAATCTGGCTTTTTTTAAATCCTCACCCGAGGACATCTTTTCATTGCTTTTAGGGAGAGAAGAAGGGGGAGGGAGAGAGAGAGAGAGAGAGACATCGATATGAGAGAGAAACACCAATTGTTTGCCCTCTCGTACGCACCCTAACTGGAGATTTAACTGGCAACTTGGTAGGTGCTCTGACCAGGAATTGAACCCACAGCCCTTTCTTTGGTCTATGGGCGGCACTCCAACCAACTGAGACACATGGGCCAGGACAGGAGATCTGGCTTCTTACAGCCTCTTCCAGTGGCCTTCTTGGCTGCCAGACTTGGGAGAGTCATCAGTAAAGGTACTGTAGTCCCAGGGCCACCATGCCGTGCGCGTGAGCACAGCTGTTCCACATAAAAGGGACCCTGCCCCAGCAGAGAGGAATCGAAAAGGACACAGAACAGAAAGACGGGGAGAGGGGGACACATTAAAATCCCTCCCACTTTCACCCCCGTGTCTGGACCAGGTGAATATTCTCTCTTCTGCCATTGTTTAAGTCATAGATACAGCATGCGTTAGCATTTTCTGAGGACGTGACACCCCCAGCAGCCTTTGGATTACCTGGGCAGTCCTATTAGTGTGCCCAACTCCGTTTAGCGCCCAAAGAGTCAACCTACCCTCCAGGAGGGGCAGTTTGCTCCGTGACTACTAGCGGGGAGAGGAAACAGTGAGTCCACATCCTGGCTAATCCCTCGATGGGTGAACAGGGCCCCTCTCAAGACCCTGACAGCTACAGGAGCAAGTGAGAGACCTGGAAGCTTGAACTTTATTTGCTTCAAATAAATGTGCCTTTGGGTCTCACCATTTTTTGGGGGTGGGGGGTTCTGAGACAGCAGGGAGTTCTGTTTCCTAGAGGCTGCCCATACCCCAGGCCTGACTGAAGCCCTATGAATGGGTTGACGGGCGGGTCTGAAGGTGGGCACAGGTGAGCATCCTTTTAAGCAGTGATGGCAAAATTGTGACCTGAGCCACCAGTCTCACAGGTGTTCCTTTCCGTCCCTGTGGTCTCTGCCAGGCAGCCTCTTCTCTAGGCCCCGAACTCTCTCGTCTGTTTTCTATGTTCTCTTCCACTTTACAGCCTGTTAATACGATATTCACTCTTACAGGGTAAATGGATTATTTTTCTCCTGTCCCGAAGGGCTACCTTTGCAGGAACTAGGTCTTACCTCAAGGTGGAGGCCTACCTGCTTGGGACTGACTGCTTCTGTGCCTGGGCACGTATTTCGCCTCCCCGAGCCTTCATGTCTGTATTTCTGAAATGGGGATAATACCCGTCCTGCAGAGGCTTGTTTGGAGCTTTAACGTAGCGGGGTGTATACAGAACCCTGGCACAGGGCTTGGCTCCTAGCAGGTGCCCCTTCCCACATGAACCCTGAGTCAGGGCATGACACCTTCCTCTTGTTATAAAGAATCCCAAAGCCGCCCAGTTCTGTGTCCTGACTCCCTGGCTTGAGAAGCACCTCTGTGTTAACTCTGCCAAACAGTCATCTGGCTGCTGCTGCTGACATACCTCCAGGGATGGGAGACTTACCCCTGCACCGGGCTGGCACCTCTGAACAGTTCGGATGGTGGTGAAGTTCTATTGTAATGCTATGAATTCTGTCTCCATGTAATTCTCGCCCTCTGGTAAAGTCTCAAGAGACTGACTGAATCTTTCTCTAAACCAACTGTTCAGTGACCCCTGAGTCTTCTTGTCCCTGTTAACCAAACCCAAACATGGATCAGCCTGGGCCTTCCCCAGCTCCTCTCAGCTTGCAGCTCATCACACTTTCACTTTCAGGGCCAACTTTGCATAGCCCAGGGACAATGCCGACCTCTGCCAGCAGCACATCTGTGGGCTCAGATCCATGGCTGGGCCCAGGATCTCTGAGTGGCCGAGGCTCAGCCTCTGAGCTTCTGTGCAGTGCTTGCTGATCCCCTCCTCCAACAGCCCTGCCCTCGCTCAGGAATGCATTGAAACAGATAGTTGTTGGCTATCTTCTACACAGGATCTTTAAATACGGTCCCCTTCTAGTCCTCCCAACACACCTTCAGGGTATTATTATTCCCATTCACAGGTGAGCAAATGAAGGCTCAGAGAAGTTTAGTGACTTGCTCAAGGTCACCCAGCCAGCAAATTGAAGCCTGATCAGTTTGATTCAGAATGAGAGAATGGGTAGAATAAGTTCTTCCCATGTGGGTATGATAGAGATGCGAATTTATGCCACACAGGACAACTGATCTCTTAATGCTCTTGTTTCTATCTGTTCTGGGTTAAAGGTTAAGGCATGGGTAAGCAGGATTTGCTGAGGACGTGTCAGAGCTCGTTAGGTATTATGTCGCTCAGACAAGTAGGCAGCCCCATCACGGCCATCAAGCAGGGCGGTGTGGAGATGCTGGCTAGTGTGGCAGATGGACGCACTGGGTCACGTGGCTGCTCACAGGAATAAGGTCCTGAGTTTCATTCCCTCCACTACCATCCAATCAGCTGTCTCCCATGTGATTCAGCTCAGTCATAAGTGAATTCTGCCGGGAGTGCAGACGGTGCACAGGGAGTCCAGCAGCTCCTTTGGAAACATAGTTCCAGGGAATGCGAAAGGCAGAAGGTCCTATGTGACCCCTGGAAAGCTGCCTGATTGTGCTGATACCATACACCCCGTCTCCTCTGCTCCCCCCTTACCCCAAACCAGTGTCATTCCTGTCTCTGGGCCTTCAGTCTTGCCCTTGCCTGAACTTGGGGTGCCTTCCCCTCTCTGAGTCGTGTGGTTACTGTTGGTCATATGCACATAAGGGTCCTGGCAGCTTGGCTGGGACTCTCTGTCCTCGCCAACATTCCTGCTTCTGTGCATAGTTACCAGAGAGACCCTTGTGGGGGTTCTGGAGGGTGGAAGTGAAGCAGTGGCCACTGTCCAGTTCACTCACCTGTCGCTTAGCTGCTGCTCACCTGGTGGGTAGCCTGTCCTGCCATTGTTCCACCATCCTCCCGGCACACGCCCCAGCTTCCCTGACTCTTGGCCGGGTGCATGAGTTTGGCTCTGTGCCAGAGAGCCTGGCTCTTGACCACATGGTCAAGGTCAGAGCAGTAAAAGCAGACACAGGCTGTTCTTAGGGCATCCTGGTGTACTGCCACCTGACTCGTGGTGAGGCCTGGCTTATCCTCACTCTCCCTCACTTGACCTCCATCTTCCTTTCCCTACATCCTGCCATTCACACACTGAGCGCCAGAGTCAGATGTGCAGACCATACACAGCCTTGCAGACTCAGCAGCAACCACCAGAGTGTAAGATCAAATCCCTTGCTGTTTCTGTCTGCTAGTGGCTTGACTTTTCTTATCTAATTTGAACTGCTGTTTTGTTCACTGTGTGGAGGTCAATGGTGACCTACAACACCTATCTATTCCTCAGAGCCCCGTTCAAGTCTCACCTCCTCCAGGAGGCCTTCCCAGGCCCCACTACTGACCAGCATGCACCTCCACCTCAGAGCAATTACAACACTTACTGCCTGTCCTGCTCTGAGGTGTAAGCGATCTGTCCCCCAGTGGGGTCTTACTGCCCTCCATCAAAGTTCCTTACTCTTTATAGATCACACAAATCATTAGTCCCTCCCTGAAAGACTCTAATTCTGTGAGCCTTCACCTAGAACACAAATATGGTAATCAAGAAATTTGAGAAACTCAGCCCTGAGTAAACTGCGAGCCCTAAGATGACAGGACCCATGTCTTGATCGATGTGATGGGGACTGCTCTGGACACCAATGACAATAGGAGATTGCTGGGGGGAGGTGTCCAAACCAACCCATTTGGGGAAACAGCCTGGCTTAGGATTCCCACTGGGTCCCACTTCTCGGGTTTCTTTCTTTCTCCTCACAGAGGAGCAGGGCACCAAAGCCCCAGACCTCAGATGCCAGAAACATCATTTATTCCTGTGAGCCTGGGTGGGGCTAACACTTCTCAGTCACTTATCCTTTGCTCTGATCCAAGCTGCTCCAGGACCCCAGTCCCCTCTATGCCTCTGCAGCCAGGACTGTTCCCATTGACCACCTATGCCAGGAGTCACCTCCTCCTCCAATCCCTTAATTCTTTTTGCTTTGGCTCTCCCACCTCTCAACCTCCCAGGACTGGGTCTGATAGATTCAGGTTTGGCCACTTCTCCACTGGGGCTTTCTCTCCACTTGTTTCTCCAGTGCATTTGAGACCAGTCCTTTGCCCACTACAGAGTAGGCACTCCATAAAAGCAGGGGCCAGGCTGTCCTCCAGTCAGGGCCAGTTCTGCCCCAGTATGAGGGGGCGATGGGAGCAACAGGTGGCTCCACACCAGACTCCCTGCTGGGCGTGCTGCTGCTGGGTCCTGCTTATCCGACTGGGTCTGCAAGTGAGCTGGGATGCCTACCGCCCCAGCTCTGTAAAACCCCGGCTTCCCCACTGTGATCAGTTCTGTGGCCATGTTTGCTGGGAAGGGCAGTTTTGATGCCCATAATAGAAGCTTTTGTGTGAATGCTGCACAGTGGACACATCTGTTTCCTAATCAAAACACAGGCAGTGTTCTCGTGCTGGGCCCTAATTTGCTAAACTCCTGCATAATTGAGACAGATTATCTCCATTTTCCAGCTAGACAATTTGCCACTTACTCTTTCAGGAGTGATGCTGGGCTGTCTCAGGGTGCTGAGGGTGGAAGCTGCCACTCACGTCCTCTGTAGGAGGACGGGGTGGCCTTCTTTCCTGCCCCCTCTCAGAGAATGCAGATGGCTGTCTTGTGTGGGGTGGAAGGGGAACTCCTTTTCTTCAGCAGATGCATGTACCAGGGAGGAGGGAGAAGGAGGGGGCAGAGGGTTGGGCTGTCCAGTGGGCAGACCCAAGAAAAGGGTTTTTCTCCTGAGTCTCTGAGGAAGGCCAGAATCAGAGCCCTGAACCCACCTAAGAGGCAAGAACCTGTGAGAGTTTTTAAGCTCCAAATTGGACTCTCAGCAGGAGCCAGAACCAAAGTGACTGCCTGGCTCTGGATCAGTTGCTGAACTAGAAGCCCAATAAACCCTGGGCCGGGAACCAGGGCCAGGATGCAGAGAGTGCTCAGGTGGGTGGAAATGGGGACCAGGAGTGGGGTGTTGGTGCCCCACTTTGCAGAAACCATATGTGCAACAACCAAACCAAAAGGAGCAAGCTTTGACTAATGGGGTCCTGTAAACGACAGGTCTTTATATGGAACACCTCTTTCAAGGGCACCCCCTCATATGAACCTGGTGTGTGTGGGTACCAGAGTTGGGTCTGCTCACTAATGTTAGGGTCGTGTGCACAAAATGAAGTACACCCACCGATCAGGACAAAGGGAGGCTCTGTGGTGGGGGGAGATCTAGATGGAAAAGCAGGAGGCTGGTTCTGCCCCTCCCACTGGATGGCCATAAGCAAATCACTGTCCCTCTCTAGGCCTTAGACTCCCAGTGGCCAGAGGAAAGGACTGGATTAGGTGGTCTTTGAGGGCACTTCTAGCTGTGACATTTCCTGCTGGAACAGAAAGAAGAAGGAGAGCATTCCTGGATGCCCTACTGTGTGCCAGGTGCTCATTTCACATCATACCTGGGTCGTCTCAGGAGGGGAGCAGTATTATCATCCACGGACTGGGGAGCCGATGTTCAACCGGTGAAATAATGAACCCAAGGTGAGCAAGTGGCAGAGCCAGCGAGTGCCCTCATGGCTCCAGCACCAGGAGAAGGCAGGTGCACTCAGAACCCAGTTCTGGCTGACCCCACATGTGTGTGCTTTCCTGTTGTGATCCTGTAGGACGAAGAGGCAGGGAGCAACCTGTGGGGCTTGCCGACCTATTCTGCTTCAAATCCAGACAAAGTTTTGGGCCACTACCAGGGCTTATGATGGGGAAAGGGAGGCTGATCTATTTAATTAACACCCCACTGGGCCCCTGGAATCTTTCCTCCAGTCACAGCTGCCACCCAAGAGGGAGCCTCAGTGACCCTGATAGCATCTGGGTCGCTCCAACACAAACTTTCAGCCATTCATTTTCTACACTTATAAATAAGTCAGTAAAAAGATGTTCAACATAATTTCCCCAGAGAATAGAAGAAATGGCATGAATTGGAAGCTTCTATTATCTTCTGTTGCCTTGTCTCCGATGACAGATAATGGCTAGTGGTGAGGGGACTGGCCGGGGGGACAGAATAATGTTTTCATAAAGATTGTCTTTCACATGTGTCATCATGCATTTGACTCAAAAAGGGTGGGGAAGACAGCAATGCAAGGCTAGCTGTGCTTTCACTCAAGCCTCACTCCCACCCACATCGGGCCAGGTTATAGGCCCTGTCACACGAGAAATTGTTCTTGTAGAATCGCCCCCTTGGTTTTTGCCTCCCCCCTTCGCTTTTGGGCAGCTGATGAATTGGTCTGACACTAGTGGCTCATTGTGAAGGTCTTAATTAAGGAAGATATTTCTGCCTTGTGAGTTCCTGGGGAATTGATAGCCCTGGGGAAGTCTCTTCCTCCTGCCACTCAGGGGATGGCGTAAAAGGACAGAGGTGAGCTCCGAATCCGTGGGGTTAAATATTGGAGGTCGTGAGAGCTGCAGAGACTCCACACCTGGGGGACAACCAGGAGGAAAGAGTAATTGAGAGAGTCTGGCCAAAATGATTTAGGTTGTAGAGCTGAGTGGAACTGGCCTGGGGCTCCCCACCAGGGGAGTGGACATGTATGGCATCTGGGGATTGGGTTGAACTTTTGGAATTTGGTTTAAAGAAGATAGTAAAAACTAGTAGTTGTCTTCAATGCTGACTGCCTAATAGAATCATCTGGGAGCTTTCAAAACATGGTAACTCCAGAGCCCCACCCAAGTCAAATAAAAATCTCTAAGGGGTGAGATTCAAGCACTGAAGCATTTTAAAAGCTCCCCAGGTGATTCCGTGGTGCACATAGGGCTGAGCCACTGGTCCCAATGGTGCTGTGGGCCTCTTTTCTTCCCCAAGTGTGCTCCACAGATTAGCAGTAACGGTATCATCTGGGGAGTGTTAGAATCTTAGACCTACCCCAGAGCCACTGAAATGGAATCCACAATCCTCTGGGTTATTCGGATGCACACCAAAGCTTGGGAAGCAATGGTTTACACAATGAGATATCACCTCACACCTGTCAGAATGGCTGTCATTAACAAATCAACAAACAGCTGGTGAATCAAGAGGCTGGGAGGTCAGGGTGCCTGGTGTTTCTGGGTCCCTAGTCTATAATTTCCTGGACCCTGGGGAGAACCTAACCTTGAAGAAGGAGGAAGAGGCTCCTTTAATGTCCACAAGTAGAAGCAACTACCAAAAATGCCATGGAATATTCTATTTTTTCTTTATTTTTATTGTTGACACTGTTACATATGTCCCCATTTGCCCACCTGTGTCCACCTCCAGCCAGCGCCTGCCCCCTTCCCTCTGGCCACCGCCACACTGTTGTCTGTGTCTACGGGTCATGCATTTGTGTTGGATTGATTTCAACCCACAGAACTTGGAGTTTTGCACCCCAATTAGACTGTGAACTTCTAGAAAAATGAAATCTAGTTTGGGATAATGTCTGGACCTCCTTCATTGCCAGCATGCTCTGGATGGAAACGAAATGAGGGTCAGTACCCCTCTGCTGTCAGGCCCTGTGGCAGGTGAGGGTGAGGCTTGGCAGATGGCAATGATGGCCTTCCAGTGTGGTTGCCCTGGAGCTGCCCACAGACAGTACCGAGCCATTTAACGAAACCACTTACTTGGTGTGAACACAGACAAGTGTACAGGCCACCTTTGCTTGGGGCAGGGGCTCAGAGGGGACGTGGGGCCCCTGCACACGCACTAACTGTTTTTCTTAGGATGCCTGTGTTTTCAGCAGGGTGTGGGGAGAGCACACAGGAAGTAAAATAGTGAGAAACAGCTCATGGTCCTCCCAAGGGAGCCAGAGATGGACTGGCTTCTCCAGGACACCAGGACCAACCTAGCAGGTAGGATGGGGTTAGAGAGCACATCTCATAGCTTTCTAGAAGTCCATGATTGTTATTAGTCCATGCATTCACTCATTAGACAAATGTTTTCCAAGTCCCTGCCCTGTGTTAGGTATACCTAGTGCTTTTCTGTACCTTGTTCCATTTGATTTCATTTAATTACACAAGGACTCTCTGAGTTCAGTCCTACTTTCCCATTTTTACCTACAGATAAATAGAAACTTAAAGAAGCTAGTTATGATCATGGTACAGGCACTTCTCCAAGGAGGACATACAGAGGATCCAGAGACACATGAAAAGATGCTCAGTATTGCTAGCTATCAGAGAGATGCAGATTAAAACCACAATGAGATATCACTTCACACCGGTCAGAATGGCCATCATAAACAAAGCAACAAACAATAAGTGTTGGAGAGGTTGTGGAAAAAAGGAAACCCTAGTACACTGTTGGTGGGACTGCAGACTGGTACAACCACTATGGAAAATAGTATGGAATTTTCTCAGAAAACTAAAAATGGATCTACCTTTTGACCCAGCAATTCCACTGCTAGGATTATATCCTAAGAACCCTGAAACATCAATCCAAAAAAACCTATGCACCCCAATGTTCATAGCAGCACAATTTATAATAGCCAAGTGCTGGAAGCAACCTAGGTGCCCATCAGTAAATGAATGGATCAAAAAACTATGGCACATTTACACAATGGAATTCTATGCAACAGAAAGAAAGAAGGAGCTCCTACCCTTTGCAACAGCATGGATGGAACTGGAAAGCATTATGGTAAGCGAAATAAGACAGGCAGTGAAAGAGAAATACCATATGATCTCACCTTTAACAGGAACCTAATCAACAAAACAAGCAAACAAACAAGGAAAATATAACCAAAAACACTGAAATAGAGAACAGGCTGACAGTGACCAGAGGGGAGAGGGGAGGGAATTTCAGGGGAAAGGGGGAAGGGTTTGCAGGAACAAGTATAAAGGACACATGGACAAAAACAAGAGGGGGTGGTGGAAATGGTAGGGAAGTGGGGAGAGCTGGGGGGTGGTCTGGGATGGGAGTAAAAGGCAGAAAACTATACTTGAACAACAATTAAAATAAAAATAATTTTAAAAAAGCTAGTTAACTCAACCCCAAATCACACAGCAAGAACTTGACAGTATTTGAATCACTGATTGTCTGCATCAAGCCTTGATCAGTAGAAGGAGTTTGTAGCAATGGCCTACTGGTCCTTTAAGACAAACATTCCAGAATAGCCTAGGACATGGGTGACTAAACATCCCAGTAGGGCAGAGAATGAGGAAGCTTTGTCTTGGGTAGGCCTGGGGTGTATAAAGCTGGGCAGGGGCAGTGGGTGGGGGTACACTAGACATGAGCTGCTTTCTCTGAGCCAACCCCACATCTCCAGCAAACAGGCACCCTGGCAGAAAGAGCACCTGGGAGGCAAGCACATGGCCCCAGTCTTCTTTGTGTCTCTAGAGAGACGTTTGACCTTGCAAAGGCCCTCAGCACTTGCCATCTGGGGGTCAGGGCCAGATGGCCACTCAGGTCTCTGAGAATTAGATTGGCCTGATTCCTTGAGCTGCAGGGCTGGTATGTCTCTGGAGTTGCTGCTCAAAATTCTGCAAATTGCAGGGAACCCAATGATTAAAGACTTGCCCTTTGCACTTTCAGCAGCATGCGCACACATCCACTCACCTCCAATCTGGCCACATGACCAAGGGCTTGTCATGCGGCCATTGATAAAGGTCCTTCCCCCTTCCCTCCTCTGCTTTCCCTCCGAGTCCAGCTTTTTCCCTCTGTGACCTGGAGATGCTGGTAACTTCTCTCAAGTTTCTACTGGTGTGGTGCTCAAGGTGGTGAGGCATTTCCCTGACTGTCTGACAAATGGGGACAATCACATGGTCTGACCAGCCCAGCCCTTTGTCCCCCACCTTAGCCTCACTTTCAGTGTTCCAGGCAAGAGCAAGGGCCACCTGGGAGGGGAAAAGGTATTACTGTGAAAGGGATGCCCAAGGTGGGTGTGTAAGGAGGGGGTTGAAGGATTATAAGAGACACAAAGTCCTTTTTCACTAGTCTGCTGCTCCTTGTTTCTTGGGAGGCAGGTCTGTGCCAATCACAGGAACACAGTGATGGAAGCCAGAGCCAACACCCAACCTATGCTTCAGCCAAGTGGGTGAGGGTGAGGGTGGGGGTGAAGTCGAGTCCACTCAGCTAGGATATCCATGGCTTCCCTCCAGTAAGTGTGTGATGCTCTGTCAGCCTAACCCATGATGCCAAGGGACATTTATTTATTATTTAGTACATCTTCCCAAGTGTCTATTGCATGTCAGGCACTATGCTTGGCTCTGGGAATACAGCAAAGAAAAATCCACACAGCCCTGCTCACAGAAGGGAACAATCTTGTGCTAGAAATGGGTAGTAAGTGAATAATGACACAAATCATTATAAAATCGAAATTGCAGAAAGTGCTCTAATACCTTCATGGGTCAGCTCCTGACCTCTCGCTCCCTTCAGGACTGACTGGGTCTCATCAAAAGTGAGACAGCGATGGACGGGCCAGTGGAGCACTTTGGGGGCGGAATGTAGTCCTGACTTTCTTGTCACTCTCTGACTCCTGGGGCAGCAGAGCAAATGGATAGGAAAGAGAAAGGAAGAAGTGCTATAAAAAGGCAGCTTGAAGCCTGAAGGTGCTATGGCAGGGGATGGCACAAACTACATTCTGTCAATTCCATATCTTCCATGTCACTGACTTGGTCCCCTCTACCCTGTCCCAGTTCAGTCCCTCATCACCCTTTCTTTCACCACTGCAGCAGTACCTGCCTAGTCTTGCCTCTGAACCACCACACTGTGTCCTCCACAGAGGTGAGCAGAGACCTCACTCTGTCTGGAGCAGTTTCTCTTCCTTGGCCCGGGTGACAGGATGGGCAGCACAACCCTTTGTTGCTTGGAGCTGTCCTGTGCATTGTCGATGTTTAGCAGCATCCCCCTCAGCAGTGATAACCAAAAATATGTCCAAAGATTGCCCAATTTCCCCTGGGAGGCAAGATCAGCCCTGGTTGAGAGCCACTGGCTATGGAATATTAAGTCCTTGAACTGAACATTCAAAGCTCTCCATGATCGGTTCTAAACTGCCTTTCATCCTCTCTTCCCTCCCATCCTATAATGTGGCCACAATCACGCACACAAGATTTCCAGACAGTGCCCTATTCTTGCCTTTGGCCATGCTCTCTGCTTGGAGTGTTTGTCTCCTTTCTCTACCTGTTAAAGAAAAATCTGCTGATGTCATAAGATGCAGATCAAAAGCCACTTTTGAGAAGCTTCTCCAGATATCTGAGTTTTCAGTTTCTCATCTGCCAAATAAGGATAAAAAGCATGTTCCAGGAATTGCACAGAATCACAGAATGTCAGAGTTGTAGGTGACATGGGGAATCAATGAAGACTTCTTTCAGGAGGCAGATGGAGGTGCAGAGAAGTAGAGTCTCACCTAAAGTTACACAGCCAGGAGGAGACTGAGCTGGGCCTAGAATGGGGGGTTCTACATTCCTAGGTAAATATGCTAGTCCTGCACACCAGCTTTTGCAAAAAGAAGGCACTATCCGATCAACAGGAAAGTTGGCTTTGTGTCCAGGAGTGCACAAAACCCCTCTGCCCCTCTGTGTTCCTCTGCGCAGAACAAGAGGCTAAACCAGATGCTCTCTCTAGGTCATTCCATGCTGCCCTATGCTATTATGAGTCTTTTTTTTTTAAGAAAAAGCTGCCATCCAAATATGAGGTAGTCTCATTATTAATACTTCCCAATCCATCCTACCATGTCAAAATTGAACCCCAAAGCTAACTCCCGAGAAGGTTAACATAACGATTTTGCGGCTCATCATAACAACCCTTCGCCTCACTCCCCAGCATCATTCTTCAAATTCAAACACGAACCAGAAATGACAAATGATTCTTGTAATGCGCTCTTTGACACAAATCATTTCTGATTGCTCAGGACCCCGGACAACCTTGAGCGTGCAGAAACAAGACGAGAGGGAGAAGTCTTGAAAAATGAACAGCTTTGACTGCTTACGGACAAGAACCCTCTGCTCATGGGGCAGCAGCAGTGTGTGCTGATTACCAAACAGAACATTTTTAAACTGAGGCAAATCTGTTGTTCGGGGTGGGTCCATGCTGTAAAGTGTCTTATCTCGATGCATCCTAAGCAGCCTTCAAAGTGTTTTCTGATGTGAGGAAGAAGACATTCACGTATAAGGGCTCACATGTGAGCACAGGTGCATATGCTGTCTTATTCCTCCTCCCAAATGAGCTTGTATATTTGTTATCACCGCCCACTACAAAGAAGGGAAGGGAACAGCAGGGAATTCCAACAACTTGCCAAAGAACTCAATGTGTTGTTAGAACTAGAATGAGAATTCAGGCCCCTTGGCTCCAAAGCCAGTGCTCTGCACACAGGGGTACATTGCAATGCCCTTAGGGGCTCCTGTAAGGTATAATGTTCTTTCAAAATGTTTTGATTATTTGGTCTCATTCTTTGGATTGTGGATGAAAGCTTGGGGTTGAGGGAGGGAATGGACATTGATGTGAGGTAGGCTTATCTAGAAAAGAAGGGGGTTGAACTGGGTGATCATAAATATCCCAGCACTTTACAAGAATTATTTCTTTCAGCTGCAGAGGAGCCCTATGAGATAAGTACTTGGACTGAAGGAACTGAGACTCTGAGTAGTTAAGTAACTTGCTCAAGACAGAACTGGGATGGGGGACTGTCCACCAAGGATTTGTGCTCCCTTTCAAATTATGAGGCTGCTGCTGAGAAATGATTGGTTGGGAAGAACTGCACTTTTCATCTCTCCTGCAATAGATGAGACCACAATGACCAGTTCCTAGAAATAGGTATGGGGAAAATAAAGATGCCCGTTCTTTGTAGAAGTGGTTCCAAAGCTGATGTGCCTTCTTATCTCTCTGTTTCTCCTCCTGTCAGTGGAAATTAATCACTAGACTGATTTCAGAAGCTATGTGTTATAGGTGGCAGAGTGCCTACCAGTCCGGATCCCTGAGTAACCAGGTGGAACAGAATTCTCACCTCTACTCCAGCCTCCCACACATTGCTGACTATGCTTTTCATAAAAAAGACATAAACCTAACTTGAATTTAGTCACTGAGATTTCAGGAGTTATTTGTTATAGCAGCTAGCATTACCTTGACTATTATGAAGACAAAAATAGTCTTGTTTCAGATGTGCATGCTCATAACTGCTATACTATAGCAGGCCATAGGATTGTTCAGATTAGTGAAGAGTGTAGAAAATTTTCTCCTTATTCCCTAACCCAAGAGCAAAAACACGGTGATATTTCTACCGTTATTATAGAGAGTCTATTGGAGTGACAGTCGTGATTCTGAGCCCCTTCCCAAACTGACTACTTTCCTTAATTTTCCCATCTCAGTAAATGGCACCACTATGTACTCAACAGATTGGTAATCAGCCTGGATTTCTGTCTTTGCCTTGCCTCCATATCCTAACAATTGACAAGTCCTGTAAGCTCTACTATCTTCAGTATTTAACCAGTGGTGTGCTGGAACTGGCTCATACCAGTGAATGAGAGCTGATTGACAAACTGTTGGAATGTTGCAAACTGGCTGGCATCTTATTGGGAGCTTGAGACAGCTCGTGGTGTGATTATTTACACTACGGGAATTGGCAAATGCTACCAAACCAGGGTTTCCCTCCTTTCAGGGAACTGTCTGTTAAACAGGAAATAGGCTGGCTGGCCAGAGAATTGGGTAGGCTGATTTATACCCAAAGAAGCATGGAGCAAAAGGTAAACAAGGGAAGAAAGAATCCAGACAGAGCAGAAAATTCTAAAGGGCATCCAGAAGAATAGTGAAAACTGGGCTTCAGGTCAACATCCATCAATGAAGGGCCAGAACAAGCGGGTGTAGGAGGGCCAATTGGAGAGAATCTGGATCCAGTCCTTATCCATAACTTTCTAGCCGTGTTACCATGGGGAAGTTATTTATGCTCCTTGAACCTCAGTTTTCTCTACAGAAGTTAATGCTGTCGTTCCACGGCTACTATAATTGCTACGGGAATAGTGATATGAATGCCTTCAGCACCATGCTTGGCTCAATAACCACTAGTTTCCATACCCTTTCCTGACTTTCTTGCCTGTGAAAAATTACTCCTTTTATTGTCTGTATTCTTTAGTCGGACCTTAGAACCAGGAACTGTAGGGTATCAAGGCTAGAAGGGGCTTAGAGAAGCAAGCTGTAGGTGTATGGGGCTCATTGTACCACTCAGCAGGCAAAGCTGGGATGGGTGGTAAGAAGAGGGAAAGAGGCCTCTGACCTCCATACATATGTGGCCCTTAGGAAAACCGGGGAGGCTCAGAGAGATGTATAAACTAGAGCTGTAGAATTCAAGTATTGTTATGAACATTTGTCAGAAACAGAAATGACAATCTGTTATACCTATAATATGCTTTCACCTTACAAAACCCATTCAGACCCAGGTTTTCACTCATAACCTCCAACAAACAAGCCTGTAGGGTGGGCCCGAAGGACAGTACTGCCCCCATTGGCAGATAAGACTGAGGCTCAGGAAGGAATTGACTACTTCTGATAAGCCATATGGCCATAAGCTAGTCTGAAGGGGAGGTGATTATTGGTTACTGTAGTGTACACTCCTGTCACGTGAAGATGGAGCCTGCAATGTCCCCAAATCGGTTCATTTCTGACTAGCAGATTCCTCCTCAGATGCTCAGCAGGTACCTTGCATTTCAATGGGCCCTGGATGAATACTGCTTGCAAAGAGGTCAGTTTCTAAATGGACAGCCAGATGGGGAGGCCTCCCGGACTTTCCCTGGGGCCAGGCAAGGCTGCTCCTGCCTTCCTTGCCCTAGAACGATTCCAGCACCTGCCATGCTAATAGCTTCCCCCTCCTGGGCTCCTTCAGGGCTCTCCGGCTGGATTAGGGCAAAAGGCAGAAATGCAAGCAGGGCAGCTCCAAATACAAATATCTTAAGGCTCAAATGCAAATTCTTTTTTCTGTCTGCCAAGAAAACACACAGGCAACTTAAATATGCAGTGCCTTGCAAAAGTACAACAGTGGGGATTGCTTCATATCCAGTACAGTCTTGGTTACAGCACTAATAATAAAAACCCAGCCCACGTGCCTGGGGCTTTATGACTTGCAAAGCACATTCACCATGTTCACAATCACCCTTTTACTTGATTCTCACAGGAAGTGCAGCTCAACACACTTGACCAACGTAGGTATTTACTGACTGCTGTATCCTGAAGGAGCTCACCACCTGGATGGGGTTGGGGAGACAGCCTGTACCAGGAAGTTACATGAGCGAGTATATGGCACAACATGAGCCCCATATGGTGCTATGGGGATGTGCAACAAGGGACTCACTTGAGGACGTAACATCCAGACTTGCGAGGAGTTAGCCCAGTGAAGGGACAGGCAAAGAAGAGGGCTTCAAGCAGAATGAACAGCATATGTGGGGGCCTAGGACTGAAGGAGCTCAAGGCTTGTATCAGTTTCCTGGGGCTGTCATGACTAAGAACCGCCGACTGGGTGGCTTCAACAGCAGAAATATGTTGTCTCATAGTTCTAGAGGCTGAAAGTCCAAAGTCAAAGTGTCAGCAGAGTTGGTTCTTTCTTGGGTCTCTGCATCTATTCCAGGCCTCCCTCCTAGTTTCTGGTGGCCTCAGGCATTCTGACTTGTAGAGAGCATTTTCACTGTGTCTTTATATCATCTTCCCTGTGCATGTGTCATGTGTCTGTCTTTGTGTCTTTGTCTCTGTGTCCATATTTCCCCTTTTATAAGGACACAGGCATATTGGACTAGCACCCACTTTTATGACATCATCTGAATTTGAAGATCTACAAAGACAAAGACCCTAATTCCAAATAGGTTTGTATTCACAGGTATTGGGGGTTAGGGTTTCAACTTTGCTTGGGGGACATAATTCAACTCATTATAGCACCACTCGAAGAACTGAATGTGGTGTATCGAAGGGATTGAAGAGGAGAATGGAAAGGAGAGAAGAGTGGTGGTGCCTACCAGGGTCCACTCAGGAAGACTCGCCAACCAGGGTGAAGATTCTGCCTTTGTCATAAGGGCAAAGGGAACCCATCTTCATCGTCATTACATGGAGTTAGTCACTCCTTTGGCTTCTCGGGCCTGATAAAGCTCCGCAAGAGCATATCCTGGGAGAGTAGGCATAGGTTTTTCTACTCGATGGTGAATTCTTTGAGGGCAGGGACCAAGTCTGTTCTCTGGGACCCCCTGCAGCAGAGTGATTAGCACATGGGACACACTTACTAAATGCTTGTTAACAGAACAAATTTAGTTCAGTTTTTGTAGCAGCTGAGTGCAGAGGCACCTCTTCATTTACACGTGTTATTCATACATTTTACAGCATTGTTGCAATAATACACAATCCCTTTTGCACCTCCTTACACATGTTCTTGATTTCCTAGATTTAAATGTTTATTTCATCTTCTTAACACTAACATCCTTTGTTATGTTCTTCCAGACTCCTGAATCTTACAGAATGTGGTTTGCAAAAACAGGTCTGTCTAACTGCTTTGTTATTTGTCTTAGGGAAAAAATCAATATACTATTTGTGCATCTTCAACGTTGAGGGAAATAACAGAATCAGTTTGCCACCTTAACGTTGACAAGTGAACACTTAAAATGGTGTTTATTAAACTGCCACATTGTTAGAGGCTGTAAGTTTAATGATCTACTTCTAGAATTTAAGATTTAAGACTTGCCTGGGGGTTTCTTGCCCTCTCCCTCTTTTTTTAAAAAATGACTCCCACAGGTTTGCTCAGAGAGAAGCAGGATTTTGCAGCTCTGGCCACAGTCTTTGGACTTCTGAAGAAAGGAGGCTCTGGAGCCCCAGAACACCTCCTCAAAACAGAGTGGTTGAATGGCTGACAAATCAGTTGACACAGGAAAAGGAAGTGTAGCTCATTGTATTACAGCCTCCGAGCTAGAAAGGAGCCCAGAGAACAGCTAGATCTGCCCATTCACGCATTTACAAATGGTAAGAGACAGGCTTATAGAGGAATGGGGACTCACCTGAGCCCAGACAGCAGGTAATAATAACAGGCCAGAAAGGGAGATAGATACTCAGTAGAAGTGTGGGGCATTCAGCCAGGTGAGGACAGTGTTGTTGAGACTTCCTGATTATCAGGACTTTGGAGCTTACTGGCCCCCTGAGAAGCATCATGGGAAAGGGTGAGCATCCTTACAGGATTGCCCAGGACTGCTCTCTGTGGGGCAGAAAGAAAGACAAAGCTAGCTAGGTCCCAAAGCATAGCGCGTGCTGGGCCCTGAACCTCCAGGCTATACCTACCTCCAGATACCCTACTACAAATACTGCTTCCCCAAGCAGCCCTTTCTCCACCACCCCATGTCCAAATACTCCATGTTCAGGTACTGACTGATCCTCAGGACCTCTGTTCCAGACATCCCACCCTTGCCCTGGGTTCCTGGGCCCTTCAATTGGTCTAATGTATTGTTAAGACCCACTGCACCGGGACTTTCAGGTTTGAATCCAGGCTCTGCCCTTAACTATCCTTAACTTACCTTGGATAAGTACCTTTGTCTCTCTGAGTCTGTTTTCTTATTAGTTTCATGGGAATAATCATAGTTTCTATGTCATAGAGTTTTTGCAAAGACTAAATGAGACCAATGAATGCAAAATGCTTAACTCTATTCCTATTATATACAGAATAGTTCATTTTGCTCTGTGTAGATGATTTAATATTAATGGGAAGCAAAATTCAATTCAAATCAGTCCTTGGTATGTGCCAGGGACTATACTTAGCCTCCCAGGCATCTCTGGGGCTCCTGCTCAAAATACCTTTCACCCAGCACCCTTTGCCTCTCTGGAAAGTTTCTCAGAGTGAGATGGATAGTATGAGCAGAGGCAGTGAAGGCTTGAATGCGCAGACGGTAAATGGTTCAGGCTGCGTCTCCCCGGAGCTCTGATTTCAACATTGTTTTCATCAGAATGATGGTTTCAGCCACAAGCAATTGATTGGCCTGTACAATTCTGTCATTCCAACAGCTGATTAATTCCTCAGTAATGAAACTGCCTGTGATCCCTACTAGCATGTGAGCTCCCATAATTGAGCATTTATTCCTTGACAAATTCTCCAAGTACTTTGCATATATTTGCTCACTTAGTTCTCACAACAAAGCCCCATGCAGCAGGCCTCTGTGTATGGGGAAACTGGGGTCAGTTCAGAGAGGTTATACAAGCTGCTCAGGTCACACAGCCAGTGAGAGGAAGAACTGGGATTTGAACTCAAGTCCCTTTCAATCTTTCAGCCACATTTTAAAAAAATCAATCTTTCAGCCACATTAAAAAAAAATATACCTGAGGTATAATGTTCATACACTAAAGTTTACACTTTTTAAGCAGACAGTTCAGTAAATTTTGACAAATAAGTGTCTAATCTCTATGTGGTGCACCTGAAACTAATACAATATTTTATGTCAACTGTAATTGAAAAAAATTTAAATTATTTAGAAATTAAGCAGGAAGTTCTGACCAATGCGTACAGTTGTATAACCACCATAGAGTCAAGCTATGGAACCTGACCGCAGGCCCTGCCTGAGCCCTTTGCAGCACCCACTCCCTCCCACCCCAGCCCCGGGAACCGCTGCTCTGGGTTCTGAAATGACATATTGATGGAATCATGCAGTCTGTAGTCCCTTGTACCGGTTCCTTTCATTTGCTGTAACGCTTTTGAGATTCATCCCTGTTGTCACAAGTTTGTTCCTTTTTGTTGCTGAATAGTAGTCCGTTTTATGAATACAACAAAATTTGCTTATCCACTCCCCAGCTGATGGCCATGTGGATCGGTTCCATTTTGTAGCTGTTATGAATAAAGCTGTTATAAGTATTTGTGCACAAGTCTTTGCATGAACATATGCTCACTTCATTTTTTCTCGGGCAAATACTCATGAGTAGAAATTCCTGAGTCTCGGGTTATGCATATTTAACTTTTTAAGAACCTACCAAACTGTTATCCAAACTTCCTGTCCCTTTTCAAATTCTCACCAGCATTGCCTGAAAGGTTTTTTTTCAGCTCCATCGAAACATTCTAGGCTCAACACCTACCTCCTCGGTGCTGCTCTGAGTTGAGAGGCTGAGAATGAGGACTGCCACATTTCAATGAATCTAAGATGGCATTGATTTTAAGATGCATCATTATATTATGTACCATTAAGAAAGAAAAAAATTGACCAACTATGACACAATACTCACTTAGGAAAAATATTTTATACTTATTAAAATAGTCTGTGTCTCACTCGTAAGAGTGAGAATAAAAATTTTATTTATGTCTATACATAAATAAAATGCATGATAAAAGCGGTTAGGGTAGCCCTGGCTGGAGTGGCTCAGTGGGACTGAGTGATGGTCTGCAAAGCAAAAGGTTGCTGGTTTGATTCCCAGTCAGGGCACATGCTTGGGCTGTGGGCCAGGCCCTTGGTTAGGGGGTGTGCAGGAGGCAACAGATCCATGTATCTCTCGAACATTGCTGTTTCTCTCCCTCTCTCTCCCTCCTTTCCTCTCTTTCTAAAACTAAATAAATAAGATCTTAAAAATAATAGGTTATTCCTAGAACATATTCACCTTGAGAGCCTTCTGAATCTTTTTTGGACTCTAAGTCTTCAGTAGCCACACTCTTCCAGTCAGGATTTCCCTAGGGGCTGTCCACCTACTGGTGACGTAGCTTTTTTAAAAAGAATGCTCTGTTATTGTCTCCAAGGTTATTTTTTCAAGCAAATCTCAAAGCGGGGAACTTTCTTATTTGACTACACTCATATTTTACCCCCACCACTCAGCTGAATTACATATCATCAAAAGTTTAAATTCAGTAAAAATATTTTGGCAACTAGATGTCTAATGCCTTGAAGATATCTCAATGGATAGATCAGTCACATTAGGCTCTCTTGCTTTAAGTTGTATTCATTTTCTAAGAAAATGTGACATTTCTCCTGCCTGCAGTACTTGTTGATCCTACACGTCAAGTGATGCACAAATCCCGACGTGGCACGAAGTACACGTGTGGGCAGGCTGCACTGACTTTTCCATGACCTACTGCTTGCCAGTGACTGACAGGTGCCTTCCTTTGTGGGAGAGAGCTTGATTTTAGGGATGTTAAAATTGAAAAAAAAAATGTGCATCTTAGCATTGATAAAATACAGCCTATTTTACCCAAAATTTGAGTTTCTGTTTTTTAAGGCCCCCCTTATTTAAAACAAGTCTTTTATTGATTTATTAATTTTAGAGACAGAGAGGAAAGGAGAGAGAGAGAAACACTGATTTATTGTTCTACCCATTCATGCATCCATTGGTTTCTTCTTGTATGTGCCCTGACTGGGGATTGAACCCACAACCTTGGCATATCAGAACAATGCTCTGAACAACTGAGCTACCTGCTCAGGGCTCCCCCTATTCATTCTTAACTGTCACATCCTCTAAGGAATTTTCTGTGTTCTTTGGTCAGCATCCTTCTTTCTTTATGTTTTCTCAAGAGGTGCTTGTATCCTCAATTGTACTATATTTTGCTGTAAATAAATATAGAAGGGCTACATGGGCCTATTTCAAGAATCAAAATGTAATTACATGGTCTGAGAGGGCTGGCACTTGGAGACATCTGAGCGTAATAAATCAGACCTAGGAATTGGCACCAGGCAATCCTGGGTCAAGCTGTGCTCTGTCACTTACTATCACTGTGATGTCGGCAAGGTATGTGACCTCTCTGACTTCAGTTTCCTCATGGTCCTGAGCCAATGCAAGCCTCCAGACACTTTATGGAAGCCCCTTCTCCAGGAGACAAGGATGCTGGGAAACCTGCTACTTGCTTTCCTAGGTCCTCAGAGCTATGGCATTTCTGCCCAGCTCCTTTTCTCCTCAGGCCCCTGGTTCAGGTTTTGTGGCAGGAAGAAATCTTTTCTTTTCTTCCATATCATGCACTTAGAGCTGGGAAGAGGCCAGCTGGCATGGACCCACATTCCCAGCCCTTCTTCAGCTCCATGTGCCCGTGTGACTAGTTCTTACTGAAGCAGTACTAGTGGGAGAGATGTGTGCCACGCTGGGGTCAAAGCTTTTAATCTCTGGGGCCTAATTCATGCTCTTTTTGCTTTTGCTGGAGGCAGATGGCAACAAGGTCTTCAAACAGTGGTCCTCAAATTTGTGCGGGCATCAGAACTCCCATCTGCTTAAAACACAGATTGCAAGCCCTCACACCCAGCATTTCTGATCCAGTCAGCCCAGAGAAGGGCCTGGCAGGAGCATTTCTAACAAGTCCCCAAGTGAGAAGCTGATGCCAATGGTATGGGTACCATACTTTCAGAAGCACTGTCCTAGAAGATGGCAGAGCTACAACATGGAAAGAGTCTGGGCATGTAAGTGACTTTGGAGGTTGGACAGAGCAGCCCTGCCAATGAGGTGCACTCACCTGCAGCTATTAAATGAATAAGAAATAAACTTGTATTGTGTTGGGGAGTTTATAGATTTTGGTGAGTCTATGTAGAATGAGGCAGGTTCATCTGTTCTTAAAAGCACCATTCCCAGTATTCATGGAGCAAGGCTCAGTCCCATTGCTTGGCTGCTGTCTGTCTATCCAACTGGTCTGGACCCAACTTGGGATCCTCCTCTCTCAAGTTTCTTATCTGATCATGACTGTGTCATTGTTCAGAAACTGAGTCCCAGTCTCCTACAAGTTCTCCTGCTTCTTGGCACCTATGTGTGGACAGTCTTTCCAACCTGCAGAAATCTAGCACTCCTTCCCACCCAATAGACTTAGTAATGGAGCTTCTGGCCTTGGCCTGCTGAAGCAGCTCATCTTCTCAGTCCTAATTAGTTGCTCCTGGTGGCTGCCCTGAACAGCTTCTGCCCATCCTTCCTGTGTTTGGGAACCCCCTGCCTCCTTATAGTAGGGGACAGAATGCTAGAGCAGGCACTCATCCACTGTGTCCCCAATTCCTCAGTCCTCAGAACAGCTCCTTGCACAGAGTAGGGGCTCAATGCCTAAAATCAAAGCCACAGTGACCAATTCAGAGAAACAGGTTGGGACAAGTTGCAGAGTAAGGAATGGCAGATGGCAGGGGAATGCAGTCTCCTTGGTCAGTGATCACAGCCAAGAATAACATACAGGTCAGGCATTTCCCAGCCAAATTCCTGGAGCCCTTCTTGTTAGAATACAGCCTCACAGACATAACAGGAAAATTATATGATAATTACATATAAAAAGTGTAGCAAGTATTAAGAGATCACTAGTGCAATATGCATATGGAAGCTCAAAGCAGGATTTATGCCATTAACTCAAATTACATGAACTGAACGTCTGCCATTGCCTTCCTTTTAACCAACACATCAAGGAAAACAGGGGCTTTCATTGGATTATTAAAAAATTTAATTAACATGGAATAATTCACAGCAGACAAGTAAAAACAGAATAATCAAAATATGGTTTGTTGAAATACACATTAGGTAAGTAAATGTGGTACTCAAATTCTCCAACAACTACATTAAAATTACAACTAAACTGTAGAACAACCATTACTCAGAACCACCTGAAATCCAGCTGAATGGAAGTCCTACAACTAGGGATTTAAAGAAGAAGCCACATCAAGGCTAGTAGATGGGATGGAGCCTTCGATATGACTGGTTCCAAACCCACATGAGGTGATTTAAAATTGGGAGGGATATCTTGGCTACTGAGGTGTCCATTGAAGGGCAAGGGACACACCAGGCAGCTTTATCCCAGAAGGAAGTGCTGGAAGAACCCACTATTCCTTTTCTGAGCCCTCCACCACAAAGCTGGCAGGTGGGTGCCATATCTGAGTCTATGTCAACCTAACTCACACTGTTTGTCCTGCTCTAGTGATTCCCTGAAACCCAGCCCACCCACCTAGTGGGCCCATGCCATTTCCAGTGGCTTTTCCATACAAATGGCCTCTCTTGCCTCATGCTTTGGACTTTCCTAAAATCTCTCAAACAAGCAGCACCTGGCCTCTGTGTATCCAGTACCTCTTGCTAAGTGGCCCCAGACCAGGAACTAGCTGCAGCCAGCCTTGGTTCACAGCTTGGCCTCTCCTGGGTACCTCCAAACTCAGCACAAGTAACGGCCACCTGCAGATTGCTCTGTAGCTCATGCTGGGTGGCCCCAGGCAGGGTATAGGTAGTAGCTGACTTTGCACCTCCTGGGAGGCCCCATAGCCAATGGAACTGGTGCACAGTTTCATACCATGCTGGATTACAATGTACTATCTCCGTGAGCAACATATTCAAGGGGCAAACTCGGTGAGCACCAAAGCCCTACTGAAGTAAGCCCTGCTCTATAGGGTTGGCTCCTGTACAGCAGCTCCTCTGCTATAGTTGCCCTGGTCCTTGCAGCAGATTGGCCTGAGGGTCAATCCCTCCCAGTGATGCCAATAGTAATAAAGGTTCAACTACAACAGGACAGTGAGCACAGCCCACACAGTGGCGCACCTGGACCACCAAGCTCAGGTGAATGGGGAGGCTGTGCCACTGGGCCCTATAGAACATCCACTATACAAGGCCATTATACAAAGTCCAGGAGATGTAGCAGCTCTGCCTAATACACAGGAACAAACAGGGAAGCACACAAAATGCAGAGAAAAAGAAACAAGTCCCAAATGAAAGGACAGGAGAAATCTCCAGGAAAAAGAACCAAATGAAATGTAGGCAAGCAAACTACCAGATATAGAGTTCAAAACAATGGTGATAAGGATGCTCAAGGGACTTAGTAAGAACTTCAAAAGTATGAAAAAGGACACAGAAACCATAAAAAAGAACCAGCCTGAAGTGAAGAATACAATAACTGAAATGAAGAATACTTTTTAGGGAATCAGGAGTAGAGTAGATGAAACAGAGAATCAAATCAGCAACTTGGAATATAACAAAGCAAAAAAAACCCCAAAAAACAAACAAAACAAAGCAAAAACCCAACAGGAACATCAAAAAGAAAAAAGAATGCAAAAAACAAGGATAGTTTAAGGAGCCTCTGGGAAAACTTCAAGCATATCAACATTCACATCATGGGGGTGCAGAAAGAGAAGAGAGAGAATGATAAATTGAAACCTATTTGAAAAAATCTTGACAGAAAACTTCCCTAACCTGGTGAAAGAAAGAGACATACAAGTCCAAGAAGCACAGAGAGTCCCAAATAAAATGAACTCAAAGAGATCCATACCAAGACAAATCATAATTAAAATGCCAAAGGTTAAAGACAAAGAAAGAACTTAAAAGCAGCAAGAAAAAAGCAGTTACTTACCTATAAGGGAGCTACCATAAGACTGTCAGCTGATTTCTCCAACAGAAACTTTGCAGGCCAGAATGGAGTGGCAAGAAATACTCAAAGTGATGAAAAGCAAGGACCCACAACAAAGATGACTCTACCTAGTAAAGCTATCATTTAGAAACAAAAGACAAAGGAAGAGCTTCTTAGGCAAGAAAGACCTAAAGGAGTTCATCATCACCAAACCAGTGTTACATGAAATGTTAAAGGGTCTTCTTTAAGAAGAATAAAATGGTAAAAAATGTGAACAATATAATGGCAATAAATACATATTTATCAACAATTGAATTTGAAAAATAAGACAAACATGCAAAACAGAAACAAACTCATAGATACAGAGAACATTTTAACAGTTGCCAGGTGGGAGGGGGTGGGAGATGGGTGAAAAAGTTTAAGGGATTAAGAAGTACAAATTGGTTGTTACAGAATAGTCTTGGGGATGTAAAGTACAGCATAGGGAATATAGTTAATAATATTCTAATAAGTATGCGTGGTGTCAGATGGGTATGACATTTATCGGGATGATTATTTAGTAAGTTATATAGTGTCTAATAATTAGGGTGTACACCTGAAATTAACACAATATTGTATGTCAACTGTAACTGAAAAATAAAAAAAACAATTTAAAACAGAAATGCACGTTAATTGGTTACCAGTCCTCACGTTTTGTTCCTCTGTAAGGGATAAAGATGTGTTCAGGATCTATACAGACATTCTCTATGCAGAAGCACATTTCCCTGTTCATCTGGCTCAGCAGTTAATTAGAGGGGAGGACAAACTTCATCACTCTGCAATCCTAGAAAACTGGAGTGAAAGTCAAAGGGTGCAAATGAGGATGACACTGCGCACTGGGCACACAGCATAGTGGGGAGAGCACCAGACTGGGAGTCTACAGGCCTGGGCGCTCCTCTCTGGCTCTCCTCTCAATTCACTATGTGTATCTCCCTTGCTTAAAGCTGTTCATGACTCCCTCTACCATTACAAAAGCTGCAAATCTCTGTTATCTGATAAATTATGGTCAGGCCCTCGACAGTGTTCCCAAGATTCTTGACCTTGCCAATTCCACTCCAGCCATGCTGAACTTCCTGCTCTACCTCGAGCAAATCAAGTGTGCAATCACTACAGAAACTTTTCCCCTGCCATTCTGTTAGCCTGAAATCTCTTTCCCTGAATCTTCACATGGGGCTTCTTCCCATTACTCACAACTCAGTTCAAACAACTCCTCAGAGGCCTTCCCTGGCCACCCAACCTAGTGTCGCCCCCCTTATTCTCTATCCCAACACACCATTTCATTTTATTCACAGATGTGATTGTCTTGGGTATTTATTTGTTCACCTATTTGTTGTCTGCTTCTATTTTACTGTAAATGCTGTGAAAGCTAGACCTAATCTGTCTCCCTGATGTACTGCAGTTCCAGTACCCAGGACAGTGCCTGAACCACAGCAGGCATTCTATAAATATTTGATGCTTGACTGAATGGAAATAAGGGACTAGAATACGAAGCTCTTTGAGGGTCTGTCCAGTTCCAACATTTCAGGATGCTTGATCTTATACACAACCAAGAGAGACACGAAGGCTGTAGAAGACACAATGTGTCTTAACTCCTTTTCGTAGCTCAGCAAAGCCTTGCTTGTGATGGTCTATCAGGGAATGTTTGGGGATTGGAGTCCATCCAGATCTGCAGCTGTAGAGTTTTAAAGCATCTGTGATAACAGCCATGACTCCTTTCTGTACTCCTCCTTCCAAAGCTGTCATCATGGGGCCACCACCTTAAAAACTGGTCTCCTCCCTTGATCCTTTGTTACCTGCACATCAACCTGCATCAGGGCATTCTAGCAAGACCAAGGCTCTCCCTACAGGGTTCACATGGCAAACCAGCCTGAATCATGGCTGACAGAGGCTGTCTGTGGCTGTCCTGTGGGCATTCTTGCCTTTAAAATGAAGAGCCCAGATCTTTGGAACTATGATAGGACTTTCCCAGGTTGTGCATCTAGAATTCTGTCCTTCCCCCCATAGGGAAACCTGTGAAATGCAGTGAACAATAAAGCAGATTTTAAATCTTCCCAAAGGAGGTGGTAATCCTCCTCCCCACACCCTGCCAAAGCTTCAGCCTGCCCCTCCTCCATGGTGTCTGATCACATCTTCCTCCCCCACATCAGTGACCTGGATGAAGATGGGACCCACCGCCTGCTGCCCCATGTGAACTCTCTCCACGTCATGGGGTGCTAAACTGGGATGCACTGGGATAGCCTCGAGCCAGAGGCCTGGACCAGCTTTACCCCCAGGGTTAGGCCAAATCCTTTCTTTGCTCTGTGTTTCTTGCCTTTTTATCTCTACACAGCTCCTCCACCCACCAGAGAAGAAATTCAAATCTCAGACACACAAATGCGGGCTGGTATCAATCAAGTCCTCTACGTGGTCCCGTCCTACTCAGTGGAGTTCTGCACAGTCATTTGGGGCCAGACCCCCAGCTCATAATGAAGTATTAGTTTGCTTATTTTGTGCATATACTGTACAAGTAGTTTATTTATAAGTCTGAATACTGGAAGGATCAAAATGTATTGTTCTAAAGCAGTGATTTTCAACTGGTGTGCTGCAAGAGGCACACTGGTATGCCTCAAGAATTTTTAAAACGTGCACTACCTGACTATTTAGTCAGGGGCACTGCCTTCTTTTTCCTCTGATTGTCAAATGAAAAAAAAACGACAATGGCCAACAGAACAATAGCCATCTGGAGTGAATGACTCAAAATTACACCAAGACTGTCAGATTGGCAAAAAAATATATTTTTGGTGTGCTGCAGATTTGTAGTAATTAGTTTATGTGTGCCATCAGGTGAACAAGGTTGCAAATTGCTGTTCTAAAGTAAAGTTTTAAAGTGGCACCTCCTTTTCAGACTTGTGATGAGCATCTTTGCCAGGAGCTGCCATGTGGATGCTGGTGGGGAACGCTGGGCAATAGATGAATGGCAAAAGCCATCATGGGAGATGAGGGCTCACGTGTATGACGTGGATGTGGCAGCACTAATCATGGTGGACAACTGCAGTGATGTGAAGGGACCCTCATAGTTAGCACACACACATTGAAACAGTTCTTTCTTCCAGCTTGGGACAGGTAGCAACTGTTGTAAAGCTCTATTGCATACTAAATAAACAGCAAAGAATGTAGAGCCAGAGAACCTAGTTGAGTGATGGCTATATCACCTACTGGCTACTACTGAGTACTGGCTTCCTCATCTAGAGATGGGAGAACTCGCATCCCTCATAACTTCCTGGAGATGAGGAGAGGGGAGACTATGAGCAGGGGCTGTAAGCCCAGAGGGAAGGAAGCAGTAACTTCTGAGTGAGGGGATTAAGCTTTCTAGAGGAGGTACATTTATTTGAAGTGGGCCTCAGAGGATGGCTAGGGGTTCAACAGGCAGAAAAAGCTATGGTGAGGTTGGGAGTGTAGTTTCTCTGCTGAGAAAATGATGGTGGAGGTCAGAGGAGGGGCTACATTTTGGGCAGAGAACAGCATGTGTGAGGCCCCTGTGTGGCTGGCCCATGAACTGTCATGCAATGAGACTGTTGAAACATAGCTTAAAGTTCTGTATGAGTTTAATGCAAGGCTAAGGAATTTGGGCTTTGTTCAATGCAGAACAATTTTTAATATTTTTCTCTAGATGGTATTTTTATATGTAGAAAAATAAACACTATTTATCTTAAGCTCAGTGCAGAACACTTGAATGCCAAGAAAGTGCAAAGGAAAAAACAAATTGTAAACCCACTACACAAAATAATTACTGTTAACATTTGGTCCTGTCTTTTCAGCACTTTTTGATGAACGTGTATGCTAGTCTAGCTTTATAAAAGTGCCATCTAAGGAATCTTTTTGAACAGGACACTAGCACAATCAGGCTCACATTCCAGACAGATCCCTGGGTGGTCATCAGAAGGTGGCCCGGTGGGGGCTGCAGCCAGAGGTCAGGGTGCTGCCAGACTACCCTGAAGAGGTGAGACATGAAGAGGGTCTGGGCTGGGCAGTGCCTGTGGGGCTGTGGAGAACAGGGTGGACACCTTCCCAGGCAGAAATGCTCCAAGAGAGAACACCGCTTCCTTTGTGAAGTCAAGCCTGAGGTCAGTGATTTCATCAATGACCAGTCTGATTATTACGATTCTCTTCTCCAGACCCCTGGTCCACTTCCTAGTCAGACACACACAGTGTGGTCTTTCATCCTGGAAAACGCTCTTCTCCTCGCTGACAGTGAGATCACAGACCTTCCCTCCTGGCACCTCCAGATCCCCCCAAAAACTTGAGTGTGCCTCTCTCGGAGCGTGGTGGGGGTTTGCAGACTGTTGGTGAGAGATGTCACCACCCTCAAGGCCCCTTTGATGTAAAAGGCAGACATTGTCCTCACAAGGGAGCTTTGTGGTGGCTTTCTTGACTTACGGAGGCTGTGTCACAGGTCTCTCTGTCCTCAGCCACAGAGAATCAGCCATGGCTGCCCTTGCTCCCACACCCCTCCCATCACCAGCTGCCACTGCCGCTACCAAGCTGTGCGCAGAAAATGAAGGTTATCACAGAGGAGCCTGAGGCTGGTCTGAGAAATGAGATGTACTGTGGGTGATGAAGGAAGATTGAGAGACCGGATAATTGAGGGTCTAAGCACAAGGCTCTGCAGACGGCCAGGATGGGTTCCCAGCGTGGACCACATTAAAATCCCATCACCCATTGCATCCCGGGTCCTCAACTGCCTCGCTTCAAGTGCTATTTCATAAGCAGTGTTTTCAGAAAGTTAACAAATCTGGAAGGGCTCGAAAGTGAAAGGACCTCTGCTGAATGCTGTTCTCTCACCAGAGGAAATGAGAGATGGTTTGCCTTGTAACCCAATTTCCAAAGCCTATTATTACACAGCATTGAGAAGATTTGCCTCCTGCCAGGCTGCACAGGGGCTGGGCCAGCTGCGAGGCCAAGCTTAGAGATCAGTGGACACTTGCTGGGTCAGGGCAGGTGATCAAGGAGATGGGGACAGCACCATCTCCTTTCAATGACCTTTTACCAAAAGGCCTTTCACCAACTCACGGGTTTTGCACTGATTTTCTTCCATGAAACCATGAAATGGGAGGTTGCACGGTATGAGAGCGATAGCATGGCTCGCTGTCCACCAACCTGGGTCCAGGCCCAGCACGGGCAGTCTCTTACCCACCACCTGACCTGCAGTTTCCCCACCTGCAACGAAGGATTGCACCTGCCTCAACGGCTGCAGGAAGCAGAAGCGAGGCAGTATTTGCAGAGAGCCTGGTTCACTTCGGCCTCTGCAGATTGACTTCTATTCCCCTCTTATCTACCATGGAGCCCAAGAACATGGTTCAGCCAGAGATCAACCAGTGTGATTTGTTCACCTTTTTAGGTAACAATTTTAGGGCAATGAAGTATCCACAGGAATGCCATGGCATGCGTCCTGTTAGTAAGGCTGGTGCAGCTGGTGACTGTAGAAATGCTACCACAGGGAAGCGCCACCGGACTCCCTCAGACTGCCCGAGAGCTGGAAGGGGAGCTGCATTCGCCACGAGCCTCTTCTGCCCCCAGAGCCTGTGTCCTGGGCCCACTGTGCAGCATCTCCAGAAGAGCAGCGCTAAGCAGCAGGAGCATTCAAGTGCAGACACCACTGAGCTGGCACAGAGCAGGTGGAAATTGAGTATGTGGCTTATTTGGAGCTCTAGAAAAATAAGTCATAATAATAACAACCAATGAAACATTTCCTGCCTCAATAGAGGCCCTAAGGCAACAATGTTACAACTTAGAGAGGGGTCAGCCTAGTATGAATGACTGGCAAAACAGGATAGAAAAAACTGCTTCAGAGCTCTTAACCTCTTCACCCCTGATAAAGGAAACTTTGGGGGAGAAAGATCCTTTAATACCACCTAGCCTTTATTGAGTTCTTTCCACATACCAGGCATGGTATGATGTGCTTTATATATTTAACCCAATTAGCTCTCACAATATTATGAAGTGGTAACCATTATTATCATTACTACTGTTATGGTTATTACTATTCCTATTTTTGTGATAGAGAAAACTAGGCTAAGAGAGATAAAATAACTCATCCTCATGTCTCAAATGTACTTGTGAGGCTTAAGTGAGTGTATGAAACACCACGTAGAAGTCAAAGGAACCACTAAAGAGTTCTTTTTGTTGTTTGCATGAAGCAAGTGGCAGTGACCATGAGTCCCTCTTGCATTTTTCCTGCAATTGAATCCTCCTTTCAAGCACAGTGTAAGCCTCCAGAAGCACAGGCACTACCCAACATTGGTACCTTGGGCAGCAGTGCTGACAGTCAGTGAGGACTGGGGGGTCACACAGGGTGGCAGTGAAAATCCAACGGGATGGTGCCTGTGGAAGGGAAGCACTTCACAAACTGAAGGCTGAGGCCGTAAGTTGCTTGAAGAGTTTCCTATGTGCGGAATCGTTGCTTGGAAAGCGGCTTTAGCTGGAGGCAGTATTATTTGGTTGCATGTGATTTTATGCAAAGATGGTACAGTCCCATCTTAAGTGAGTTTACAGTTCAAGGGGGGTGCAGGAAAACAGTAATGAAGGAAAAAGTAATTAGCATGACTATGTGTGCCTGTGCCTGTGTTGTGTGTGCGTATGGATGAGCATGCGTGTATGTGTGTGTGGTGGGTGGGGATAAATTGAAAGGACTGGCTGTGGAAGCCTGGGCTACTATCAAATGAATTAGGGCCGATGACATTCCAGCAAGTGGGAACAGCCTACGGAAAGACATAAAGCAGCCTGGGGTTGCCCACTCAAAGACCATCCACCTAATACACCGAACCCTTCTGAAATCTGTGTCTGGGGTCATTTTCACACAGATCCTGTATCTTCTGTGGTTTATGTGAAAGGAGTTGATGGGCAAAGAAGGTGGTGTCTGAAAGGAAGGAATGAGCAACCTGGTTGAACACAGGAAGTACCACTGGAAGGTACATACATTCCTCACCCCCCGGGAGGAGTCCATGCCCGAGGCTGGCCAGGGACTGAGCTGGTGGGAAGCAAGGCTGAGTGATACTTCAGACCTTGTCTTACAGAGAAGTACTGTCAATGGGATTTTAGAGCCTGAAACGTGTATGAAATGCACTAGCAGCCGAATGAAAGGGAAGGAGCCTATTACACGTGAAGTAGGGGCTGGGGGTGTTTAAATACTTTCTTATCCTGACACTCTCAATAACTCTGCGAGCTACCTCTTATTATCTCCATTTCTCAGATTATCAGCAAGAGGCAGATTTGAAGATCAAATCCAGGTCTTTCTGACTCTAATATCTGTTTCTAAGCTCTTCTAACTTCATAAGACTTAAATTTCAAAATCCCCTGTGAGGTTGTTGAGGCTTATTTTTAGGCTTTATTAGAAAAGGGCTAACATTTAAGTCTTTAATCCATTTTGAGTTTATTCTTGTGTGTGGTGTAGGAAGGTGGTCTAGTTTCATTTTTCTGCATGTATCTGTCCAATTTTCCCAACACCGTTTATTGAATAAACTATCTTTAGCCCATTGTATGTGCTTCTTCCTCTGTCAAATATTAATTGACTATAAAGGTGTGGGTTTATTTCTGGGCTCTCTATTCTGTTCCATTGACCTATGTGTCTGTTTTATGCCAGTATCATGCTGTTTTGGTAACTATGGCCTTATAATATAATTTGATATTAGGTAGAGTGAGTCCTCCAACTTTGTTCTTCTTTCTAAAGATCACTGTTGCTATTTGAGGCCTTTTGTGGTCCCATATAAATTTTTGAAATATTTGTTCTAGTTCTGTGAAATACGTCATTGGTATCTTAATAGGAATTGTGTTGAATCTATAGACTTAAATGTTAGACCTGAAACCATAAAAATCCTAGAACACATGGGCAGTAAAATCTCAGATATTGCTTGTAGCAATATTTTTTTCTGATATATCTCCTCAGGCAAGGGAAACAAAAGAAAAACAAACAACTGTGACTATATCAGACTAAAACTAAAAAGTTTTGCACAGCAAAAGAAACCATCAATAAAATAAAAGACAACCCACTGAACAGGAGAACATATTCGCTGATACATCAGATAAGAAGTTAATATCCATAATTTATAAAGAACTTACAAAACTCAGCACCAAAAAACCCAAACGATTCCTTTAAAAAATGGACAAAGGACCTGAATAGGCACTTCTCCAAAGAGGACATACAGATGGCCAACAGACATATGAAAAGATGCTCAATGTCACTAATCATCAGATAAAGGCAAATTAAAATCACAATGAGATATCCTCTCACACCTGTTAGAAAGGCAATCATTAATAAATCAACAAACAACAAGTGTTGGTGAGGATGTGGAGAAAGGGCAACCTTTTGCACTGTCGGTGGGAATGCAGACTGGTTCAGCTACTGTAGAAAGCAGTATGGAGTTACCTCAAAAAATTAAAAATGGATCTGCCTTATGACCCAGTGATCCCACTTCTGGGAATTCATCCAAAGAAATCCAAAACACGAATTCAAAAGCACCCCTATTCATTGCAGCATTATTTACAATTGCCAAGATTTGGAAGCAGTCCAAGTGTCCATCGGTAAATGAGTAGATAAAACAACTATGGTTCATTTATACAATGGAGTACTAGAAAATATTATCCTTTGCAACAGCATGGATGGACCTGAAGGACATATGCTCAGTGAAATAAGCCAGTCAGGAAAGACAAATACCCTATGATTTTACTCATACGTGGAAACTAATGAACAAACTGAACTAATAAGCAAAATAGAGACAGACTCAGAGAGCAGGCTGACAGCTCTGGTATGGGGGTTACAGGGTGGAGGGATCAAGCAAAAAAGAAAAAGGACTCGTGGACATGGACAACAGTGTGGTGCCTCTAGAGGGGAGGGAGCGGGGGGAGGTAGAAGAGGGTATGGGGGGATAAATGGTAATGAAAAAATACAGTTAAAGGAAAAAACTATAAATTACAGTAACTCACCAACCATTTAAGAGAGAGAGAGAGAGAGAGAGAGAGAGAGAGAGAGAGAGAGAGAGAGAAAGAAAGAAAGAAAGAAAGAAAGAAAGAAAGAAAGAAAGAAAGAAAGAAAGAAAGAAAGAAAACAGCTGGAGTAGTCCTTACACTAGGATCTAAGGCAGAAAACATTTACTTTAAAGGTCACAGGGTAAATATTTTAGGCATGTTGGCCATATGGTCTTTACAGCAAATAATCAACTCTGTCATTATAGCTCAACTGTAAATGAATGGGTGTGGATGTGCTCCATTAAAACTTTTTTATAAACATAGGTGGCTATGCTTATAAATTATTACTGTAATTGTATATGGGTTATTATAGGAGCCATTACTTGGGTCGGCCCCTGCCACAGGACATGGCGGTGGCTCCTCAGGCAGGCCCTTGCTGATGTCTTCACTGGATCCCCAGTTGCTAACAGGGTCTCTCCACTCTGGCTGGGCCAGAGCTCCAACACCTCCTAGAACTCCTCGACCTCTAGTGTTTTTGTTCCACTTTCAGCCTTGGAACAGCCCCTCCCAGTAAGCTTTGTGCAGCCTTGCCCTGTGTATGTGCAACCTGTTCCTCCTGCCACACAGAGCTCGGGGGACCCCTCTGCCCAGCTCCCTCCTCTGTGACAGCCTGCCTCACAGGCTCCAGTCTCTATAGGAACTCCAAAATCCGACCCCTGTCTCCGCAGGTCCATGCAATGTCATGCTCTATTTGGGCTCCACCTCCCTACATCACAGTTGGGAAGTTGTCCCCAGATGGAGAACTGGAGGAAATGATTTTCTCTTTTTCAGGGACCAAGGTCTTGTGTTGCCCATCGCCATTGCCAGAAAACAGTTTGCTTATATATTCAGTCCAATTATACAGCTATTTATGGCAGGGGGTGAGTGTGCTGCCAGTTTTCCTCTCATTGGTAAAAGCAGAGATCCCCACAATCACACCTGTCCTCCTCAGCCTATTCCTCACTCTGCAGCCAAATGCTCTTTCTCATCTAATCATCTATCTAATCATCTTCAGTGCCTGCCATAAAATGGTTTGATGTTTCCATGTTGCTCTTAAGATGGCATGCAAGGGACAGGATCTGTTTTGCCCATTAGTGAATTCCCAACACATAGCATGGCACCTACCCTATAACAGGTATGTAAGTGAGTGTTTTTGAGCAAATGAATGGATGAGAAACATGTTTGGCAGAGAGAACAACATAAGCAGAGGGAGGGAAGCATAGGATGGTGTGGGGAATAGTGAATTACTCAGTAAAATTCCAACTCAAGATATTGACTACAAATGACTCAATGATTTCATGTGTATAGAAAATATGACAATTGAAGATCATAGTGCCAGTGACCTACAACCATTTTCTCAGCATGAAGCTCTTAAGACGGATAGACCTGTCTTGATAAGGCAAAGACAGCTTTCTTTGGACCTGGGGTGGCTGTGCCCACAGACAGACAGATGGACATACGTGCTGGCTGAAGGAATCATCAATTTGCTAAAAATAAAATCCCAACCAGTGTTTCACAGAGATCCTAAAGGAAGAGAAAACAAATCGATAGTAAGCACACCACTTGTGTAACGTCGATGTCCTCCCCACATCAGAGAAAGGGAGATCACCTTGGAGACCAAGTTCTTTCCCAGACAGGAGAGGAAGTGACTAGGGAACTGCTACTTTGGAGGCAAGTAAGGCCCCAAAGGACTCCTGAGTTTATTAAATAGATTTGACAGCAAATATTAGATACAGAAAATTAATATTTGTGCTAATCAGAGAAGGGAAAATTAGGATTTGGGCTGAAATATCCCAAAGACCTTTTGGAAAGTAGAGTTCAAAGAATTTTAGAGCCAAGAGAGATGTAAGTCTGTGGCTTGAGACTCTGGAAGGAAGAACTCAGAAGGGACCGGACATTCCCTAAGCTGTAGTTTTAACTGCCCCCAGCAAACGCTCCCAAGGTGACGGAAGCAGAGGAAGGAGAGAGGCTGCTGGGCTGCTCCCTGAGGAGGGCAGAAGAGGAGAAACGCTCACATTCACTGAGTATCCTTGGGGTGAGGGCACTTGCTTGCGGGTTACATGAGTTAGCTCGTGTCGCCTTCACCGTAACTCTCTAAGGCAGGTCCTAAGGTTTGTATTTTAGAAGTGAAGGAACTGAGGCATAGGAAAGTGAAAATATCTGTCAGACGTCGGCAGAATTGAGATTGGACCCGGATATGTCTAATTCCGAAGCCCACGGTCCTTCCCAAATATCAGACTGTGTGTGCAGTAGGTGGCACATGGGTGGGCAGTCTAAATTTTCAGGGGTCGGGTCTTTCTGCCTCCTGGGTCATAGGGTATTGAATGCAAAGCTACAGACAAGAGGTCGTTTCATAATGATTGTATTGGTGTCATTTCAGAAACAGAAATGCCAGGTCCACTCATTTACTGATAAGAATCCTTTCCATTTCCCTGCCTGAGTGACAAGAGAATTTATGTATGTATGTCATGGCCAAAGACCAAATTCTGGCTGCACCAGGGGATTCTGAAGGAACAAGTGCATGCCCATGCATGTGTGTGTATGTGTGCTTGGTGTCACACTTGGGTTTCAAGACCAATTAAAGAGAGGCATGGGTCTCCCAGAGAACTGACAGCACTTGAAGGTGCTCCCTGCACTTAGCTCCTTACTGTGCAATGCAACATTTATAAAATCCATTCCCACCTGTAGCAAGGCAGGCCCACTTTCCCCTTTCTGGACGTTCTCAGCATGGTGGAGAGTTTGCTTTAAGGGTCAGCATGGAAAGAGAACACTAAACAGAAACACTGTAGAAACCCATGGACTCAGCCTCCATGTTCCAGTGTTCAGAGGACCACAGTTTGCAGGACACCATCTTTACACACTGGCCTTTTTATTCAGGGAAACATGGGACATCAGATAGAACATATGCTGGTGAGTTTGCATGTTCATGTTGAGAGAAGAGAAGGCAGGAGAAGCCTGGGGCGAAAAAGTGTGTGCAAATGTGGCAAGGAACAGAAACCCAGCAGGGATTGCTGGTTTCCTAGCAATCGATGACCAATATTCCTCAGGGACTATTCCCAGAAGAGCAGATCATTTTAAAAATAAATGCAGGTCTTGGTTCAGTTCCTGACATCGCCTTACCCAGGGCTGTGCAGGCGAGCACACCACCTCCCCCACCTGCCGCCCTGGAAGATCTTAAAAGCTTGGCTCTGGGTTTGGATGTTCGCATTTCTGGGGCTCCTTTCAGTAGTTTGTTCCTGGTTTGCCAGATTCCTCGAGGATTAGCTCAGGGCAGCTGCTCCAACACAAGGTGATTTCAGGATTTTTTTCCCCCAGTGAATTAAAGAGGGGCGGCTGTTATTCTCAGGAGAGACAGCACCATTATCGAAGACTCAGCGGGAAGGTCACTCCTTGGCGAAACTCTCCCACTTGCCCGGGCCAAATGCCCTTCCTGTCTTCTCCTGCGCCCCCAAGTCTGACCTGCCCTTACAGCACGTGTTCTCCTGAACAGCCATTTTTATGCACCTGCTGTGTTCCTCAATAGGCTGAGAGCTTCTTGATTACGTCTTATATGTCCCTTCCCAGTGCCTAGTGCAGACCTAGTGTCACAGCAGGGGCTGAGGAATGCTGGTTAAATGACTGAACGAGTAGACAGAGTCCCAGAGATTTCCCATCTTCTCTCCAGCTGCCCTCCCCAGCCCAAATAATCAGCCCTGTCTTTTCCCTCCTGGAAGAAAGCAGACAGAAAGACCACAGTCCTAGACTAAGATTGCTGATGTCATTGCTGCATTAGCATAGAAACTGAAATGCTGCTGCCCTGAAGGGTCACCACCTGGAGAGGGCACGACATACCCTTGTAAGTCCGGGTGGGTCTTGCCTGAAAGGGGATAATCATTCTTGGAACCAAGTGCTTGGGGAAGAGCAGCTTCAGGCCAGAGCTGGTGTCTGTGAGCCCGAGTGGGGGACATGCTTACAGGCATGGGGCTCTCTAGGCTGGACATCCCGGGGGCTGAAAAGTCATGAAGCTGCTTCTGCCTGAGGTGGTACCCTCTATCTGCTGTCAATCCAGAAGCTAGGAGGTGGGATATCAGGCAAGGGGCTGGGATGGATGGCCGCCTTCAATGGCAAGTGAATCCCTGCTGAGACCAGAAGAGTAACAGTCTGAGTGTTGCCCTCTTTGTTCACTCTCTGCCTCCATTAGGATTCGGTCAACTGCCCTGCATACTCTGGCTCATCCAGCTGCTTTGTAGGGAGCCACTGAGTTTGTCTGAGACCAGACTTGGGCCAGGGGGCTCTAAGAAGAGCTATCACAGGGAGAAAGCTCAAGCGGATGATAACTCTGGCGCCAAATGGAACCACAATGTGCAGCCAACTGCCCCTCCCACCTGAAAAGCTTCCCTCCAAAGCTTAAACTCTCCAGGTTTGTGCTACTTAAAATGATGAGGTTTCTCTGCTTCCCAGAACTCAGGCTTTCTGGGAAGCTGGCAGGTAGTGGTGCTCTGCTAGCATTTCATTATTTGCTCTGTATCAGGCATTTTTTAATCCACCCAGTAGCCCTGCTTTTTTTTTATTGATTTTTTGGGGGGGTGGGGAGAGAAAGAGGGGAGAAAGAGAGAGGAGAGAGTGAGAAACAGAAAGAGTGATTCCTTGTTCCACTTATTTTTGCATTCCTTGGTTGGTTCTTATATGTACCCTGACTGGAGATCAAGCCTGCAACCTTGGTGTATCAGGCAATGCTCTGACCAACTGAGCTAGCTGACCAGGGCAGACCTGTGATACTGGTATTTTCTCATCTTACAGTGGATGAAACTGAGGCCTAGAAAGAAGTGTCTGCTCACAGGAAGATTGTGCATCAGAAGTGAGAATTAGATCCAGGCTTCCAGATTCCCAATCCTGGCTCCTTCTGATTCTTGCATTTGAGTTATCTACAAAATATATTACATGGCTCTGCCTGACCCCCACCCCCACCCCACCCCCACCTCTGGCCTCCAGCACACCCCTGTGGCACTTTCACTTTTTTACTAAGTGTTGAAAGCACTTTTGACTTTGTCCTGCTCCTATCTTTATAAACTGTACCACCCTACATGTGCTTCTGAGTGATTCCACCCAGACCCTCTGGGGTGCAACAGGCTGAGTGGAAAAATGCTATTAGCCCAATTTTGTTGCCACAGCTCCCAATCAAGGAACCAGTGAAGACTTGACAAGGATCTCAGAGACCATCTAGGGTAACTTGATCACTCTGAACATTAGAAAACCAAGGCCAGGGAGGAAAGTGACCTGTCCAAGGCCATACGTGGTAAACAAGACAGGCGGGGCACTGGACCCAGGCTCCCCAGTCCAGCCACCTGCCTTTTTCTTGGATGCTTTAGCCAGCAGGAATGCAGGGCTCTCTCTCTCGGCCTCCATTTGGAGAGCCAAACCTGCGTGTGGCTGCAGATCTGCAGCTCTAAACCTGGTACCGTAATCTTCTTGAAAAGATTAGATGGCTAAGGTCCAAATGGGGGATATTAGGCCTGACACTGCAGAGGCCACACTTTACTTTGGGGAACAATGTGGCTCCAGCGCCCCAACAGGTGAGGCCGGGCCCGTGCAGGCACATGAAGAGCTCTGCAGTCACGCAAAGCCGAGAGGAACTGGATAAAGGCATGGTGCCTTTTATACGAACATGCAGCCCCGTCTCTGCCTGCCTTTTCCTTTCATTTTAAAGACTGCATCCCTGCAGCCAAGTCAGCAATCCAATTACTGAGGTTTTTGAGGAAAGCCTCAAAATTGAAAACTAAAATCTCTATTAGGAAAGTCTGCCTTGCCTCATTAATCCGTGGGTCAGTTTTTGATGGTTTGGGGGTGATGTTCGTTTCTCCACTATCTCCGAGATGTTGTTTCTGGAATGCTGACTGAAGGGGACTGAGCCCTCAATTTTGGAGATAAAGATCTCTGACAGCAGCAGCACCCACCCAGTCTCTGGGTTGGTGGAAAGTCACACAAAGGACACAATTCTCCTTGAATTAATTATCCTTGTTATTTGGTGTCTTTCTGAAAACAGAAATATTGAAGCCTAGAGAAGGGCATTTATGCCCTTGAGGAGCACTGCCTGCCATTGATACCTTGAGGTGCCAGCAAGCCACCCCTAGCCATGTTCCTGGACCGCCCTTGACTCAGACTTTGCAGGCAGGCTCTCTCTCTCTCTCTTTCTCTCTCTCTCTCTCTCTCTCTCTCTCTTTCTCCCCTCACCCTCTCATCAATGACCAACATCCTCATGTGAGCTGGCACACCCCTCAGGCTGGGAGCCTCCTCTGCCTCCACTCTTGTTTGGGTTTTGAGACAATGGTAGGAGTCAGGGCAGATATTTGAGTGCCCATTTCACAGGTGAGCAAGTTGAGATTCAGTTACGACATCGTTGGAATGAGGACATTCCAAGCAGAGAGAATAGCACGAGCCCAGGCAGAAAGATGTGGAAGAACAAGGCACAGCTATGGGAGTGGAGGCAACTCAGTTAGAAGGCTCATGGGTGCCAGGGAGAGGGTGGTGGGATACAAGGCAACGTTAGTGGGTGGCAGATCCAGGACTTAAAAACAGAGCTTCTGCTGCCACATCTATGTACTTTTTTAAAAGATTTTATTTATTTTTAGAGAGAGGGGAAGGGAAGGAGAAAGAGAGGAAGAGAAACAATGTGTGGTTGCCTCTCACGTGCCCCCTACTGGGGACCTGGCCTGCAACCCAGGCATGTGCCCTGCCTGGGAATCAAACCAGCGACCCTTTGGCTCAATCCACTGAGCCACACCAGCCAGGGCTATGCACTTCTTTGTAGAGGACATCACCTCTTTATGTCCTGTGCCATGTCTGTCCTTGTGCTGTTGTCTCTGTTGTTTTCTGGAGTGATCTTGTGAGTTGGAGTGGACACCCTTGGGCTGCCTTTGCAGCATCCATGCATGTCCCATCTTCCATCCCAAAAGAACCCAGAACCTGGTCAGATATCCACCCCTACTCAATAGAGCCACTCATTTCAGAGAAAAATGACCCCTAGACTGATCTAAGGGTAATCTCATTTTCCTTGACAATGGGAAGGGTCATGTGACCCAATTCTGGCCAATGACTGGGGAGACAATCTTTTGGGAACCTTTTGAAAAAAAAACTCTCCTCTCTTTTAAGAGTCACAGGAGAAGTCCCTCTTCTTCTCTGGATGCTGTCCTGTCTATGTGTAACACCCAGGGCTGCTGGGGACCTCTTGCTACCAGTGCTAAGATGAAACCAGTGCTGAGGGCTGCTGATCCCCGAGCAGAGAGAGGACAGAGCCTGGGCTCTTGGTGGAGCTGTGAGCGCTGACTGTCACAACCCTGGGGCCCAGCGTAACTCTGGACTCCCCATTCTGTGAACTCCCAGAAGGGCCAGTGCCAGGGGCTTTCTCTCTGGGAGCCAGGAGCACCTTCCTGACTGGGGTTGTGCTGCCCTCCCCCCAGTACCTGTGGGTACACTGAGGCCTTCCACACTGGGGGCTCGCCTCTTTTATGCCTGTCTCTGCAGGAGCCTCACTGTGCACTAAAAGAGGAACTTGAAGTAGAGAGGAGCTGGGGACTCTCCCAAGCTCAGCACATACTTAGATGATTTAAGACAGTCACTACCCATGTTTTCTGGTCATATATACAGTATTAGACAGTCTCAGGGTGGTGGGTCCTCCTCCTCCCACTGGGGGAACTGCTCTGTCTCCACCATGGTCCCTGCTGGAGGTAGGGAGGGCCGAGCAGCCAAGTTCATGTCACTCGAACTTCTTTCTAACCAGGATATGTCTGATTGAATCAGGCAGGAACACCAGACTCAGAGAGAAGCATCCTGGCTGCCAGTTGGCCTGGAAAGCATGAACTCTCATAACAGAGAAAACATGAGTCAATCAAGGCTCTTTTGGTGTAAGGTATTTGAACTAAAGACAGAACAAAGTCTTGGTCAGTTGAGCAACAGAGATAAACAGACCCGGGAGTGCGTGTGGGCAGCAGGGTCGCATTACATGCTCCATTATAGCAGTGCAGTAATAGGAACATATGCAAGCTCTTCTGAGCCACCTTGAACCCCAAGGTCTCTCAGTTCTAGGCTCAGCATCCTCTCTCTGGGATTCCCTTCATCGCCCCTTGCAATAATCTGCCATCATCTGAGATACCTTCCTGCAGCTAGAGATCCAGTCCCTGGCACCACACACAGAGCCCTGGTAAGCTGCTTGCCTCCCACTACTGTCTCCTGGCCACTTGAGCCTACTGAGTTGCCTCCACTCCCTTAGATGTGCCATGTTCTTCCACATCTTTCTTCCTTATTTTGTGTTATTTCCTCTGCTTAGCATGTCCTCATTCTTCGTCCACCTGGTGATATCACACTAATCTTCCAGAACCCACCCCCAGCAGAAATGTTTACTCTTTCCCGGTATATCTCTTGCATGCATTCATTCAAATACTATCTAGTGTCTACCAAGGGTACTATGTTATTACTCTGAAGAAAAGCTGGATAAGGACAGAGTGAGGGGGCAGAGTGTGTGTGACTATTTCAGCCATGGCCGTCAGGGAAGGCATCTCTGAGCAGAGTTTGGATGTGGTAAGGGAGTGAGCTTGTTGAGATCTGGGGGAAGAGTGGTTCTGGCAGAGGGAAGAACAAAGGCAAAAGCCCCTAGAAGTAAGTAAGTCAGTCAGGCTGGTGGGAGTGAAGGCTGGACTATAGTGAATGAGGGCAAGAGCAATGTTTAAAAGTGGCCAGGGGTGAAGTGATACAGAACTTAGTAGTCTCAGTGGGCCACTGCAAAATATTTGGATTTTGTCTGAGCATGGAGGGAAACTCGGGGTGGGGAGGCAGGGGATGTGGTTGAGAAGAGTGGGTGCCATGATCTGATCTGCATGTTGAAAAGGCTGATCTGGCTGCTGGGTTGTGAGAAGGTGAGGATGGGAGCAGCGTTCCAGGCAGAGATGACGGTGGTGGCGGTGGAGGGGTGAGGAGCTACAGGACTGGGATCTCCTTTGCAGAAAGAGCCAGCAGGTCTTGTTGATGGACTGGATACAGGAGGGGATGGTGGCAGGAAAGAGTGGGACTGAATTTCAGATTGGAGCCTGAGCCATTTGGAGATTAGAAGCACTGTTTCGCTAGAAGGAAACAAGGGGAGGAAATGAATGCATTTGTGGGTGGAAATCAAGAACTGGGTTTGAACCTAGCACTTATCAGCAGTATCGCAGACTCCTTGAGGGGAGCCTCTATGCATTTTTCACCTCTATCTCCCTCATTCTGCCTAGCACAGGTCCTCACAAAGAGTAGATACTCAGTCCATTATTAATGAATGCCTTGATTTCACAGTGTCTCTATTCCTGAAAGACTGCAACTGGTGACCTGGCCAGTGTGGCTCAGTTGGACTGAAAGATCACAGGTTAAGTTCCGGTCAGGGCACACACATGGTTGCGGTTCTGTCCCTACTTGGGGCACCTACAAGAGGCAACAGATCAATGTTTATCTCTCACACCAATGTCTCTCCCCCTCTCTTCCCCTCTCTCTGAAGCTAATGAGCATGTTCTCAGATGAGGATACAACCATGCTAATGGCACCCGAATAAGCTTTTTTTTTTGTTTGGTCACCTGATCACTACCAAACCATTTAATTCTTATTTTTTATGACTAAATGGCACTGACCATCACGCTGCAGTTTGAAGTCTGTCTGACTTCCTCCCTTACCTATGCCTTCCATCAATTCCTTCATAGTCAAGCAATTCAAATGGGTGCCAGGGGAGCCCTCAAACTAAAAACTCACTTTGGTGGGCTCTCTGTTAGCATGTCTTGGTTCAGGGAGGTGTTACGTTCTGCTCCCACAGGGTTGTGCCAAATTGGCCAGTCCATCACCACTCAGACACTGAGCGCCTTCTATAACAAGCCCCTGTCTTCGCCCCCACTTTACAGCTTACCAATCATCTTCATATATCCTCTGGCTGAATTCCAGCAACCAATCTCTGAACTCCTAGGGCAGGTCTCCAGACATTAAGTGTGCTATTCTCTTCAACTTCCATAACTTGTAACCAAAGGTCTTAACGAAGACTGCTCCCTCTGCCTGAAGTATCCTGGCCTTCTTTTTGGCCTTGGAAACTTCCACTTAACCTTCCAGCGTAAGCTTAAATATGACATGACACCTTCCTGGATGCAGAGTTAATCACTTACCCCTTCCTCCTCTGTGTTACCTGGGCCACGTGGATGTGCCTACCTTTTTAGTTATTGTGCTGCAATATATAGCTGTAGTAAAATGTATAGTATATGTACAAGTATCAGTTTCCCCAATAGATGGTATTCATTCTCCTTGAGGGAGGGACTGTATCTCATTCATCTCAGGGTCCCAATGCTGGACAGATCCTCTTATGCATAGTTAGCAATCAATAAATGAATGACCATATGGATATTTTAAAAGCTTGAGGTCATACTGTTGGGGACTGTGCATATGTTGCTAAAGAATATGGACTTCAGCCGGTAGGCAGAAAAAAAAAAAGCCACTGGAAGCTTGATTTATATCACAAAAGGCAGATGGCAGGCTCATTTCATAGAATTTATTTCCCTGAAAGCTGATGAGTTCTGATTTATGTCTTCCATTGAAGGTCAGGTTATGGACTGTTCCACTCACTCTGTCTTTCTCTCTAACAAGGGCTTTCACGAGGATGGGATGGGCAGGGAAGGTGTCAGTTACGCACAGCCTGTTTCTCTGAATCATCCAGGGAACTTCAGGAAGTTCCATTTCAACTGATCGAATTTTCACTGAGCATTTACTATGTGCCTGGCACTGTGCTCCGTGCTAGGACAAGACAAGGTGGTTGGGAGCCCCCTTTGTCAAAACTTGGGAGGTGGGGCCTGGGGGCCTGTGTGACATGCTGGGTCTCTGGTTCTGCAGCCTTCATCCCATGCTGCTGTGATCTGCTCCCAGCGGAGCTGGAGCCTGGCTGGGATCGATGAGCTCCTGTCACCCTCATGACACACTCTCCTAAACCATTTCACAACACTCGGGCGAGCCTACAGTGCCGCACTGATGGGATGGGCCCCAGGGAGTGGGGCAGTGGAGAGCGGCAGTGGTGATGGATGGAAGTGTCAAAGCTGCTCCCCAGAAGACTTAATTGACTTCCTCAGGCGCTTCCTTAGGCCACTTATTCATCCGTTCATCTATCTACCCATGCATGCATCTATCCATGCATGCATTCTTTCACTTATTCATTCATGTACCCACTCAGGTCTTTATCCTTAAAGTGCAAACCTGTGTGTATTCATAGTTACATATCCACCCATCCATCCATCCATTCATCCACTGATTCATGTCTTTATGTTTAAGGCACATATATATGCCTGTCCTTATGGATGAATATCTGTCCATCCATCCATTCATCCATCCATCCATTTAAATCTTTATCTTTAAAGTACATACCATTTCCTTGCTCAAAAACCCAGAATGGCTCTCATATGCCGCAACATAAAAGCAAAGTTGCTCATCTCAGCATTTACAATGAGCTTTTTTTCCTGATCATAACTACATGGGTCCTCCCATAACTAACTGGGTCTGCTCATTTCCCCCTGCAAACTAGGTCTCGCCCACTCTCCTTTTCTCCCACCATCTTCTTCCTTCCTAAGTGCCCTGTACGTCATTTCTGTCCACTTTTGTTTGTTGCAGTCCAACCTGTCTTGCATTCAAATCTTTACCTCCTCCCCAGACTGCTCACTTAATGCTGTACTAACTGTTTATCTCCTGGGAGACCCACCCCTTCTCTAAACTCCTAAAACTGTCTGTATGTGACCCACCCTTTGGGTACTTGGCTCCTGTGCCTTTGTATTGATCTTTTTCTAAATGTGGTCTTTCTCTCTAGAGGCCTGCCCTTGCTCAGTGCTACTGAAGACTAATTCCTTTGACTCTTTTCCACTTAGCTGTAAGCCCATTAGGACTCAAAGAGAGGGGTCAGGAATGAGTCTTGGCATTTGAAGCCTTGGGCCCACCGTTCCAGGCCTGAGTCCTGGTCAGCTGTGAGCCTCGGACCTGAAGCCCCTGTTCTCAGACCACCAGTACCTACACGAAGAGCGCAGGGTGGACCTTACCCAGGAGCCTGCATGACTTTGACACGTGGGCCACTCTCCTGGGAATGGAACCAGTCCCTCTCACCCCTAATCTGATGAGCACTGTCCGTGAACTGACTGGCTTCAGAGGACCGTGCCTCTGCTGCATGCGAGGCTTTGAGTGCTACCTTCCATGTTAGTTGGTTATTGTTGCACAACCACTCCGAAGTTTATTTGTTTCTTATGATTCTGAGGCTTGGCCAGGTCCTGCCTACTTTCATTCAGGTCACTACAAGAAGAGTTGGGGTATCCTAGATGGATCCAGCCACGTGCCCATAAACATATGTATTTTGAGGATAATTCATTCATTTATTATACATAGTGTGAAATGTTATGAAGGCTGGAAAGGTCCTCTTCGTGCCAATTTTATAATATTTCTAATGGTCTTCTATGTGTCTAGAAAGGTCCTTAGAAGTATATAAGATCTTTGGCAAGACAAAATTCAAACATATGGAAAGACAAGAGGATGTTGTATTTCACTCAAATTCCTTCAAATAAATTAATCTCAGTCATTCAGATGTATGCTGGGAGGATATGAAATATGAAAAGTAACCCCCCACCCCCACTATGACCTCTCACCAAGGGTTTTATCAGCAGTCTCTTCAGACTTCTCCAGTTAGTTCAGATGAAGTTGTTCAGTGAGGCCAAGTTCCAGGTTATTGGAGAGATAATATGGAAGAAACTTCTAGTCTTTTCTTTGGCAGGGGATGGAGACTGGGCTCTGTTCTTTCTATGAAGCTGGAAAATCCAGTGCTTAGAGCCTAGCCTAGCCAACTGGCCATATTGAGCAATGTGTTAATTTTACACCGGCTGAGAGATGGATGGGCTTGCTATTCACATATATTAGCAGGGTTTTGGCTGGCAGCCACTTGCCACCCTTGTTGAATGTGGCTTCCTCACCCAGGACCTTGTGTGGAATCACTTACCCCTATTGGCTCACTGCCCAGATGGCCTTGGAGAGACCCTTACATGATCAACCTGAAAGACTCCTGGCTTTCTGAACAGAGACATCCACCTGAGGACAAAGGTCTTCATGCATCCTGCTGCAGGGGCCCGGAAAGTCAGCGGTGATGTGGCAGCCCCCACCTGGGCAGTGCATGCCTCCACATGAGGCCATGACATGGCTGTACTCTGGTTGTTTCCAGCATCTTGGCTACAGTGGCTCCCCCGAGCATGGTAAGCAGGGAACACCTGGTGGGTCTACCACCCTTACCACATCCCACCCATGATCATGAGTAGAGAAGTTCTTAAACTGAGGGCGGGGAGCTCCTGACTTTAGATTCAAGGGATGGCAGCACCCAGAATGTCAGGTTTGTCTGTAGATCAAAGCGGATTAGATCAGACCCAGCTGTCCACTGGAGCCGAGGCTGAGTCAGCATCAGGCCACACTACCACGAGCACTCCCAAGGGAGTCATGAGACCTGCTTACAGAGGCCCCCACGGGAGCACTGGTGCGGTCCATTAGAGCTGTCCCACACTCTCCAGGAACCAGCGCAATTCAAAGCACACGTCCGCCAAGTCCAGGACACTCCCGTTCACTTCCCTCCCCTCCTGCTTTCAACCGCCTGCACAGCCCACGCCCACCCTGGGCCCACTCTACCTGTTGCCACTGTCCCCAGGGGCTGACACAAAGGTCTGCCTCCTAGATCTTGAAGGTGACTACGGAATGATCTTTCAAAGTGTGCAATCTGCTCTTCAAGTTTGAAACTGAGAAATTCCAGAACCATGTATATGCCAGTGTTCAGGGACTATGGGACTCACCATGGAGGTAGGATATGGGCTTCATGGCACATGTGGGCATAGATAAGCCACGGTGACGCAAGGGATTCAGAGTAAGGCAGACAGCAGATTCTCCCCACAGGACCTCTCTCTCAGATACCCTGCTCCAACCCAGTTACATGGGGCCACTAGACATTTAGAAGACCCTGCTATTTTCTGTGGCATTTCATTTTCTTTGTATTTACACATACAGAGAATAATAGAGAAAAACATAAAATAATATAACAAATACCCACCTTAGGAAATAAAACATTATAAATATAACAGAAACACTCTGGGACTCTTCCAGATGTTATTTCTGCCTTCCCCAGAGATAACTATTATCGTGAAACTAATATTCCCATGCTAGAGTTGATGCTTTTAGTATATGTGACAGTAAATATCAGTGTTGTCAACAGTTTGGGTTGTAAGTTTTAAATCTTTATATAAGCATAAATATTATCCTCAGGAATCATTGTTAACTCTTCTCAAGTTTTTGCTATTTAACCACATCGATACATATTTATTCATTTCCTCATCTATTAGAGTGCTGCCATTAACTTTCTTGCTCAAATTTCTCTCTGCCCCTGGAGGATGATTCAGGGTGGAATCGCTTGGTTTGGTTACATGAATCTTCGATTTTACTACGTATTGCCAAATGGCTCTCCAAAGCAGTTGTATTTGCATTAGCATGAGTTCTCATTGCTGCACAACCACGCCAGCACTTGGTACTTGCACACTTTTTAATTCTTGTTGATTTGATGGTGGAAAAATGGCACCTTAATTTTGCTTTAATTTGCATTCCCCGATAATCACTGAGGCAGGGGATATTTTCACGCTTATTGACCATTTCTGTTTCCACTTCCTTATCTTACCTCTCCAAATCGTTTTTCCATTTTTCTATTGAATTGCTGATCTTTTTTCATGTTGATTTATAGCTGCATTATCAGCATCACTATTGACATTTTGGACTGGGTGATTCTTTCCCGTTGGGGACTGTTCTGCAACTGTAGGATCTTTAGCAGCAGCAGCTCTGCTCTCTCCTCACTGGATGCCAGTAGCAAATCCCCCCTTCTCATCGCAGTTGTGACAGCGTGTCTTTAGGCATTGCCAAATCACCCTCTGTTGAAAGCTACTGATTTATAAAAACACTTCATTTTTCATGCATATTATTCTATTGTCAGTGACACAGATTACATATGTCTTTACAAAGATATTGTCAGATCGTCAATAAATCTGATTCTTCCCTATTTCAAAAGCTTTTCTTTAGAGAAAGAAAGAACAGTCTATTGTGTCCAACGTGCTAGTTTGGGTACTCTGTTTTCCCACTTTTGCTTCCAATCTACGAGAGATGTGTTAATATCTCTAGTCTGCAGATGGGGAAACTGAGTCTAGTAATTTGTCCGAGCGCTCTCAGCCAGCAGTTGGCGGAAACAGGTATGGGTTCAGGTCTCAATAGCAGCCTCAGCAGATTAGAAAGTGTGTGGCAGTAGGAGTTTTTGTCCCAGCTCTGTCCCTGGCTGGTTCTATGATGAGGCCCTGTCCTTTATGTATGTTGGTTTCCTTGTGTGATGATAACAAAGTGGCTGGTCACAGATCCCAAAGTTCTGGCTCATTCTACCAACAGAGTGGCATGGTTGAGAACAGAATCTGGGACCAGGGCTGCTAGGGTTAAGACCTGGCTCTGCCACTACCTTGTGGCTGATTTATCGTCAACTCCTTCCATGCCTTGTTTTTCTCATCTGAAGATGGAGGTCCAAATAGCACCAAACTCCTAAGGTTTTTGTGAGCACTCAGTGAGACAATCCATGTAAAGTCCTCAGCACATGATGAAAGTTCCATAGATGCCACAGAATGTCATTATAATTCTACAGATAGGTGACCAGTTAGAATGGATAAGGAAGTGCTGCGAAATGTAGATTATGCTGTAAAGAAACAATGTTGTGCTACCTTTAGATAAAAATTAATAACACCAGAAAAGAGTTTTATCAGTAGGCAACTCTCCTTCATTGAAAGATGAAGAAAGGAGCTCTGGAATCAGCTTGTTGTTTGTACAACAGAGGGGCTTTGTAAAAGTATTCAAGCCTACCTATGGCTCGTTCTTGCTCATCCGCCCTCCCGGGAGAATTTCACATCCCCTCTCTCATCTGCGGGTAGCACTTGGCCACTGGGCAGTGCTTTCTGCAAAAAGAAACTCTGCAAGGATGTATTTTCACAGGGACCACGGGCCAGAATGGGGCTCTAAATGTGTGCCTGCCTTGCTTTCCTTTCCATAAAAGCTGTATTTGAAATGAGGAAGTCAAGCTGCTCTGAGCTCATGTCATGGGGAGAGGGGAGGCTAACAGCGAGCAGGGACCCCCTTCAAACAGGGAGGCCAGGGGCTCTTCAAACATGCTCGTTGAGAGAGCAGGGGCTGCCGCAGCTAATGACTGCAGACTCAGAGAGGGGCTGCCTGCTGAGTGCGCCAGTAATTGGTTGTTAATACATGGAAATAAAAGCCCATTTAGAAACAGAGCCCTCCATTTATTTATAGCAATCCAATGCAAGTACTTTTTTAATAAAAAACCTGACATAGTTGCTAATCAGAGCCAAAGCATCCAAATAGCTACAATTGTACCTCCTCACTCACTCACCTTCTCTCTCACCTCCTCTCAGAAGTCCACCTAGACTAGGCTGACCTGGCTGAGCCCTGTGCCCATCCACTTTTGGACTCTCATTCTGCCGCAAACTGTTGTGGACACGGGACCCACCGGTGGATGTGTTCTCTGATTCCTGGCAGTTGCGTCTCTGTGTGTCTCTGGTGAGCAGAAGAAACACAGGCTTTAGAAAGAACCACGTGCTAATTCTGACTCCAGTTCTTCCTAACTGTGTGGCCTCAGGCAATGGACTCTCTACGTCTGAGCTTGTTGCAAAGTCAGATGTTCAGTGTGGTTAGATATGTGGAGCCCATAGTGTGGTGCCCAGCACACAGCAGGCACTCTTACAACACACGCTCCCACCTCAGGCCAGGTTTACGCATTTCTTTTTCATTCCTTCTTAATTTCCGGTAGGAAAGGCAGGATGGCCTAGAGAGTGCAGGCTCCAGAGCCAGGCTGCCTGGCTTCGAATCCTGCTCTCCTTCTAACCCGTCGTGTGACATTGGGTGGCTCATTTAAGCTCACGGTGCCTCAGTTTCTTCAACTACAAAATGGGAATGATAATGGTCCCCGCCTCCCAGGGCACTTGTGAGGATGAAGTGAGCACTTAGTGAGAACGAGTACATTTCAGTTGTTTGGGTCGTGGCAGGATGGCATGACGGTGGTGGGGAGATTACTACTCACTGCCCACAAGAGGTACCTCCTCCCCCCACCACATGGAGAAAGGAAAGGGCACCCACTTTTTGAGTTTGACAGACCAGAGCTGGGATAACAACTGCTCCACTGGTGTGCTCCTAGAAAAGGCTTAGAACCTCTTTGGGCTTCATTTCCTTTTCTATAAAACAGGAGTAACAACAGCAACTACCCACAACAACCCACGTGATCCTAGAAGTGGATTTTCCCTCAGACACTCCAGGTGAGAGCTCAGGCCAGCTGACACTCTGAGATGCTAAAGAGCCCAGCTGTGGCTCCTTGGTCCTCCAACCTACAGATTTGTGAGCTAATAACTGGGTGGACCTACAGATCTGTGAGCTGATGACTGGGTGTAGTCTTAAGCCACCAGGTTTGTGCTACTTGCTTACAGCAGAAAACTAGTGCAGTTTATAAAAGACAAGACTGTCACTCAAGGGAGGGGCATTGATGGACCGTGAGCTCCTGGAGGGCAGAAACTGGCTGTTCCTGATTTGGAGACTCCAGAACCTGGTATAGAGTGGATGTTCAACAAAGATTTATAAATGCATGAATCAATGAGTACATTTTTTTTAGTGTATAAATAAATACCTTGCTGAAAAAAAAAAAGTCAGGTTCTAGGATATACTCAACCAAGAGGCAGGATAGCTGAGAAGTGAGTGCTTAAGAGGATGATATCTGGAGCTTGAGGTCTACTCTCAGTTCAGTCGGCTAGCTGTGTAACCTTTGACAAGTTACTTAACTTCTCTGTGCCTTGGCTTTCCCATCTGCAAAATGAAAATAATAATAGCAACTACCTCACTGGGTTGTCACAAAGGTTAAATAAAGGAATGCATAGCAAGCTTTTAGAACAGTGGGTCGCCTGCTGTAATTACTCAATACATACTTGGTATTACTCCACAGATAGGGCCGGAACCCTCCGAATCGATTCTTTGTTTTTCCAACCATGTACTTGGTCCCTCTCCAGGCCCTACCCCATCATACACACTCCAAGCTTAGTTTTTCTCCCCTGTAATGAGGCATACTTTAAGAGCATTCTCCAATTTTAAAACGTTTATCACTTGAAAGAGCGTTGGACACTGCTATTTTAATCTAAGCAAACTCCCTTACTTCTTCTTCTCATTTCGGTGGCTTTCCAAAGTGGAATTCATCAGCAGAAAATATCACAATGAGAGGGGAGGGTGAGGGTTGTCTGGCAGTCAACCGACCTTCCTTCCAGAAGGAAAGAGTATGGGGACACCAGTGACTTCTACAAGGCTGACTGAAAAGCAGTGGCTTGACCTACATCAGGCAAAGCTGCGTTTCTGAGGGTTTCATTGATTGGCACAACTGGGGGGAGGAGAGGTATTAGTTTTGTTATGTTTTTTTTATTGGACTCACAGTGCCCCAATTCCAAAAACCCACAAACCAGAACTGGGTTCAATCTATTCCTAATTATACAAGGAGAGATTGTGTGCATTGCAAATTGTCCCCAGCACCCTTGCTCCGATATTGTCGATGAGATTCTCACTTGCCCTGCCTAGGTTCGTTTTGGCATGAATGATTCTTACTGTGCACTGAGATGGCCCTATAGGAGAACCATTTACGTGGGGCCATTTTTCTACCTGTTTCCTCACCCGGAGGAGAAAGTCCTTCAGAGGGGGCACCTGGCTATCAGTCTGTCGAAGTGAGTTTAATTTTTATGCCTCGACCTCGACCTTCCTTCCAGTATGTCAGAAGAGAGCCTTCTCATTATAAGTATGTCCATATTCAACTCCAAGCATCAGGACTCAAACTCGAGGACTGTCTCTGTCACTGCTGAAGCCGGCACTTTGCATCAGAGTCCGGGGACAATCTCTACTGCAGAAGCTCCCGAGGGGAGGGGACTCTCTTAGAGCTGTTCAGATTTCCACCTCCTCCTGAATCAGGGCTTCAGGGTGCTGCGTCCTGAGCATGTCCAGGAGAGCGTGAAGCTCAAAGCGCCAAACACTCACCAATAGTCAAGGGTAAGCGCTCTAGCAGCTAGTGACGTCCCACGTAAATCACGTAAACGAGGCCCGGCTGACACTGGCGGTTTTATTTAACCACAGCATGGGCCATGAAGAGTAAACTGTCTTTGATTTCTCTGGGGCTGAGAGAGGGTCCTGATGAGACCCTGGTCTGGGGCCCCCGCAGGCTTAGCCCGGCTTGCAGAGCTCCGGCAGGCGTGTTCCAGGCTCCTGGAACTGAGGGTGGGGGATGGGGCAAGCCTCTGTTTGGGTTTAGCCCAGGTAAAGCTATGACTTCCTTAGATTCTTTCCCTTTCCTTGCCCCAGCCCTGACCCTTGGCAAAGTGCAGGAATCTGTTTCCATAAAACCAATTTATTTTTCCATTTATTTGATTAATTGAAATTACTAATACTCTGGCCTCCAGGTCATAAACACCGGGTAATAAAACCCCTTTTACATCTGTCCAGTGCTTTACTGTTCCTTAAGCACTTTCACATCCATTATCTGATGTGACCCTTTGTGCAGCCCTGCAAAGTGGGCAGGGGGGACTGCAGTCCTTAGTTTATAGAGAGGGAGGTGTGCTTTGGCAGTGGTTACACGGGTAGTGTGGAGCCGAGCTGAGGCCCTTATATTCTAAGTCCAGTTCTCTTGTAGGGTGACCAACCATCCCTGTGTACCCAGGCCTGAGGGGGTTCCCAGGATCTGAGGCTTTCCATTTGAAAATGGAGAAAGTCTCAGGCAGAGTGGGAGGAGTTGGTCACCCTATGTCAGGACCCCAGGCTACTTCTTGTGATGGAGTCCTGTTACCCCCACCAGCAGCCACTGTAGGAGGTGGCCTTTGACCTGGCACTGGTGAGGCGCATGGCATATCTGGACCAGTCTGCCAGGGCTGCAAGCTCAGGTCCATCTGTGATGTTGTGTTGGGGGTGGGTGGGTTTTGGAAGGACAGGAGGTAGGGCCTGGACACAGGAGTGACCCTACCTACCTGGGCTGCTTGTGGAGACAGTTCACAAAAGAAGGATTCGCAGAGCCTACAGGGGCTGAACCAGAGAAGGGACACTAACAGAAACTGCCTGGTCAGAAGGACGCAAGGCAGAGATAACAATGGCCTGAAGACAAAGATGGGGCAGAGGCCTGTGGGTCAATGAGGCAATGGAGGCAGGAGGGAAAGGGTTGGAAGAGAAGTGGGCAGATAGAGGGGTAGATCTAGCCAGAGATGATCCTGTTGCAGTCAGCTGTCAGCCACAGCTTCTTTCTCCTTCGTGGCCTGTAGCTCTTCCGTCCAGCCTAGAGGTCAACCCCCTCCTGACAGACTGGCCAATCCCACTTGGCTGGGTGGGAGGAGAGGGGCAATGATTTGCCCAAAGTGGCCTTTGTCTGAGCAGAGTAATCGAGCATTTAGCCTTGAACTAAAGCAGGAGCTGGCTGGCTGCCATGAGCTTGTTTTCATCTCTGAGCTCCACATCACCTTCCCTCTGTCTTTGATCCACCCCCAGGACCTCTGTCGCTTAGCTGACCCGGGGACCCAAACACTTAGCTGTCACTTCAGGATGGGAATCTCAGCTCTTGGTTCCATGTGCCTTGCTTATTAGCATTTTGATTTTAGTAATAGGAAGACCTTCAAATCTGATTGGGAAATCATTAAACTAAACCAAGCCCCAAACAAAGCAATTGAGTGGAAAATTGTGAATACCACCTGCAGTGTTTCCTCCCTGTGCAGAGGAGAAGCGCCATTTCTGAGGTCACCTTAGAGGCAGGCGGGGGTGAGGGGGACTTATCACGAGCACCTGCAGAGGTTCGAGGAGCTTGCCCCGTAACTGACAAGAAAGGCTCGGTATTGGAGGAAATATGGGGAAACTGTATAATGCTGGAGGGAATGTAAATAATACAGTAGGCATCAGCGAACAGGTGGGGTGTCCAGCTTTTTTGTGATGACAACCCTGTAGTAGGTAATAACCTGCATTTTAGTTTTCTCTCCTGTCTGCTGGTCTTGATCTTTCATCTGATTTGTATTAGTTTTGATAGATTTAATTTTTTTCTTTTTCATTACATGTATTTCTTGAAAGCTGCCTCAAATCCTTTGTCAGCTCCTCCACGAATGTCCCTTTGGAGTAGAGTGCTGTGGGGCATGACTAAGTACCAGGAGCAGAACAGCAGAGACGTGCCTCATGGGTTGCACCCCTGCCGGGCTGCCACCAGGAGCTGTGTCACCCCTCCCTCGGCTCAGGAGAACCCGACAAGGATGCAACTCCCCTCTGAGCCACAGAAGGCTGGACAGGTGCCCCACAACCCTGGCCTGGGATGTTACTGAATTGTGGCTTCCTGGATATCTCTATAGAGAAGCAAGTTTATCTTTCTGGAACTTTCTTTCTGGTGCTTCTGAGTTCCCAGGTTTTCTCCTCTCAGCCCATCTCCTCCATCTCTACCATCCGGGGGAACCTGCTGCATCTACAACTTACGCCAAATGAAATGAGGCTTTTTAAAAAAATTCTCACCCAAGGACATGCTTATTGATTTTAGAGAGAGGGGAATCAGTGGGGAGAGAGGGAAAGAAACAATGATATGAGAGAGGAACATCGATCAGTTGTCTCTCATATTCGCCCCAACAGGGGACCAAAGTCGCAATCTAGGCATGTGCCCTGACCGGGATTCGAACCTGTGGCCTTTCAGTTTATGGGGCTACACTCCAACCCACTGAGCCACACTAGTCAGGGTGAGACAACTTTTATAAACTTCTTGGGTTGTTGAGATAGCTTCCCACCTGACCTCTCTTCTTCCCCCTCCCTCCCCACAATGCACATACCAGGCTGATCATCTGAAAGTGTAATTCATGACCCTCCCACAGCCATCTGTAGAAGCCTACCTTGCTCTTGGCTAAAAATCTGTGTCCTCTCAGGACTTCCAGGTCCCTCATGATCTGGCCCCTGCCTACTCCTCTCTCCCTTGTCCATTCTTTCCCAGCCACCTTGTGGCTTCCTGAATATGTTAAACTCAGTCCTGCACTAAAGTGTATACATTTCCAGTTCCTTTGCGTGTTATAGGATCTTCCTGTTTCTTCATGTAGCAAGTACCTTCTCTTTTGTTAGGGTCGCAAAGGCCGTCTTCTTCTCATCAACCCACTTAAGCTGGGTCCCTTCCCACCACTCTGCCCAACCTCAAAACTGTCTATCACACCATTCAGCTTCCACCATGATGACAGCATTCATCATGGTCTGCAATTATCTTCTTTTTGCACCCATTTGCTTTTCTACATGTCTCCCTGAGCAGTGCAAAAGCTTCACAGGGAAGACACCTGGCACATTTTGATTCCTGCTTTGTCCTCAGCACCTAGAACAGTGGCCAGAACAGAGGAGGTTCTTAATAAGTATTTGTGAGATGAATGTGTCAATGACTTACAGTGGGAGTCAGCAAACTGTGTCCTGTGGACCAAATCTGGCTCCTGCCAGTTTGTGTAAATAAAGTTTTATTGAAATACAGCCTAATCATTTATATGTTGTCTTTCTATGGCTGTTTTGGAGCTACAGCTCCAGACACTGAATACTTGCAACAGAGATCACATAGCCTGCAAAGCTGAAAATATTGACTACCTGACCCTTTACAGAAAGTCTGCTGAAACCATAAACCTAACAATAACTTCATCTGCGTGGATATTTACTGTGTTGCTGAGCAAGAAACCAGAGACAAGAGGTCTTAGGGTCAGTTCAGTGAGTTGACGAAGTCATCAAGGACTCGGTCTCACTCTTCTGCCCTCTGTGTGCCTGTGATATCTTCGCTCAAGGGTCCATGGCTGCCGCGGCTGTGAGCCTCATGTCCTTGCACATTAGAGCTCCAAGGAGGAAGGGGTGTAATGAAAGCAAAAACTGGCTTTCTCCTTCCAAGGGAACCCCCCCTCCACCCCCCCTGCCAAAAATAACACCAGATGGACTTCTCCTTGTGTCTTATTGGCTAGAACTGGATCGCATGCTCACTGCTAGACCAATCACTGATGAAGGGAAACAGACCACCATGGCTGGCTCAGACCAGTCATAATCCGGGCCTTGAGGTTGGGTACATTGCCTGTAGTAAGCAGGGAAGAAGGGGGCTGCTTACCAACATGTATGAATGAAACACACTGGACATGGTTGTGATTAAGGACTAAAGTTTATTCATTCTATCCCCTTGAGAGAAGTAGAAACAGATGGGCACATAATTACTTTTCTTCCTTTTTCTAGCTTTCAGGTAGATCTTATCTTTCATCCTTTCCCCTCTCTACCATTTTCTCTCCACCAACCCCCAGCCTTGACCCTAACTTCAGGGGAGCAGGGTTCAGCTGACTTTATGACAATCCCACTTGATTCAGGTTTTCCTAAGGAGGCGGCCTGGTCACATGATAAAGAATTGAAGGATACTGAGAGAGAATGTAAAATGTCTCAAATTCTATTCTCCACCAACTGAGTCCAATGTTTTAAACCAAGTTATACAAAAGACATTTTGTTTTAATGCATTATTCTCCAGAATATCTCTGTTAAAATGGATGATACTTTCAAAAGGCTATGCGCGGTGAGTTTAGGACTTAATCCCAAACGTATGAGGTCATAGATCATCTTGGACAGAAGAAATACTGACTTTTAGGGGAGCATTAAGCAGTATTATAATGCAAAGAGTACAGGACCATGAACCAGGATATTTGGATTCTAGTTCTCCTTTGTCTATTAATTTTGTATGCACCTAGGAAAATTCACTTTCTCTCTCTGGACCTTACCTCCCTCATCTGTTTCAGCTAGTTAAAAGGGATGGGCCATATGCTCTGTGTAGTTTCATGCCCGTATTACTGCACTCATTTACTCATTTTCCCTTTAGCCACCTCTTGATACATGCTGTTTATTGAGTACCTCCATGTGCAAGGAGTTTTGCTACATGCTGGGGGTGTGGCAGTCTCTGCCCTCACAGATTTCACTGTCCAGTGGGAAAGACAGGAAAAGTACACAAGGATATATACTATGGTGTGACAAGTGTCATGATAGGAGAGATGATAGGGCATGGCAAACTCATGGCAGTTCAGGACAGGGAGGACAGTATGAGTGGCTTCCCAGAGCTGATGGCATCTACATTAAGACACAAAGGAGTCCAAGTTAAGGTACAGAAAGGGAGAGCGAGAGAGAGAATTTCCTTGGTAAGAGTATCAGTGCATATTAAGAACTGTTAGTAAACTGTCTACCATTTATTTCATAAATGAGATTTAGGTGTTTTTTTTCAATCTACTTGCTACATTGCTTATTAAAATTATGATGGAAAGGAAAATCAGACACATGTAAAAAACCTCAACCAAGTTTAACCGGCCACCATTGTGATAGCAATTGATGTCTGTTTCATTTATTTAAAAGCTATGATGTGCATTTCAAACATATCTTATCTATCAGATCCATTAATTTAAAACAGAATTATCAAATTTTCATAATATGCTAGGCATTTGGTTAGAGCCAGAAATATAAAGTGGAAAAGGATGTGGCCCACAGGAGCTCACAGCTTAGTGTGGAGACAATCAAGTGCACTGATAATTAAAGACGTGTGTGTCACAGGTGCAGGGAAAGGTGTACCAATCAGGCTGGATCTAGGAAAGCTTTTGGAAGGCCATGAACCCTGAACTCAATTTGTTTCCTTATTTATTTATCTACCCATCCACCTATCCATCCATCCATTTTTTCTCATTATAGTAAAATGCACATATAAATTTACCATTTTAACCCTGTTAAGTGCACAATTCAGAGATATTAAATTCATATATGATGCTATGCAAAGATTACCAGGAGCCATCTCCAGAAGCCTTTTATCATTCCAAACAGAAACTCTGTACCCAGTAAACAGTAAGTCCCCATTCCACCTCCTCCTCCCAGCCTCTAGCAACCTCTATTCTACTTCCTGTCCCTATAAATTTGTCTGCTCTAGATACCTCCAATAAGTGGAACCACACAATACTTGTCCTTTTATTTCATCCAGCACAATGTCTCCAAGGCTTATCCGTGTTGTATCAGGGACCGCCACTTCATTCCTAGATAAGGCTGGATAGTATTCCATTGCATGTATATACCCCATGTTATCCTCTGTTGGAGGACACTGGGCTGTTTTCACCCTTTGTTGAATAATGCTGCTACGTATATTGGTGAATGATATATGTTTGAATGCCTGCTTTCAATCCTCCTGGGTATATCCCTAGGAGTGGAATTGTTGGATCATACGGTAATTCTGCTTGAACTGAATATTGAAGACTGAGAATGAGCAGGAGAAAGCAAAAAACTCTCTGGAGTAATGCCAATGGAGGGCATGCTTCTGTGGGGTGGCCCACTCATTACATAACCTCCTACTCGCCCTCCTCTCAGGAGCCATACCGCATGTCCCACCGTGATGACAACCACCTGGGTCAATCCTGGCTTCCCTAGAAGCACACGTCCTGTAGAATATGTGCTCCTCGCCCCATTCCACCTGGCACAGAACATCTATGGGTTGGTAACTGCTCCCCTGCCTACCTCGCTGAGTTGTTTCGAAGCTCAAGGAATAAAACCTGTAAAGTGGTGGTCCAGACGTTTGTGGTCATGACTGTTGCCATCGTCCTCACTGTGGTCTTTGTTAGCGCATGTGTGGGCTTCCCGAGGGGACCTCAGGGACAGTCACCTGCTCAGGTGCTCCACTGGGGTGAGGAATGGGCCCCTCCAATCACACCCAGGTCGGCCACGCCCATGGAAATAAAAGCCAAGTACGACACCTTCCACTGCCACGTCCCTACACTGCACCCCAGTTCCTCCTGCCACCAGACTCTGTGATAATAACAGAAGAGTGGAAACTCGCCCGCCACATCCTGAGAGACATGACAGAAACCAGGCTGCTTTTCTCACCTAGAGGGCTGACAGAGCTGTCTGGGAGGCTATGTCTAGAAATTCTGGAGCGATTGCCTCCTGCCTCAAAGAGTTAATTTCCCAAGGCTTGGTGTATTTGATTTCTGACATCTAAACATACTAATTGAGAAACAACTGTGTGGTTGGTGCGTCGCAATGCCCTGTGTGGCTACAGAGCCTAAGACATAGGGTTTTAGCCATCAGTCTGTCACTGCATTTATTCTGAGGTCCTCAAAGGCACCATGTCTATTTTCAGGGACCTCCGTTCCAGTTATACACTGCTGGTCCGGGCTCTAAGTGTGGCTGTCTTCCCTGCTAAAAGGGTGACCATTTAAGTAATTTCTTTGCTTTAGTTGGGGGAAGCTGTCTTTTAGTTAATGGCTGCCTGTCTGGCTTCTATATCAGTGAAACCTCAGAAACCTATCTGACACTGGAGATTCCAAATTGTGTGACCTGTAAAATTGCCCCAGAGTCCCTGAACTACTGTACACCTCTGATAATGAACATGGCTCTGGTTTCCCCTTAGACTCAGAATGGGCACCCCTGCTGCCACTTCACGGCCCCCAGCAGGTGCAGCTAATCCTTCATGGTGCTTTCCGGCTGTGCCAGGGCATGGCTTCTCGCCCTTTCTCAACACAGTACTCTAGGCAGCCACCATCCCCTGCCCCGAGCTGGCACTCGCAGTAGGTAGTAGACACTGTCACCGTCTCAGCCAGATCCTTCTGGGCCATGCACTCAGCCCCCAGCTGCTGGAAGTACATATTGGCCATAACAGCCCACAATTGTACATTTTTCCTGTGCCTTGCCCTCTGCTGGCCCCAGCAGGTATCTCCTCCCCAGGAAATGTCTTAACTTATACATACCTTAACTGATGCCATCCCTTAACTTATACAAGGGTAAAAAAGTCTGGTTCCCTTGCCATTCACACATATTCATATCCCTGGGGCGGGGCTTAGCTGGTTTCTCCCTTTGCTCTATCCTGCCTCCCTCACACCCTTACAGATTGTGTTTCAGAGTACACTTCACTAAACCCTCACACAAAATCCCTGTTTCAGGTTTTACTCCTAGGGACCCTGACCTAGTCATTCATCATACCTACTTCTGACCCAACACCCAGGAAGGAGAAACCAAGGACTGGATACCTTGAGCCAATGCGCAAATCTTTCTACTCTGTCTCTTTGGTGCAATAAATTGATGCTCAACCCACAAACGTGTACTGAGCCCTGGACACGTGTTGGGCAGTGTGCAGGGCATGGTGGGCACACTAGCATGTGGCACAGGTGGTTCCTTCCATTCCAGTGGGACAGGTGTAGAAATGATGGCACTGGGAGTGGGGAGTCTCTACCATGGACCAAAGGGAAGGAGGAGGGTAGAATGGAAAGAATAGAACAGAGTCTGAAGACTCTCTCAGGTGACAGACTTGGAAGCATATATTTCCCTCTGGTTTTCTCATTACCTGGAACAGGAATTTTATAATCTATGGTTCATAGACCTCAAAAGAGATGCATGGGAGAGCTTCAAAGGGTTCATAATTTCCCTCACCCAAATTGAAATGTATGTCTATTTTTTCTTGACTAATTATCCATACCTTCCACCAGATTCCTGAAGTCACCTGCGAACCACAAAGGTCAGGAATCACTACTTAGATTTTTTGGCCAGTATATCCAAAGTTCTTGAGACAAAGAAGGAAAGAGGTTTTGATAACATCAAAAATACCCACTGCCGCCCTGGCTGGGTGGCTCAGTTGGCTAGAGTGTCGTCCCAATACACCAAGGTTGCCGGTTCAATTCCCAGTCAGGGCATGTACAAAGCTTAACGAATAAATGCACAAATAAGTAGAACAACAAATCAATGTTTTTCTATCTCTCCCTTCTTCTCTCTCTAAAATCAATGAATGAAAATAAGAAAAAAATGCCCTTCTGATGCAGCAATTATGTGTGCGGGCCCAGCTGTGATGTCAGTGGAACATCTGCCTAATAGATAAACTTCCCTCTTTCCGAAGCTTTTGAATCATGCAGTGACCGCATTTTAGAGATGGAAGTCTGCTCACTCCTGGGCACTCGATTGTCTCTCTGGGTCTCCTCATTGGTGAAACGACCAGATCACACCACGTTATTCTCAAGGCCTGGCCCATACTGATTTTCTGTGATTCTGTGAAGAACCTCAGAAATCATTTCTTTCAGGATCTATTTAAAAGGCTGCAGAATGTACTGGCTAAGGGTGGGGAGATCCAGGGCTAGAAAACCTAGGTTTGAATCTCAGCGTTGCCATCAGGCAGGTTTCCTCTTGGAGCCTCTGAGAAATGGTGATAAAACTGGATGATAATGGCATCCCCACATAGGGATGCTTTAGGAGCAGCAGAGCCAACCATGTGAAGTGCTTACACCACAGCCAGGCACACCACAGGCACTCATTGAGTGTGGGCTCTTCTATAATTTGTGTATAGCAGGGATAACTGAAGGACAAGGAGTAATTTTCCAGCCAAGACAGTGAGGCCACACTCTCCCAGGATTCTTGAGTCCAGTCTGGGCTCTCTCCACTGCACCTCCCTCTTTGCCATATCTGCTACTTATCTTCACAGCATCTGCAGGACTTGGACAACCACAGCCACAGAAAAGCCCATCTCCTTGGCCCACTGATGCCCCAACAGTCAGGGAGGTTCGAGGATGCCTCTAAGTGCCAGGAAGCACCTAGAGCTATTGTTTTTGACTCACATCTGCATCCCTACCTCCGCTAAGTCCCAATGTCCCATTTCTGGGCTCTGTCCCATCAGGAAGATTGCACATTGCCTCAGATGCAAGACATCTTGCTGGATTTGAGAACGCTTTTCCTACTGGGTTTACATGATCTGTTCCATGTACCTCTGATTCCAGGCTGTCATTGGCCATCTGTTGAATATTCACAGTGCTGGCATTTGGTCACATCCTGATGTAGGTCATCTCTGTGTGCCCAGTCAGAGGACTGACTCAGTCTTAACCTTGGTGTTCACCAGCTGCCTGCTTCCAGAGCCAGCTCTGGGTCAGCTCTCATTTCAGACCAGCCCCATCTTACCCCAGGGCATGTGTGAATTTGGGAATGGGCATGTCAGGTGGAAGCTGGAAGTAAGAGAAACCCAGAGAGGATCAGCATTTTCTACAGTGAGTTAGAATACAATTGACATTACTCTCACTAATAGCATCCTCTTACATTTATCACTTCACAATTGACAAAGTGCATGTACACTCACTGTCCCACTTGCTCCTACAACAGCCTTGTAAGGTAGGCTTGATGATCTCTGTTTAAGCAGTTGGTAAGCTTAGGCAGGGGAAGCTAAGTCACTTGCTCTAAGGCCCAACAATTTTTGTAAAAGGGAGGATTGAAAACCAGGTCTGTCTGACCAAAAGTCCAGTACTCTTCCTGCTACAACCTGAGCCGGGGCCTCCAAGGGTGAAGAAACCCAGAGCACAGGGAAAGAGGTCAGCAGGACAGGAAAAAGGAGTGGGGTCCTCAGGAGGAGGGGCTGGAGGGCAGGAAGCCAGCTGTTCTATGGCACTGCACAGAGCACACCTTAGTGAGTCTGTCACCTTCTGGCTTTCCACTGGGTAGCCTTCAGCTGGATAAGGAGCCTTGGGAGCCTTGGCCACAGGGGTCCCCGTGCCTGTCTCTTCCCTTCCTGTCATAGCTCCCAGGAGGTGATGTTGTGTCATGGAAATAAACTCAGCTGAAAAACCAATCAAATCTGAGTTTCAATCTTTATTTTACTACTGAGAGATCTTGGGCAAGTTACGTAACATCCCTGAGCTTCTGTTTTCTCATCTGCAAAAATGGAAGAAACACATCTGCCCTGCGTGTGGCCATGAAGATGACATCAAATAATGAACGCACTGTTGTCGGTAACACTTGGGGAGTAATGGTCCTGTGATGAGGATTAGCCACATGGCCGGAGAAACCCAAGAGGTCCTCCTGTGCAGTGCCAGGCCCAACTGAGTTGGGCCCCGTCTTCTCTGGGCCCCATTTCTTTCCTGGAGGCCCTGCTGTTTGGGAACTAAACAGTCCCTCTCCCTCACTGGTGCTGATGCTGTTTCCTCTGGCTACAGACTCTAATGCTCCCTGCTTAGCAGTTGCTTAGCCAAGCTGGGCCAATTAAGCTGCATTCCTCTAATTGTTTTGGTGGCTTTTCTCTGAACTCCCTCCAACATGTCTACAAATTGGTTCTAAATTTAGACTCAAGCGCCAAGTCTTGGAGCTCTGAGCTTCTCCCTTCTCTAGTGAACCGTGAGACTCGTATGCCTTCAGTGGTAGGGTTTGAGGTGTCTCTCTCTCTCTCTTCCTCTGCTCCCCTTCTTCCCCTAATCAACACAGAGGCAAGAAATAACTCTGACATGACTTATTTCATTTGCAGAGTTTTCTTATTCAAACTTCCAGGAAAGCGATGGTAGAGAATTAAAGGGGGATTAATTAAACATACACATTCTCTTTAAGCTCTGGAAACTGCACAGAGAAAACAAAACAACTTTGAAACAGTAGGAGAGGGGAGGTCAGGGGGATGGGAAAAGGAATAGAGTGATTTCTTGTCTGCTCCTTTATGTTCTTCCCTTCCCCCATACACCTTCCTAGTTTGCATTAATTAAAGCATCAGCCTCAAGCAGAATTGCTGTGTCTAATAGAAAGACCCAACAGTGTCTTCATCAGGCAATTAGGACTCTGATCCACAGGAGGCAGATTTAAAAGAGCTCTACCCTTCTTTCTCTCCTTTCCTCCCCTTTCCCTTCCTTTCCTTCTTAATGTCTTCTGGGTTTTCCTCCTCCTTCTCTCTTCCCTCCTCTTTGCACCTTCCTCTCTCCTCTCTTTCCACCCCCCCTCCCTCCTGTCCTTTTGAGCTCCTCCCTATTAATATCAAGTTCAGTTGTCAGGCCTCTCTCATACCAACAGAGTGGCTTAACACTCTTGAAAGCTCTCTCACAGCCCTAGTCTCCCTGGAGTTATACAACAGCCTTGCATGGGGCCAGGGCAAGTGACCAAGGCTTGCTTCATTGAGCAGATGAGGAAATAAAACCCAGAGAGATTCAGCAACTTACCCATGGTCATGCAGATCTGTATGAGCTCTCAAAAAGACCCATTCTTGGGCTCATTCTTGGTCACAGTTGATGGTCTACAACATTTGTCAAATGAAAGGATGATCTCACTGCTGGTTCAAGGATCAGATCAACACAGCCAAAGGCTTATAGGAAAACTGCTAGAGAAGCGAGACTTTTCCATTTTCTCAGAGCCTTATTCCCATCAACCCAGAGAATACCTGTGGACTGCCCCAGCCTACCAAGTAACCTGCCTCTTTTTTTTTAAGATTTTATTTATTTATTTTTAAAGAGAGGGGAAGAGAGGGAGAAAGAGAAACATCAATGTGTGGTTGCCTCTCTAATGTTTCTTACTGGGGACCTGGCCCAAAACACAGGCATGTGCCCTGACTGGGAATCAAACTGGCAACCCTTTGGTTCGCAGGCCAGCACTCAATCCACTGAGCCACACCAGCCAGGGCTAATGTGCCTCTTTGTTGTCACCAGAGTTCCCAAGAATATCTGCCAAATTGTAGAGGATGCCCAGAGGGTTCTGTGGGCAAGAAAACATGACGGAAGGCTGGAAGAAATGCCTCCCCAGGCAGCAGAGTTTTTTCACTCACTGCCAACTCCAAGTCTCTTTCTCCAAGAATCTCCAAGGGGTGTCAGTTCAAAAATTTAAACCTGTCAACAAGCGTTGGATCTAACAACAGGCAGGTGTGAGCTGACATGGCAATCCTGGCCCCCTGTATGAGTGACATGTCCCTGCTGTGTAAGACAGGCTTATCACTTCTACATACACGACTTGAGTTTTGTTTCTGTATGAGTATGAACAAATACTATAAACTAGGAAGTTCTATACAAATGCAAAGAACTTTGTTGCTGGGATTACAATAGTCATAGGGGTCAAACTGGTCCTGATGCTGGATGGAACCAGAGTAGGAAGTCCCTTTCAAGGTCATGTTGCTCAACCCCTCACTTTGTGGGTGAGGACACTGAGACCCAGAGAGAAGCAGTGCTTCAACAGGTCACACTTCAGGTGACAGGAAAGGATAGTTTTAGGACCCGGCAACCTGGCTCACCTCTTTCTGGATGCTGCTCGCAATCTCTGTTTTACTTTCCTTGATTTTTCCTTCTTTTCTTTCCTCTCTCCAAATTCAATACATGCAAAATTCCTTGGAAATATTCTTTATCCCCAGCTTTTCCTCCATTCGAATATATGGAGCCTGTGTCCCGTTACTCAAGATCCTGTGATGCGGCTTAAAAACCTGATTAATAAATCCATGCTGAAGGCTCAGGAAAGAAGAAACCAAGGTGTCTGACTGTGCCAACTGTGTGATTTTCATTTCAAGGGAGGCCTTCACAGGTCTCAAAGAAAGAGAGATGGCCATCAATGGAATTTCGAAGTCTTGGCAGGTCATTGGAGGTTTTATTCAGATGGTCCGTTGATCCACTTGTTCTTCTGGTGATGGGGGCATATCTCATCGAGTCATCCCCACACTCTGACCTCATGCTTGGACCTCTGCCTTCTTCTCCCCAGTTAGATCGTTGCTCTGTCCCCTCAGCTCTGTGACCCCAACCTTCAGCACTGACCACAGGGCCTTCTCCATCTGGAGGCTGGTTTTGACACAGAGTGCTTGCAGGGTACTCCCTGTTCTCTGTGTCAAGGACATAGCTTGAACACACCTTCTGTATCTTCAGGAGTTACACCCAGTAGGTTCCCAATGAGTATGGATGCAGGGGAAGGGCGGAGCTTCTGCAGGCCCTGTCTCAGGGTAAAAACAGTGTTCGAAGATGCAAGGCTGGCATCCAAAGGGGATTTAAGAGAACCGCCTGGGGAGAAGAAACAGACAGATGATTTCCCATTTGGTATCAGCTGTCTGTTTCCTTTCTGCCTTCCTGGCTGGCTCACAGACTTTATATTTCCTATTTCTTCTTGCATGCTTACAGCCTGTTACAGAGGCTGACATTTTTGCGTTTGACGAATGCCAGTGGTAGACTATAAGAAGCCATGGGGTTTCCAGGAGAAGGAAGGATGATAGGTTAGAATTTGGAGAACCGAATGTCAGCAATTTTGGAAATTAATTAGTTCGACCCCCCTTGAGTGCTCTGTCAGGAAGGCTAAGACTAACCTCTAAAGATGCATTTTGCTGAGAATAAACAGCACCATTTGAACTGTGTGTGTGTGCACATCACACAGTCAACAAGGAGCCAGCCGTGCCCATGTGCACATGCACACCCAGCTGCTCCAGGGCACGTGTGTAAGGGGGCATCTCCTGCATGTGTGTGCACATCAGAGTCATTGGGAGTCAGAGCTGCAGGACAACAGAGACCATCTAGGCGAGCCCTCTAGTTTCGCAGAGGAAGACATGAAGACTGGGACAACATCCTTATCTACAAAACTCAAACCTTATCATCTACCCAGTTTGCCCCACACAGGTATGGAGTGGGTCAATAAGATCATGACTATGAACTTGCTATGGGAAAAACAGTTTTTTTGACAATGTGAGTGAAACCCCAGTGTGCCTGAGACAAGGTCCAGAACTGGAAGGCTCTGTGGTCAGTGATAGCATGGCAGCTTTGGGGTACGGGGAACAAGCGTCAATGAGGGGTGCAGGGGAAGGTCTGCTCCCGACGGCCCGGGAGACCCACCGCAGGGCACACACTGCTAGAGGTTGTGCAGTGCACCAGCTGCCGAGGAGGAAATGAAGGGGCGCAGTGAGGATCACTGAACAGGAGGAGGGTGAAGCAAACGAGAGGGCTGGCCCTGTGTTAGAGCCCCGAGAGGTTTCCTAGTTTTGAAGATTCACATGGGGGTGCCAGGGCACACACAGCGGCGCACCAAAGAGGCCCCCACTGGAGTGCCTCCTCCACCCTGACGCAGCAGGAACATAGAGCATTCTGACTCAGGCCTGTAGACCCAGCTATAGCACCAGACCAGTGTTCAGAAAATACCTTTCAAGTGATGTTTTCCCCTTCCCCACACTGTAACTTCTCCCCAGCACGTTTCTCTCACTGCTTTCTCCTCCTAGAGCACGCCCCAGAATCATTGCAGGGGCCCTGGAAGAAAGGCCTGGCATGCTTTCCCAGCCCCTCCCAGTGCTGCAGAGAGGGAGCCCCAGGGTGAGTGTGAACTGCAGTTTCAAAGTCACCATGCTCTGCATTTTTCCACCCCTCCAGAAGCCCTGACGTCCTCCAGAGGCCATGCTTTTCTTTGCCCTCCCAGAAGGAATAAAGTCGCTCTTGCCATCATTCCCTGTGACTGGTTGCCATGGCAACAGGGACAACAGACATCCACAGAGCCCAGGTCAGTGTGCACCTGGAGTTTAGCATGGTGGCAGCAGTGGGAGTGGGGGTGGGGTAGGGGTGTCAGGTTGCTCGCACAGGTGTCCCATGAAGCAGGCAGCTGAAAAGGACAGAGCTGCTGGTAGTCTCCCAGGCCCCCCTCCCCTGGCTAACTCCAGCACGCGTGATGATCACACAGGGTATGGATGGAGCATGACCCTAACACAAAGACATCAAAGCCAGTTGCAGCCCATGTGAAATGTATTCTCTGTGGCCTAGCCTGACAGCCTTCCTTCCTTTGCTGGGGACTTGGCTGACCTGGCCCAGCACTCAGAGACACAGGAGGAGGGAGAAATGGACAAGAGAAAAAAGAAATGCACAGAAAAATAGAGATGGCGTCACCTACGTGGCTAAACCCAGACGTGGCCCTGGTTAATTGCCAAGGAATGGTTCAGTGAGAAACTGACTGGATTCTAGATCCTTCCTCTGGGAGAAAGGTTTGACCCAGCTACAGGCTTGTACATTAGTTTAAATAACGTTAGCTGCTATAAAAGGTAAACTCCCAAATCTCAGTGATTTAGTCCAATAAAGTGTATTCCTGGCTCCACGTGAAGCTTAATCAGCATTACTGAGGGTAGGAAAAGGGAGGAGCGCTCAGGGACCCAGGCTGATAATGGGCCTTCCGGACTCAGGTGGTTTTCCCAAGTAGTGCTGGAGCTGACATCCAGCAGAGACCATGAAGAAGAGTACGGGATCCAGGGAGGTTCTTTACGGCCAGATCGATCGTTTGTCAACTGAGCTGCATCACTCTGCCCACACTGCACTGGCCGGGGCTTCGTCACATGACCCCACCTAACTCAGGTCTTTGAAGTCAGACTTTTCAGAGGTGGGACTCCAGGGTGAAAACAATCCCCCAGGGTGAAAAAACCTGCACATTCTATGGATGCAAACTAAGGGTTGAGAGGAGAATAATGATTTTTTCCAATGCCACAAAACTAGTTGGAAGCATAGCCTGGCCTAGAACCTTCATCTCATGTCTCCTGGGCACTGCCTGTTCTATTCCTACAACTGCTCTGCACGCGCACGCGTGCACACACACACACACACACACACACACACCCTTAAGCCTTGAGGAAAGCAGGTGGATGCAGAAACCCACACAGGCAGTTGGAGTCTGATTTAGCCGTATGTTCCCATAATTGATCCTGCAACTTGTGCAAATCTAAGCCATATTTATTATCTCACATTGGGCAACTGGTACCTTCTGTGTCTGCAGGTGTGGCAAGAGCCCTCGATGCAATTTGCATGTGGAGAAGTGGGTCCAGAAGACCCATCTCTTCTTCGAGAATGGCAGCATTCTCACTGAGCGGCTCTGTGTGGGGTCCACTTAGAAACCCTCGGTGACATGCAAAAAAGGGTTGGGAGTGAAGATCCCTGGTCTGAATAATATAAAGCCTGACATACAGAGAACTTTTAATGAAAGCAGTTTCTAATTGCTTTCAAGGCACTCAGGTACAAAATGGATGGAGAGGGAGCACAACGAGCCCAACCAGGGGCACTTGGGGGACCACGTTAATGAAGAGAAGAGAAAGTCCTGTGTAATTAACGTGCTTCCTGCTGCTATGCTGGCATTCCATGTTTTGGAAACCAACTTGTTTTGTTTTTAATTAAACGTAGTAATTCAGAAGTGGGGGACAACCTATATATTGCTTTGCATGGGAACAGTTGATTGACATGTAATAATAAAGCAGTTACATAGACCAGATTATCAATGGCATTAGCCAAGGAGATTCTAGACGCTCTGCAAACCCAGGACACAGCACTCCCTGGCTCCTGCCCCCATCCTTGCCTAGAGCAGCCTAGAGATATTCACTCTCACCCACTCCTGTCTTCGCCACAGCGCCCCTTCCCCAGGACTCTCCTTTCTGCCTCTCCCTCACAGGCAGGTCTCTGAGCTCACCAACCCCCTTCTCCCCTAGTGAGGGGCACAGGCATAGAATGTATCACAATAACACAGCTGAGAGACCGCCATTGATTTTCTAGGCTCAGTCTCCGCTTTAATCCATATTTTTATTAAACCTTTTTTGTGCAGGAAGGAACATTTAGGGAAAACCATGAAGGGCTGTCAGGAGCTGTTATTAGTCATCTCAGCTCCACCAATGAGCAGTTCCAGGGCAGAAATATTTGCCATTGGGCAGCGGACCCAGGGGCCCGGAGTGGAGGCAGAAGCTCATTTGGCCAGGGGAAGGGAGAATAAAAGACAGCTCTCTAGACACCAAAAGGACAATGGGAGCAGAAGTTTGCAATTTATTTCACTTCTATTGAGCACTTTTTAGAATCTGGCTCCCACAGCTGGCAAGTTGGCGCCAATCTTCTCTTAGAATGATTGAGGCTTAGAACTGGGGGGTTCAGAGGACATCTAGATCACTCCACACAGCTCTGTTTGGGCCCTTCCAGGAACAAGCCTCGGGGCTAGGTGTTGTGATACAGAGACAAGCCCATCAGTGGGTTGCACAAACCTGCACTCTCCCCCTTGAGTTCAAGGCTCAATCCTTAACAATGCCTCTACCCCTGAACTTGGAACTGCTTCTACTATAATGTTCAGTACAGTTTAACGTTGTCTGTGCCGCTTCTACCATTAGACTGCCAATTCCTTGAAGACAGGGATGATATCATAGTCACCTTTTTATCTCCAGTTATGTAGCATAGGGCCTGGCACATTACTAGACTCTCAGAATATAACCGAATAAATGAGTGAGTGAATGAATGGGTGAATAAATGAATAAGCAAATGGCTGAGTTCACCACACTGCAAGTAACAAATCCTGGGGTACTGGTTAAGAGGGGGAACAAAATATGCCCAGAGAAAGCAAGTTGCTTCTGAAGGGGACAAAGAACTTCAACATAGGGCCTGAAGACCACCTTGCCTACTTCACACTTCCATCCAGTCCCATCCTTAGATCGAGGTGCCTCTTCCCTCTCCACCAGCTTGGGGGTGCAGAGCAGCACAGTGTGGAATGTGAGAGCAGCAAACCTCTTCCTTGGGCCAGTGGTTTGGCCAGACTCTGCTGGATGCCCACTGAGTCCCCAGCACTGGTTTGGCACAGTGAAGGTGGCTGAGCATCCTGCAGAAAATTGAGATGCTTCTGGCTAAGAAGAGCACTGATTCAGATCACAGGACACAGGGGAATGGAGCAACCAGACAATCTTTTAGGCAGCAGACTAACAAAGGCTAAGTTACAACATGGAGGAGAGGTTATAAAGCTGTCTGGGTGTTGTCTGCCCGGGTGCCACCTCCTGGGAGGATGTGCAGAGGAATAAGTCAGGGAGAAACATCAACCCTGAGGGTGCCGGGAAGGGAAGAAGCACCCTGGACACCTCCTGCCCGAGTGGACTCTGGGTGCCTCCTCTAACTCCCACCTCCCCCTCCCTCACTTCCTGCACTGATTTCCAGGTTGGGGGTTCTTCTCCCTACACCCACTGCCTCTGCTGCTGGATCCAGGATGCCCTGGAGGACTAAGAGATGATCTTAGGACTTACTGTTTTCCTTGGAAGGTGGGCTAGAGTTACATCTTCCTCTGGCATTTTCTGTGTGGGGATGATAGTAATGCAAATGATGCCTGTGCTCACAGGTGGCAAGGCCATGGAGACATCTACTTGTCACTGGTCCCTGCCTTGTGACTCTCCATCAGTACCAGCCATGAGTTAGCTTTCCTTCATAGAGGCTGCCCTCCTGGACTCCAGCAAGAGGACTTGGGACCACAGGCTCCAGGATTCTCAGCAAAACTGTGGACTGAATGAGCCGGCCTTATGACCCCTTAGGTACCACATTCTTAGGATATTAGCAAATAGGAGTGGCCCCAGGAGAGGGAGACTCAAATGTAGGGCCCTAAGAAAAATTTCTGAAGGTATTGGGCTGGTTCAACCTGAAGAGAAGAATTTCCTGGAAGTCCCTGACTGCACCTTCCACCTGAAGGATCCTGTGGGTGGGCTGTCAGGGCAACAGGGGTGGGCTTGCTCTGTGTCACTGAAGGAGCAAAAGCAGAAGCAATGGGGGTGGAGGGGTGTTTATAGGAAACAGAACCAGGTCAAGAAAAGGAAGCTGCTAGAACTCTTGAAAGATGGAATTAGGAGACAACTGTACTCGAACAACAATTAAAAATAATAAAATAAAATTGTGATTAGAAAAAAAAGATGGAATTAGTGAGCTCAGCATGATGGCAGCTTTTGTCCTGCCAAGCAAAACACCTCCTCGATCAACCATGGAATTCCATAGTTCTTCCACATGTTTATTGCCTTTAATTCTTCGCCATGCCCACGAGGAGGTCGTGACTGTAGACTGAAGGTCAGAAAAGTCATGTAGTTTCCTAGAAGCATCTTCCAGCATGAGGTAGATCTGGATTTGAAGCTGGGTCTCCTATTCCCAGTCTGGTCCTCTTTCCAGGGGGACCTAAATCCTGGGATTCAAGTAGACATCTCAGGGATGTTAGAAGGGACTCATGCATTTTTGGCTTCTTCCAACTGCAAGTCTTCCTGTGTAGAGTGGGCTGGAATTGCCTCACTCCCAGGATTCATAGTGCCTAGGGCCCAGAGCCCCAGCCCCTGGCTGATGCAGTGCCGGGGAACTCTGGGATGCTGTTGCTTACTTGGGCCCCACCTGGGAACCTATCTGACGACGTGGGTATATAACAGGACACAGAGACCCTCACTGGTATCAGTCGCTTTCTGACTTCCTTTGCATCTGTCCTCCCCCTCCCCCACGTGGTTCATCCTAATCTCACTTCTTTCCAAATCATTCTATTACCTACCTGGATCTTGGCTCTAACCCAAAGACCAAGGGTATAATGTTGTTATCTTCTAGTTCCACCTGGCAATTCCATGCAAGCAGCAAGTGACTCGCATACAGCTGTCTGAATAGGGAGGGATGTTGGGTAAGGGAGTGCAGGGGTGGGGGCCCTTGTACCCCTTTGCAAACATCCCCCTGCCACAGAAGCTTGTCTTGACTCTGTTTCTCTCCAGCACCTCGGACACTGTTGGAGCTTAACCAGCACCCCTTCACTTTACACTGGAACTGCCTTGTGGAATTCTAAGACGTTTCTTCTTGGTGTCCTCCAATTCATTTTCCTCAGAGTTGCCAATTTGATCTCTTTACAGCGTAAAACTGGATCATGTCAGTCCCCTGCCTTAGAGATAACGGCAGCTTCCCGTTGCACTTAGGATGAACCACAGGATCCCATCCTGCCTCTCTAATCTCATGGTGCACAGCTGTCTGAGCCACGGTCACCCGCCCACGGTCACTCTGCCTCGCCCAGCTCCCTGAGCACACCAAGGACATTTCTTCACATAAGCTGGTTCTTCTGCACAGAATTCTTTTCATTCAGATCCCTGATCCCCACTTATTTCTTCCCTGACTAGTTAAGCATCAAGTCAAATGCATCTCCCCACCCACAAGAGGCCAGCCTGCACCCCCAGTCTACAATAGATCTCCCCTGGAATCCCTTCCTATGGCATCACCCTTTCCCTTCATTGACTTTATCACAGCCTGGAGTTATCATTCATTTTTGTGTTTAGTTATTATCTGCCGTCCCTTCTAGAAGATAAGCTCCACAGAGCAGGGACTGCTGTCTGCTCAGCCCTGCATCCCTCCAGAAGCTCACCATTATCTGTAGGGCACTTGATGAAGAAAGAAGAGGGAGAGGACAAAGGAAAGGGAAGTGAAGATAAAATGTAGGTTGGGAGAAGAGAGGGAAAGGGGAAGGAGAAGAGTGGGAGAAGGGGGAGGCTGGGGGAGGGGAGAGGAGACAGAGAAGGGGAGGAGAGGTAATGAGGACCAGAGTCCTCCTGGCTGACCGGGCTCCCTCCTTCTCCCAGTGTGAGCGCCAACCTGGGAGCTGGCTCTGCTGGATTGTGGCGCCCTCGCCTGCCAGGTGCGGCTTGTGCACCTGTTGTCTCTTCTTCCTCGGGACCCTGGAGTAAGTCCATGGGCATGTGTGTGCACCTGTGTCTGTGTGTGTGAGTCTCTGTGTGTACATTGGATGCATACCTGGCTCAGAAAAGAAGCAGATGCTTATGCTCTCTCCCCACTTCACCTCTTATCCTGGCTCTTTCCCTAATGGCCTGAGGTGTTTTTGAATAAACAATAGGCAGAAAAACCCAAAGGACAGGAAGCAAGTAGAAGGTATTCCATCCACATGGCTCCTGGAAAATCTGCACAGAGAGCCTGCGGGCCTCCAAGAATCTGACTTGCAATTAGCACGATTCCTGGGAACTGGTGTGGTAGCTGAGCAGGAAGCCCACAGAGTTTGAGGAGATCCACAGACTTCAGCTAATCAGGGAGGAGAGAGTAAGACGGTCAGTCCTCTGCCCTCCTGCTGGTAATCTCTGCTGTTCCAACTAGCCCTTCTAGCCCCTGCCTGGACCCCTTCTCTCTCCCAATCCTCGGTCCAAATCAAAATGCCAGCATCTCTAGGCCTCAGAGCCCTGCTCTGTGCTGGCTAGTGGGTATCTGGCCATAAAAAGGACTGACTTGGACTCTGCAAGCCTGGGCTCTGGTCTCGGCTCTGTGGCCTCGGGCCCATCTCTTTCCCTCACTGGGCTCCCGATAGCTCCTAGGACCTTTGGTGGTAGCTCAAGGACCCTGACCTTGTGTGTTCCATGCTTCCCTTTAAATTAGTGTTTTATGGGACCCCGCATTGTTTTCTGCCAACTAACAAAAACCTTAAACTCTCAGTGACTTATAACAACAAACATTTACTTCACGTGCACTGGCGTATAGGTTAACTGAGGTTCAGTTGACCCGACCTGGGCAGGCTGGGCCAAGCTGGAGTTCAGGCCAGGTCAGACTCAAGTGTGTTCTATCTGCCTTCATTCTGGGACCCAGACTAAAGGAGTGGTGGCTGTCTGGAATGTGATCTTCTCACGGCCACTCACAAGAGTGCCAGAAGCCAAGCTAAATCATGCAAGCACATGTAAAGCCTCTGCTCATATCATGTCTGCTAACATCCCATTGTTGAAGAAAGTGACACAGCCAAAGCCAAGTCCATGGGGGAGGAGAAACAGTTTCTGGTTACTCCAGCGGGGAGTAGTGCAGAGTCACTAAGGTCCTGGATGTGCAGTTCTACTGCAGGGAAGGAATGAAGAACTCAGAACAGTGAGCCAACATTCTGCAAGGTCTTTGACAGATGGGGGGTGGTGAGAGGGCATTCTGAGTATCCTGGACAGGTACTAAGGCAGAGAGCATGGGGAGGTGCCTCCTGCTTGTCACAGAGAGTACTAGGGGTCACCAACATCCCTGTGCTTCTCAACAGTTCCCAGACCCTCTTGCAGGGAGGTTGGCCATGTGACTGGTGCTAGAATGTACACAGAGCCACATGCGTCATCTTCAGGCTGAGGTGGGTTGACTGAGCAGCATACCTTCCCCTTTGCCCACTTATATGGGCAATCCTCAAGCCACAAGAGAGCAGACCAACAGGTGGGTGCAGCCCCGATTCCCGAGTCTCCATACACAGGAGAGGAGCACAGCCCACATCTGACTGTGTCCTGAACAAGAACTAAACTTCTACATTGTCGAGCCAAGAAGATTTGGGATTTCTTTGTAATGACAGCCTACCACTGCCACTCCTGACCAGTACACTGCTGATGCACAGGCTCCCTGAGTACGTCCCTCAGCTCCTCTTCTGTTCCGAATTAGGGTCCATGGTTCATGGTCTCCCAAGCAGACCCAGAGGCAGGACCCCGGAGGGGCTGTGCCGAGATCTGGTGCTGGCCCCAAAGAAAGCTTCACTCTGGGTGGGGGAGGAGTTGTGAGAGAGCTTGGGGAACATTCTCTGTTATTATTAAAAATAAAATGATAGCTGCCAACTTTGTGTGTGCATGTGCGTGTTTTATTTTAGTACAGAGAAGTAGAAAGCCAACAAACAAAATGGACTACAATTTCCCAGATAACACCTGCTTTTATTTTGAAAATAATGGTAATATGTAGTTGAGCATTCAAATGAAATAGATATAAAATGAAAATACGGTTCTCTCTTTTTGCTCCTTCAGCCCCTCTGCTCAAAGGCAGACACTTTAAACAGCACGTGAACAGCTCCTTGTACTCCCTTTCAGGGAAAAACAATGCCCGCAGTCTGTTTATTTATGACTGCTCTGCATTTTGCTTTTTGTCACTTAATAAGACAAAAGCATCAGGATCTCCCCGCAATATCACCTGCGGGACTCTCTTATAATATTTAACGCCTTCAGAATATTCCGTCACGGGGCGGAACTGTAATTGATATAATGTGGCCCCAACTGAGGGACACTGTTTCCAATACTACATACACGTTTATTTTTTTCTGCTACAGGCAGTGCTGAAATGACTGCAGTGAGTATCCCCGGACTTACTTATCGGGCAGCTTCCTAGCAGTGGAGTTTTCAGGTTAAACGGAATGCACATGTTGATTTTGGTAAATATCACCAAACTGTCCCCTCCGAATCGCCTCGCTTTACTTTCCCACCAGCAGTGCCGGAGAACGCCGCACTCGCTCCGCAGCACTGGGTTTGCATTTTGGTCAGCTTCCTAGTTAAGAAACGGCAGGGGATTCTTTTCAGGGCGAGTTCTTTTAAGGAAGGGTTTCCTCCTCGTCCACTGGAGACCAGTTTCTTGCATGAACTATTTCACTAACAGGCTGGGAAAGAAGCAAGACAGAGGACAGGATGCAGCGTGCTGGGGACATTGTCACTTTCAGCTGCAGCTGCGCCCATCCCACCCACGCTAAATGCCCTCGGCATCCGTGCCCTGAGTGTCTGCCCCGTGCCCATAACTGGTTCCCTGACCTGGGCTGCGCCACATAAATATAACCCAAGGTCACCTTTCCCTCCTCCCTTGGACAAAGCCAACCCTGAACAGCCAGATCCATGAGCTCCTTGTCAGCAGTGCAGTTCAAGTAAAGGTGAGTGATGGTTTGTAGGAGACAGCACAGAAGTGGGTTTCTGCATCAGGTGAGGGGCTAGATTACATTGCATCTGGGGATTTTTTTTAAAAAAAGTTTATCCACTGTACTCCTTTCTCATTAAAATAATAGTAGTGCCCTTGAAGTGAATTTAAAACATTCAGAAAAGCATAATGAAGAAAGTATAAATTGCTGGTGTATGAATTTCTAGGCTTTTTATACACACAGCCACACACACATAATACACATTTACCAAAGCCATTCAGTACTCCTCCAGAGGCAGGTAACGTGGTGTTCAATAAACAGCATGGACTGCTGAACCAGACAGCCTGGGTTTATATCGCAGCCTCACCACTTACTAGCTGTGGGACTATAGCAAGTCACTTTGATTCTCAGGGCCTCAATTCCATCTTCTGTAAAATGGGCATAATAATAGTTTGCCAACCTCGGAGGGTTGTTGTGTGTGTTGGATGCATTAGTTGCAAGTTAGGCTGGCAACCAGTAAGAGCTAGCTGTGTTTCATTTATTATTATTACCATTAAAGTTTGCTTTCCCTTGTATGGGTGGATCATAATTTATTCATCTAAACCCCCTTCTGCTAAACATAAGGGATTTTTTCCAGCGTTCCCATCATAAATAATAGTGCAATAATCAACCTTTTATGTGAAACTGTGTGGCCAATTTCTAGCTATGGAAGTTGTACAGCTAATAATAGAGCAAATTTCAAAGCTTTTGATGTGCACTGCCAAATTTTTCTGTAAAGATTGTGACAACTTATATTTGTATCAGCAGTATATGAAGAGCCATATTCCCTCCAAATGACACCAAAGTTGGGTGTTATTATTTTTAAAAATCCACTAAGATCCTCTTCCCACCCCAGAACGTATAATTCAATAGATCTTTTTAAGAAGAAAAATAATTTCGGAAGAAAAACAGCACACTAGACATGGGACGAAGTCAAAACCAGGGTACTCTCATGATGAATCTTTGAAAATGGAAGCTCTGATAAAAAAAGTCTTGGTTCCAATATCACAAAGAACAGGAGCCTCCTGATTGCAACGAGTTCCCCAGAGCCTTGGTTAAAAAGGAGACAGGAGAGGGGGAGGGTATGTAGTGATCAGTACCCACGTACTCTCACTTCTGACAGTCAGCAGGAAGACCCACCTGAGCCTTCATGTTTTAGATTTCCAGGAGCTAAGGAGATGCCTTTAAAATAACAATGAAGCCAAGCTGCACATGCTTTATCCTGGTAAATTAACAGTCCTAGAATGTTGTCACTCCCGGGGAGCTTGACCCTGGCTAAGTCACGTGGCTGCTGCCAGGATCAAAGGGGTGAAGGGAGTAGGGGTCACAGACCATGCTCTCAAAGATCCCTTCCAGCTGGAGCATTTCCCCAATCTGTACTACCTGAGTTTACAAGAGAGATTAGTAGTATACACTGCTATGCATTTTAAACCACGGCCCTCGACCAGTACATGTAATTGGAGGCACTCTTAAAAGTGACAAAATACATTAGCAGGTCTTGGCTCCGCAGAGCCTCTGTCACCACCGGCCGCCAGCAGTGACTGCAGCAGCAGGACTAGCCTCGGCCAGGGAATCTGTGCTGTGCAGGCACCAGGGCTGCCCCAGTTTTGCCTATCAGCCCTGTCTTCTCTTGATCCAAGAGATCCAGCTCCTGCTGTCCTCGTCCAAATGAGAAAGGACTTTGCGGGGTGGGGAGGAGACGCTGATGCAGAGAACAGGAATGGAGGCTGATGCTAGGACCCACCGGTCAGCAGCATCTTCCAGTGGATAAGCCATCCATGCCCACAACATCAGAGCTGAGTGTGGCAGAGGTTAGTGTTTACAAGTTTGAACTTGGGAGAGAAACTCCCTAGGTGTCAAAACTGACTGCACTTAGTAGTGTGACTTGAGCAAGTCACTTTCCTTCTTATGTCTCAGTTTCCTCATCTGTATAATGGGGATAATGATAATATAGTACCTACATCAGAGTGCATGGGGATTAAATGAGTTACTGTCCATAGAGTGCCTAGAAGAGTGCCTAGCATGTACTGAGCTTTCTATAAGACTTGTTGAATAAGCAAATAAACAACTTTGAGGGAGTTGCTGTGGTCCAGTATGAAGGGAAAGAGTGCTGGCATCTACTATAGCTCTGCCACTGCTCAGCTCTGTGCCCTCAGGTGACACAGGCCATCTCTCTGAGTGATGGGTTCTTCCCTTGTAAATCAGATTTTACAACCCCGACTTCCCAGTAGGTCTTAGGATGGAGGTCCTGGCCCTCGGCAATGCTCAATCACTTTGATGCCTACATTTATTTAGCAATGTATTCAGAGAGCCCATGTAATTACTTTTACTAGTGTCTCTGTGGGGAAACTGAGATGGAGAAACTGAGACCCAGAGAGCCTCAGAGTCTTGTTCAAGGCCACACAGGTAAGTAGTAATGGTCAGAGCTAAGATAGGAACAGCAGCTCTCAAGCTCCAAACCTCACTGTCTCTAGGACAAGAACTCAAATTAAATGAACGAGGCAGACTGAGAGTGGGGGGTGGCGAGTGTGCAGCAGGTGGGGAGGGCTACAGAGTCCAGTTAGATTAGAGGTCAGAAGCATCTCATGAGAAGGTCCACCACTCTGGGCTCTGTGCCCCCAGCTGAAACAAGACTCCAGGTCAATACCTTAATGTTTCAATCAGCATAAAATGAAATTAGGACTTTGCATCCTGGGTTTCCATTTGAAAAGGTCAAGGCTACATTAGTGGTCAGATGCCTCCAGAATATCTTCATTTTATTTTAGTTCTTTTTGGGAGTGTCAATGTTGACAAATGTTGGGGGCAGCAGCTTGAAGGTGAAGGGCAGTGAGTTGTCACTGCCAGGGACAGAGAGAGATGGAGAAGAAGGAGCTAGGGAAGCACTGGAGTGGGGTGGGCAGGGGAAGGCCCCGTTTGCTCAGTGCTTACTCTGTGCCAGGTGCTAAGCCAGGTGCTTCCACGTACTCACATATTCTTAATTCCTCTCAAGTGGATCGTATCATTCAATTCGAACGTGGGGAAACCCATGCTCAGAGAGGTTGAGGAGTTTGTCCACAGTCACACAGAGACCAAAACCATTAACTGTTCTTCTAGAGGCAGAATATACAGAATAAGGTTTCCTTTATTCCTTGCCCAGGGATAACCAGACAGAGCTGATTAAATATAGCATAAAGGCAACCCTGGTCTATTTTAAAGTCAGGTTTGTCAGGAATTTCAAGGCCAGAGCAAACCATGGAGGAAAGCGAAAGGGCTCTGAGGCTGGGACTGTAAGTCAAGGACATCAATAGATGGTCCTGCTGCTGACAAGCAGAGCCTGGGAGACTCCTCCTGCATAAAATAGCATTCCAACGGTCTGCAGCCAACCTAGAGCTGCTACTCAGAACTCAAGCTGCACTAGTAACTTCACTGCCCGGGGTTTTGGTCCCCTCATCTGCAAGATACGAGATACCTGCACTGTCTTATGCCACGAGGTTGCTATAAAATTATAAAAAATAACAATAAAAGAAAGGAAAGTGCATGTGACTATACCATGCTATTTCACAATGAAATAATAATAGTAAGAGAAATGATGACAGCAAAAATACTACATAAGCACTCCTTGTTAAAACCCCTGGATCCAGCCCCAGCTGTAAGATTCTGCAGGGGAGAAATGGTCGTGCGGAGTGAGTTCTGTAACCTGCAGGGAATACTCTGGCGGCCAGCCGGACTCCCTGAGCTCATTGTAGTGACACCAAGTGTTTATTGAGCATGTCGCACTTTGTGCCAGGCAGAGACTGTGCTGAGTGCTCCCAAGAACCCTGTAATGTACATACCATTGTACCATTACTCCTTTTGCAATTACAGAAACTCCTCCTCAGAAGGTAAGGTCACACAGCCAGTGTGTAGTGAAGCAGGAATGAAGACTCCAGTCAACCCAGCTGAGAGCCTGTGCTCCTACCTGCAACTCTACCTTGCCTCTTACCTGGAGCTGGCTCCAGTTTCTGCTCACGCCCAGACCCCTGTCACCTGTTCATCTACCATAGTATGGGCTCCACCCTTGCCTTCTTCATCAATTTCTGCCTTTGGAGGGCACTGAATCCTTCCCAGCTTTCTCACTAGGCCTGTGGAAGGGGAAGAACATTAATCCTCAGCTGTGTGTGGCAGGAGGCAAGAGAAAGAAATCCCCATGTGGGGTTAATAACAGTTAATTGATTTTTACTCTCTTCATTTCAGCTGTGATTCTGACTAATAACTGGATATACTGGAAGATATTAATGGTTAATAGTATCATCCCTGCTTTTCTAAGCAATCCCTGAACCTCAGAGGCTGGAAGCCTAGAAACTACATTTCCCAGACTCTCTTGCCAGCAGAGGTCAGGGAGATTTGGCCCAGGAGAGGCCCCGTGCCTGAGCCTTCTGAGATGGAAGAGGAGGTACAATTCTTCAGCAGCTGCTCCATGGGCACAAGTGTGGCCTTCAGCAGACAGGACATGGGGTTCTGCCACGGGCACCTGCGTATCTTTCTACAGGCACTGAGATCTGTAGGAGCTTCCATGTGACTTGTACATTTTCACATTTTCTGAAATTCAGCAAAACTCTCTGACCTCTTTCTCCCAGCTAGCAGGGTTGGTATAAGCCCCTACTTCCCTATATTAAATACATTCCTATTTAAAACATCTCAGGTGACTTCTATTTTCCTGATCTAACATTGAAAAATACATTAGCTAGCCCCTATGAAGTAGCAAGTAGAGATCACCTTGCACGTAGAATTTGAATTCCTCTGTTTAAATTCCACCTCTGCTGCTGACAATTGATGTGACTCTGTGAAAGCCATTTACTTTTCTCATCTACAAAACAGGACAGACAATATTTGTTCTGCTTATTTCATAAGATATTTTTTTGAGAGCTAAAGGGGCTGATGGATGCAAAAGTATGTTCAAAACTGGACTGGTATTTACACAGGAAGGGAATTAATATTTCTGTCTTCTTTGCAGTGTTTCTTTTTGAGAAAAAAATGTATCCTCATGTAGCCTGTAAAGAAGGCCAGCGACCTCCTGGTCAGCCCCACAGCTGATTGCACAGACATCATAGCCAGTTACTCACCCCTAGCAACTTCGGCCACTGCCCTGCCCAGACTGGAGATCCCGCCATGATGGACAGTGATTCATACATGGTGGCTATTCAATTCTCCTTATTTTCAACCCACTGATGGAGCCAAGTGTAAGTCCCAGCAGCTCATTCCAGGGCGGTCTGTTGTAGAGAGTGTGTTTAATGGGTTACTGTGTAGTGGGTACATAGTCTCAGCTTGGGAAGATGGAAGAGTTCTGAAGACGGACAGTGGTCATGGTTGTATGACGATGTGAATGTTCTTAATATTACTGAACTGTACACTTAACAATGGTTAGATGGTAAATTGTATGTTATGTACATATTAGCACAATAAAAAAGAAGCCCTCCAAGGAATACTGATGCCACTAATGTTTGAAAAGGTTTGTTATGATTATGTTATGTCATGTTATGAGTATATCATGTTACAATTTTATGGATCTTAATGAGAACCCTATAACCCTAATACTTTTTCTATTAATGCCTGAAATGTAAATAAATTTGCTCCTTTTTTTAAAAAATAAAGGGTAAAAAATAAAAATATGCAGGGTAGGTGATTTGCTATATACTTGAATGAAAGTACAGATGAGTCAAGCTTGTCTGTAGATTTGTAGTTTAAAGAATAATTTCAATAACAGCAGTGAGTTGGCCTTACCACTAATTTAAATAATATTTTTATTGGTATTCAATACTAATTTCAATTTCAGCATATGAAGAGCTACTTTTTTAAGCACCTAAAACTGATGTCACAAAAAACTTATAATCTCAATAATACATTACTTCTTTGTTAAAACGCATTATTTTAAGAGGACAAACTCAAAGTATAATCTCTGATGGAGTGGTTGCTTTGATTGCAATAAATAAGAATTCAGGGATAAGTTTAGAGAGAGAACACTATGTGAAATTCATCCATTGAGTCATTCATAGACAAGTGATTGCACTAAGACACGGAAGCAAGCAATAAACAAAGGCCACAGATGCCATCAATGTGATTACATTTATAAAAACAGGAGCTTAAAAGTCCAGTCAATCATTAGGATGCTTTGTAATAAGAAAGAAAATGCCTAATATTTGTAGCTCAGAGTTTTTTTGATTACGTTGCAGCGAGTACTTAAAACAAGTGAGGACCTTAATGGAGAGCTGCATGTTCTTCTATTAAAAAAGAAGAGCATTCCAAATTTGATGACCTTTTCTGTAATGACAATGGCAGTCAAGAGTATACTACCTAGCAGATACTTTCTGGGAAAAAAATGCACTCTTAATCTGTTCGTTCAAGATAGAGATGACATTTTAATGACACATGAGAGAGCAATTGAGTCTCAAAAAAAAGTCTTTCTATGGGAAGAGCATTTGGAAAAATGGATGTTTGGAAATGTTGCCATTGTTATGTGATTTTATTGCCAAAAAATGATGTGTCTCTCCTACAAAAGTGTTCATATCTGTATAGCCAAAAATCATGGAAAGAGAATGTTCTTCTGATTTGCTTTAAAAATTCCCCCAAAGGAAAATTTCAGTGAAATTTTGAAAACATTTGTCAAAACTATAAAAGTGCAATGCCTTTAATTTAGTTTGTCAGAAAAACTAAATAACTTGCGGGATACTGCAAAGTGACTAAGTGAGGTTGGATACAGGCAGGGCAGAAGAGAAAAATCGCCTCCAGTGTTTTCCATGCCAAACCTCTGTTAGTGCCGCAAAAGAGACGGTCAGCTCACTGGGCCGCCATAGCACACAGGTGCTGGCTGGGTTCCTTCAGGTCTCTACTTCATTTCCTCAGCCTTTATAAACTTCGGCAGTGTGTGAACTCCTGTATAACGTCAAAATCTCCCATCAAGGAGGTCTATTTGCCTGCATTAACCATAGTGGTTTGGTATTATTTTGTGCAGTATTTAGAGAAGCTGATCAAGTCTCGAATGGAATCTAGCGACAGCCTGTGGGAAATGAAATCATCCTTATTTTAGAGAGCTTTCCCATAAAATTAGCAACTTTGCTATTTTTCTGTAGAGAGATTGATTTTTATGTCTCAGAAAATAATTCAGGAAGCATTTTTAAGGCTAGAGTTGCATCTGCAGTCTTCTTGTTTCTTACAAGGCAGATAAGATGATTTTTAATGGACAATATCTATTTGAATGGAGTCAGACTGTAAAAGCTCAGTTTAATTGCCCCTTCAATGAATTCTCACCTTTCATCCATCCTGTGAAACAAATCCATGCCTATTTCAGGGGCTCCAAGATCTGGCGAGCCTGGCATCCCCAGCCTCTCTACCCATCTCAGAGCCCTTCCTCAGCTCCTCTTCCTCATGCAGCATTACCCCAGCCATTGCCCATTACAGGCATGCCTCCTTTTGTTGTGCTTCACAGCTGTTGTCTGCTTTACAAACTGAAGGCAAAACCCTACACCAGCAAAAAGATTACAGCTCACTTTATTGCTACACTCACTTTATTGTAGTGGTCTGGAACCAAACCTGCAATAGCTCTCAGATGTGCCTGCACATTGTCTTGATCTTAGCTTGATCATGTGTTAATTTACTAGTTGTAATAGTAATGTAAGTAGTATAGCAATGTAAGTGCTACAAGAGCATGGACTTTGTCTATTTTGTTGACCACTGTACCCCCAGCACACATAATAGTGCCTGGCACATAGTAGCTGATCAATAAATATGTGCTACATAAGTAAATGAGTAGACTGCTACAGACTCTAAGGCAGTTTCCTCTTCCCCAAATAGATGAGGAGTTGGAGTAGGAGTAGGAGGTGTGGGAAGTCCATCATGGAGGAAATGGGGAACTCAGTATATGCTGGTCCCTCTCATACACATGTCATCCTCTCCACAACCCTTCAGGGTGAGTGGGGTTGGCTCCCTTGTCCCACCAAGGAAGCAGAAGCTTAGCAAGGTAACACAGCTAATGCCTGGAGTCACACAGCTGACAGACACCTGGAAAAGCTGTGCCTTGGAAACATGTGTCAGACTCAGGACCCCTGTTCTTGCCCTGCTGTCCTCTGAGCACCAAGATACAATTCCTTAAAGGCTTTGTCACCAGTCTGCTAGGGATCAAGCTCCTTCTAATTATCTTCTACTAATTAGGTCATCCACCAAAAGATTTTTCTAAATCTAAAAGATTTTTAGATTATTCTCCTAAATCTTCCACTAAAAATCTACTAATTAGCTGTGTGACTGTAAACAAGGAATGTAACCTGTTAAATTGGGATGCTAGTAGTGCTTACCTTGGGGTTCCTGCAAGCATTAAATGAGATAATGATACATGTTAAAAACCTGGAACCGAGATTGGGCTATCAGGTGTCTCAATAAAGGCTGGCTGTTGGCATTACAATTACTATCATCACTGATACATCTTATTGCTTCTGAAGCAGTTCTCTCCCTTCCTTCTTTCAATAAATACCACTGTAGCTCCTACTAAGTACCTGGCGCCATGCTAGGTATCTGAAATTAAAGGATAAATAGAAGGCAATTTTCACTGAAGGCAATGTGTGCAAAGCACCATGGGAGCTTGTGGGAGGGCATCTCTCCCTTGCTTAAGGGATTACTGAAAAGCTTTGTGGAGCCGTTGACATTTGAGTTAAGCCTTGAAGGATGAAATGGAATTCTTCCAAATGGAGAAGCGGGGGCAAAGGAAAGCATAATGAAACTTCTGTCAGGACTGGACCTTAGGACTGAGTTGAGATTTTCCATGGAATAAACAAACTAATTACAGTTAAGAAAAAGAAGCAAAGAGAGAGGGAAAGAGAAGGAGATATAAGCAATTTGAAAGCCGAGTGCAAAATGTGGCTGAATTCAACTTTCTCATGTACCAGATGCAGTTTTATACTGCCAACATTTTTCAGGAGAAAGAACATGGATTTTGCTGTCAAATAATCTGGATTCAAAATAAGAATTAAGCTGTGTGACTTCGGGCAAGTGTCTTTACCTCTCTAGTGTTTTAGGTCCCTTGCTTGTTTAAAACAACAACAACAACAACAACAACAACAACAAGGTAGGGCAGTACAATTTTTACTACATAAAATTATCTTAAGAATTAAATAAAATAACATCTGTAAAAACACGTAATACAAGGTTTGGCAAATAGCAGGTATTCAGACAATGTTTCCTTCCTTCCTTCCTTCCTTCCTTCCTTCCTTCCTTCCTTCCTTCCTTCCTTCCTTCCTTCCTTCCTTCCTTCCAAAATGTGGCTCCACACATACTAACCACACTATCAACATGAACTGAAAATTGTCAAATCATGTCATTTTTTTTTCAAATTAACAAACCCATAGAGAACCCGACCCCCTTAACTCAGTTACCAGCTTTAATGAGAGGCAGGATTTTTTCCAGAAAATAAAAGCCAAGAAAAGTGGGGGCCCCTTGCATTGGTAGTTCATTGCTGGCATTATTCATTTAGACATTTATTTAGTGCCTACCAAGTAGCAGATACCTTGGTGAGTGCCTGGTTTCTTTGTTCCCTGAGCATCACAACAAGCATGAGAATAGGAACTCTCCCCACATTGAAGATGAAGGCAATTTAGGCTTTGAGACATCACCTGCTCGGGATTATGCTTCCCGGCAAATGATAACCTGGGGTCTGGCTCTCAGAATAGTCTGACTGCAACCCTATGTGCTAATACAACCAAGGTGCACAGCTATGAAGAACAGAGCTAAGTCAAACCAGAGCCGTCCATGGTCCTTATATTGTTCTTAATTGAACACTAGCAATGTTTTTGTCCTTTTCTGCCAGTCTGCTTTTGTTTCTCAGTGTTTCTCTCTCACTTCTCTGTAGGTAGGCATATGCACGTTATTCCCTAAGTACCTCCCTCTCTTTCTCTTGTCTGGGTGGAAAAACCGAGGTTCACATCTTAAAAGGATTTCCCAGGGTTTACAGAGTGTTCTGTGGAACCGGGATCAGAGGATCCATCCCCCCTTACCTTCCCATCTGCTACCCTCCCCTGCCTTCTTCCTCTGGGGTCAGACATACACCTCCTGCTTTCCTGCCTGCCACGATGATGCAGTCTTCGGGCCCAAATCCACTTAGAAATAATTATTTTAAAAACAAATAAACTCTTTTCTCTGTGATCTTTATTCTCTTTACATCCACACCACACAGTGGCTATTTTTACTCACCCTAACTCCTGGCAGGTCTCTTTGGAAAGTCACCATGACATTTCAGGCGGCCTGGCCTGGCATTCATCTAAAATATTTTTTCAAAAACGTCCTGCTCTGGAGAAATGTCAACGTTTATGGTACATCCACAGGGATGTGTCAGCACAGGAAAAAGATCCACTTTAGAAAGTCCTGGCCTGCCTAGGAGTAGGTTTGGAGGCAGATGCAACCAAAAGTAGCAAAGCAACTGAGGCGTGCTGGGCAGGAATGGTGGTGAATACCCATGAGGTCACATGGGTATTCATGTGAGGTCACATGGTGAGGGTTTGGCATCTGGTGGGAAGATAGATACAGAGACTGATCAGAAATAGGTGGGTGCTAAGGAAAAGCAGGAATGGTATCTGGGTCAGTGAAATCCAGCTGGTCTTGGATTTGACTAGCTCATGTTTTCTCCTTACCTCTATCTGAAGTCTCCTCTTAGATCAGGTATGGGTAGGAATTCTGGGGCAAGCATACACAGTACCATTCATATTGGAGATGGGGAAGAAGCATTTGAATAGAAGCCTTGGGTTTGAGTCCTGGTTTTGCCACTAAGTTATTGTTTGATTTTTAGTAACACACATCATCTCTCTTGGCCTCCAATTTTTTATCTGCACAATGGAGTGGGGCACTAGATGGACCCTTCTAGACCTTAAATTTTTTCAGCCAAAGACCAAACCATGAGGGTGGTTGTTTATCATCATGCCCAGCATTTGGGATTTAAGTAGTCAAAAGAAGGTCATTTTCATCCATCAATTAATCTATCCATCCATCCATCCACTAATCTGTCCACCCATCTACTCATTCACCCACCCATTGATCCATCTAACCATTCATCAACTACCTATTGATCTGACCATCCACCCATCTATTCATTCACCTTCACTAAGAACTTTCTATATGCCAAGAACTAAGCTAGGCACTAAGAAATGAACACAACCCAAGACCTTTCTTCAAGAATACATTGTGAGAAGGTGTGGTAGCTAGCCTCTAACATGACTCCCAATAAGCCCTGCATCTTGGTAATCATGCCCTTGTTTAGACTTTAGACCCCTCCCACACTGCACCAGGGTCAGTCCTTGTGACTAGTAGAATACACAGTTATGGTATGTCACTTCTGAGTTTGTTATGACACCATATTCATCCTCTCTCACTCTCTCTCTTGCTCACTCCCGCCCTCCTCCCCCCACCTATTATGTTCCTGTTCTTGCTCTGGGGGAAGCCAGTTTCATAATGCAATGAAACACGGTCAGCCAATGGACAGGCCCATGCAGTGAGGAACTGAGGTCTCCATCTAACAACCAGTGAAAAATGAAGGCTTTCCAACAATCATATGGATGAATTTACACATATGTATTCTCTCCCATTTGAGCCTTCAGTTGACTGCAGCCCCAGCCAATAGCTTGAATATAACCTCATGACTGACCCTAAGCCAAAACCACCCACCTAAGCTGCTTCCTGATTTCTGACCCACAGAAATTGTGAGTTAATAAATACTTGTTGTTTTAAGCATCTAAATTTGAGGATAAGTTGTAACAGGGCAACTGATAACTAATACAGAAGGGAATGAAAACATAGACCTACAGAATTATTACACTAACTTTTAAAAAAGATTTTATTGCTTATTTTTAGAGAGATAGGAAGGGAGGGGGAAAGACAGGGAGAGAAACATTGATGTATGAAAGATACATCAACTGGTTGTTGCTTGCCCCTTGTACAGCCCCAACTGGGGAACCTGCCCACAACCTAGACATGTGCCCTGACTGGGACTCAAACCAGCAACCCTTTGGTTCACAGGCAGGCACTCAATCCACTGAGCCATATCAGTCAGGGCTACACTAACTTTTTGATCATCCCTAAACATCAAAGATAGAAAAAAAAGGCCTAGTGCCTTTCAGAGAATATAATTAAAGTAAAAAGTGCTATAAGGGAAGAAAATCAACAAATCTGCCATGGGAGTTTTGAGGACAAGCTCATGGCTAGTTGGAGAGGAGAGGGGAGTCTATACTTCTAAGTTTGGGGATGTTTCTTGAGTTTCTTTGAGCTGGATTCTGAAAGAAGAGATTTGGGTGTGCGGGTGGAAAGTTATACCAAACGCCACGGTGATTGTAACCCAAAGCCAACCCCTTATATATTTGGATATATTCTTAAGATTGGCTGGTAGTTTACTGTGGTTGGTAAGTATGGGAGCCTTGCGAACACATGTGCCATCTTTCCATGTTCCTCAAGCTTTATTTTCTTTACCACTTTATCATTTTATAGAAGTATCTTATATATCATAATTTATTTTTAATTTAAATAAATTGACTAGCTTTGTGCAATTCAAATTTTACCCTAAGCAAAAATACCCATGAAACTATGGATTTGATATATATTTATATTTGTGCTAATAAACATAAAAAATGAATAATTGCTGTTTAAAAACTGGGCTCTTCTGTGTACCACCTAACACCCCCTAGCAGGCCAGCACATCCCACTTTGGGATGACGGTGTCAGGGGGAAGGGGCATGCCCTAATTACAGGTGCCCTTGAGTAGAGTGTACTGGAAGTCCCTGGATGGCATCATCTCTGGTGTTAGTCACCCTCAAAGCTCCCCCCTCCCATCACTTACCCAGTCCATTGATCTTGTCTCCCAAATAACTCTTCACACCCCCACCCCTATTCCCTCCACCACTTCCCTGGCTTATCTTCACTGTCTGTCGCATGCACCATTACAGCAGCTTCCTGACTTCCATGACCCAAGCCTTTGCCTTCCTCTTCCACACATCTGGCCACAACACTCCCTTTCTCCGATGCTTCCCCATCACCTTCAGAACAAAAACCCAAACTCCTTATTAGTCTTGTGCACTTGGTGCTTCAGGCCCAGGACTCTCCACACCTGTCCGGACTCATTTCTGGACCTCATTTCTGTGACTCACGCCACAGCACACAGACATACCTCAGGCTCCAGCCACCAGGAGGATTGGAACTTCCCTGAATAAGACTGTTCTCACATATATGTATGTGTGCGTGTCTGTGTCTTTGTGTGGACACACACACACACACACACACCTTTGTGTCTTTGAACAGGCTATGCTCTATTCCTGGAGTGTCCTCCCTTGCCAGTCCCTGGAATGAGCCTCCCCAACCTCAAGGGGCCAGCTAATGATTCCCCGATTCCCCTATAGAGACACAGGCATGGCTTCCTTGGAGCTACTTTTCACTGGCTACAAGCCTCCATCATAGCACCCTGTGCTATCAATGGTCCCTTGAAATTCCTCCAGTATCACCTCCAGTATGATACCGTGAAGACAGGGTTGAGGGAGCAATGGCTATTCCTCTGTCTGAGATGCCCAGCACACAGAAGCCACTGAATAAATGCTTGTCAAATGAATGTATTCTTACAGGGGCACAGGAACAGGTTTGTGGTTTGGCTGAAGAAGAAAAACATTCCAGCTCCCTTCTGCTGCTGCACCTTTCTCTGATGAAATGTTTCATCTCAACAGGAAAAATGAATGGGCCTTGGGTGGTGGTATGGGGGGCAGACAGTAGAGTCAGGTGTCATGAACCCTGGGTAGACCCCCTCAACCCTTGAAGGTGAGACTCTGGTCAATGCTTTCTGATTCCCATTAAGTTCAACGTTTTTTGACAGACACAAGCCAATTAGCTGCCTGCTGCTGGCGGCTGGTTCGCTCAACATGGTTTGTCTTTTTTATTCGAAAACCTAATATTTTTCATGGATTTGGTTTGGTTTCACTGGGGAGATGAGATAAGCCGTTTAGTCTGAGCGGCTTAGTCGGCTCTAATGGCCCTCGTCTGCTTCACACACAGCATCAACTGAGTTCTCAGGCTCCAGTTCTCGCATAGATGTGGGCAGAGGCCTCCTATGCTATGGGCATACCTGTACAAGTGGCTCAGCCAATTCTGGTTGGGGCAACAGAATGCAAAGGATGTCAGCCTCCCCCCACCTGCCCCCACCTCCCTGATAAATGAGGGTGGTTCTAGATACCCAGGGTCTTCCAGCTCTTCCGGTGTGCACCTCCCCTAATTCAGCTTCCATTTGCCCAATGCCCCCTGGCTTTTTGAGGGCAGGAAACTCTGTTCCATTCACATTTGCATCCCCGGTGTGAGCTTACAATGATAATACACACTTTGTCAGTGTGTAATCCTGTGTCCAGGCCTGGTACAGTGTTAAGCACTGTCCACATCCCTTATTATAATTAATCCTCGTAACAGCACTCTGAGGTTTGATAGAATTATTATTGCCTCTTAATAGAAGGAAGAATTTGAATCAAAAGAGATTAAGGAATTTATGAACACCAACCTTCCCTTCTAGCAAGAGACCAGACTGGGTTTGAACTCAAGGTGGTCGGCTACTGCACACAGCCCTGATCCTGACATGTACTCACCATTGCACAGCATCTGGGCATGTGAAGCCGATATATATGCAGGATTTCTCCCTACCCTAGGATACCTTCCCAGAAGGCATAGCTGCCTTTGCCCAACTTGCCCAATGATCCTGCCCACTGGATCGGGCCCTGTGTTGCCAACATCTGTCCAAACTGTGCTTGCATCTGCTATTCCGGTTAGAACCGGTACACTGGCCCTCCCGGTTCCCATCCCAGAAACCAGCTTCTTCAGCTGAAGAATAATCCCCAGCCCTCATTCTGCCTTCCTTCCTGCTCTCATCAGCCTTTCTTACACCTTTTAGTGTGGTTATGATCTGGAGTCTCCCTGGGTGCACTATTAGAGAAGAATGATTTGGCTTATAATTGGAGGGCACTTAGGAATTTCTGAAGGGGAGACTCTTTACTCCAATGGGGAATTTCTAATCAATTCCCAGGTCAATTTCATAATTGGGGGAATCTGACAGAAATTAAAAGGCTACTCTGTTTTTATAAAGTATCTGTAAAAATTCGATAGGTTAGGAAGCTGATGCTAATCAAGTGACAAGTTTTGAATTGTGTTAATACCAGCATTGTCTATAGAATGAGGGCGGTGACAACAAGGCTAGTTACAATAATGATGAGAATAAAAATAACAATAACTAACGTTCACTGGTCTGGCATCTAGTAGGTGCAATAGATGATAAATATAAAACCAAGGACTGATGTGGAAGGTCTAATCTCATTGAAAGGGTGAGACCATTCATTACATTCTTACTGGCTAATGCTTATTTGTCGAAGGAATGAGTGAGTAAGTGTGGAGGAAGTATAGCTCCCAGGCTGCAGTGAAGTTGGAGGATGAGCCCAGGGTGGGTAGCAGGCAGGTGGAAGGTGCCCAGTCTCTGTGGACAGGACCCGAGATGGCACTGCCACACATTGGCAGGAGGGGGAGCCAGGAAGCCCATGCCCAGCACTCAGGGGAAGGGCGTCAGCCCCATGGGTCACAAAAATAATTATTGGAGGATCAGAAATCTGTACTTTGAGACCCCAATGGTCTTTTACGGCTGGTTTTTAAAATAATTATTTCCTTTGTACTTTCTTTCAGCCTTTAGTATTTAGGGTGTTTCAGGGAGGAAAGGGTTGTTTTTTAATTCAGCTGTCTCAATTGTTCTGAGGAGAAACAGGGAGAGGAACTGAACGGGAATGTAAATGGAGAGAATGCATCCAAGTGATGCCAGCATGAGCTTTGGAGCAAGACCTGCCCGGGTGTGATGCCTGCTGCTGACTATTTTGTGTCTCAGTTTCCTCACTAGTAAGTGGGGATAAGAATAGTGCCCCCTGCAAGAGGCTGTTGGGAGGCCAAAGTGAGATTGTCACTGCAGAGTGGTCAGTGCTGCGCCTGGCATGTGGACCGAGAGCATAAGCAGAAGTCAGAGGCATTGGGTGTGGTGTAGCACCCGTGGGGTGGGCATGAAGAGGGCAGAGGGCGTCAGCATCTGAGATCCCCAGAGGCAAATGAACGCTGGAGCACTGAGAATCTGAAGCCCCTGAGAGTCTCTTCCACGGTATGATTTGTTCACCCAGAGGCTCTCTGTTCTATTCAAATAAGGAATGCTGATGTCTTATGGAGCCTCAATCACCATTTTCAAATATTTGATGAGCGGGATGCAGGGGAATGGCGTAGGACCAGATGATCTTGATGTCCTTTCCAAACTAAGTTTCTCTGACCCAAGAATGAGAAAAAGCCTAGGAAGTGGTCATCTTATTGGTTCAAAACAGAGCTGAAAATATAGATCTTAAACAAGTGGCGGCAGCAAAACAGAGGTTACGAATCTGGGGTTGGGAGTCAGGACTGCGTTTGACTCCTGGTTCTGCCACTTTCTAGCTGTGTGACCCTGGGGAAATGACTTGACCTCTCTGACTCTCAATTTTCTCATCTGAAATATGGTAATAATATCACAGAGAGGTTTTGGGAGGATTAACTGACAGAGTATATGAAAAATCCTTACCTGGCATGTACAGCATGGTTATAGATTAATTACACTGAAGTACAGCAATGCTTATATAATAAGATAACTTTACTTACAATAACAATATAACACATCAAAACAACAAAATAATAATGCTTCTGATTGTCATTGCTGTTTGTGAAGTAACGTACAATTCTCTGCGATGGTTCAGAAGAGACTTGGAGTTGGGGGATGGGGCAACGTTGTACACTCTGGCTCTCAGTGCTGCACAGCGTTGGCATCATGTCCTGAGACTCGTATTTTGGAGACCAGTCAGAAGAATATCGTGTCCCCCACCCTCAGCCAAACACTTGACTGTGAGCCCTGAGAATGGGGAAGCTGCTTTCCCTGGTGGAGGGGGCAGTGTGGGTCCACCCTCTGAAGCTCCCTCTGCTGCTCTTTGCTGATTATCCTCTCTGGCCAGGCTTGTCTCTGACCTTATAGCAGCAATGGGGCTCATAATAATAACAGCTGCCATTTATTTTGCATTTGCCTTTATTTGCTGACAACATTGTTGTGTGTGAGATGCATTCTCTCCACGTTGTATAATTGAATCTTCAAGCAATTTTTTAAAGTGTTCTCACTTGATAGGTGGGACTCTGGGAGGTCAGGCAACTTGCCTAAAGCCTCAGGGCATGAGCAGAAGGCCTAGAATTCGAGTCTCATCAAGGGATGCTCAGAGATCCTTTCTCTGAGAACAGATGTAAGAGAAACATGAGTGACAAGCATTGCCACTGGTGCATGATGCTTTTCCTAATGGCCACCAGCCCAATGGGGTCGTTCCCCTTAGAAACCTCAGGCCGAATGAAGTCACCATAACATGGTCTGGATGATGCTAACATTCTCCCAGGACTGGCCAGGGTGCAATTTGCAGGGAGTCAGCTGAGAAAGTGTTCCCCCTTTCCTTACCAAAGATAGGCATCAAGCCGACATGAAGCTCCAGGTAACCAGCCTGCTGCTCTCCTGGTCACTGCATCGGTGCTTGCCCAGGATCAGAGAAGGCTCTTGTTTAAGCAATTCCCCACCTGGTGGGGCCATCTGATTCTCTAGGCAGCCCTCACATCTGAACAAAATATTAAAAGCAGTCAGGAGTAGATGCCAGGTCATAGAAAGGTCAGGGGCCAGGAGGAAGGACCCATCAGGAAATAAACAACACATCATCCTTCCACTCCCAATTCCTGCCTAAGGCTTTGGCACCCCAAACCCCAGGTCACAGCAAGCCCATTGCTTTTAGGTAGAAGGACTGCTGGAGTTGGCTTCACCAATGCCCCTCCATCTATGTGCTCAGACCTGGAATTAATGATGCACCCTATCCACACCCTATCTGCTGGCCAGCAAGGCAAAGCAAAAAGCAGGGCACGCACTCCCTCCCTCCTGTGCACAGGAGGGTCACACCCAGAATCTCACCCTCTATAGTGCCCAATCCTCCTACCACTGCCATTCACCAGCTTCTCAGACAATCCTGGTCTAAGACAGGAGAGGGTTGAAGGCCTTTTTATCTTATCCCCAGGGCCTGACATTGAGGATCAGTAGCCTGTCACTTGGTCACTAACCTAGTGACCCTGAGATCCTGCATCTTTCGTGACCCCCAAACCCACCTTCTCTGTTCCATACCTAGAGCTGGGGGCTTCCACAGGTATTTCCTGCCTTATTCCTTGGGCCATAATTTGTGTCTCAGGAACCTGCCCTTGCCCCAGGCTCTCTAGCTTCCTGCTGGATATTGTGCAGCATAAAGGGCTCTCCTAGACTGCAGTCTAGACCCCTGGGCACCCTGCAACAAGCCCTCAGAGTCTGGCTTTCAGCCCCTTGGATCTAGAACAGAACCTGCCCTGGCTTTCC
>CM052545.1:72989951-73083882 GCA_028533065.1 Trachops cirrhosus
AGAGGAAGAGAACAAGAAATTGCCCTGCATATCAAGGGGGAAGTGAAGATCTGAGAATGGAACACTGGCAGCTCCTGGTTCTCTAGCTGGCACTTCCTGGCAGGTCCTCATTAGGACAGAACCTCCTCCTCTCCATGATCGCACCGGAAGAACCACACAAGGGCACCCACAAGGATGCTCACTGCAACCGCAAAGCTTAGGAACCCGTGGGGACGCCCTTCATGGGGCCGCTGGGTGAACTAACTAGAGCTCACCCACACACGGAACAGTATCGAGCCATTTCAATGACTAATGTGATTTTATTTCAATCAACGGGGACTGATGTTCACAAAATGTTATTTAGAGACACAAGCAAGTTGCAGAGCCATATTACTTCATTTTTTTATAAAACGTGGTAACGATATGTATTTGTGTGAATGTATGCAGACACACTAAGTGCATACAGGCATATTTGCGTATAACCCAAAGTGCTAATCATGCAAAGAAAATACGTGGAGGGAAAAATGTCAGCGTGCTAACATGGAAGAATTTCATGTTTTAAGCTGCTCGTTTCTTGAAATGCTATAATGTGTGTAAGGACATCCTTGATTTGAAAAAGAAATGACCATTACAAAGAAACAGAATATTCTTAGGCCTGCTCGTGCTCCCTTCCCCCACCCCGGCCGCCTGGGGGAGGAGGGCTGCCTGCAGTCCCTCTCGATACCCGACTGTGTGGCAGGCCATCTGGCCCCAGTCCTCAATATTAGGCCACCTCCTAGTCCCAGAAAGCTAACAGAACCCACCCTGGCTGGTTCAGGGGATATGCAAGCTTGGGGCGATGCTACCCCTCCTTCCTCCAACCCCATAAGGTTGCCCTGACTTCTTTCTCTGAGCCCAGATTTGTGGGGAACATCTTTCTGGGCTGCTTTTTGCGGCTGAGAAGATGTTAACTGACAACTGCTCACTCACTCACCTTTCTCCTTTGCAGGGAACAAATAGGTCTCAAGGTCTGTGCCTAGACAGACACACATGGATACCGACTTACACAGGCACATGCCAAAGCACTAAGTGACAGGACAGACAACTCACGACAGCTCAGGCCCCACGCTTACAAATTCACAGGCGTGTGGCAATAACACATGGCACATGCATGCATGCACACATACACATGCATACACACCACACACCTGTCCAGTTCTCTCCAGCTTTCAGAGAAAAGAAACAGGTGTAGCTCCAGCCCCTCCAGCAGGCTGACCACGGATCTTTCTAAACTTGACAACCTGCTTTCTCTCTTCCTCCTCCTCCACAACTTCCTCCCTCTTTCTTTTTTTCCTTCTTTCCCTTCTCCCTCCTTCCTTTCCTCCTTCCTCCCTTCTCTTCTTCCTCCCTCTCTCCTCCACCTCCTCTCCATCCTGTTCTGGTGTTCCTACCCGAGCTCTCTTTTTTTAAGCTCCCCTTTCTTCTTAGCGCTAGAGGCTAAATGATGCACAGATAGAAGCAGGAGCTGGGCCATCAATTAAAAGCTGCCTAGGGCAGCAAAGAACAAGTTTTTCCTTGACTGTGTTTTTTTACCCTCAGTCTATCCATCTGTTCCCCACGGCCCCTCCGAAACCAACAAGCTGGTCCTTGTGTGCCCTTTCTCTGCAGGCAACTCAGCGCCCAGATCTCTGTCCCCCAGCTCTGCTCCCATCCCTTTTCACTGTCATGGCTGGCCCCCTCAAGCCCCTGCGGCTAGCCACTTCCACACACAAAGGGCCGGTTTGAGGAGAGGAGGAGGAGGGGCTGGGAAGAAGACCATTAGGCTCAGCAAGGGACTCACACTGAAAACATTTTGCTGGGGAGGTTGGGAAGAAACTTTTTCACGGGTCTTTGTTCACAGGTTCCAATGACAAAGGTTTGGGCTGATAAGTGGTCTTTTCACTTCCCACACTAATGGCTATTAAGAGCCACTCCTTTGTCAGCATCACTAAGAAGGTTTGATTGATGAGTGTTGTCTGCCAAGGAGCCCAGGATGCTAGATGGAGGCATAGAACTGCATATGCACACTATTTGCATACATGCACGCCTACTCTGCATGCCCATATCCACATTTATTCCGCATTTACTGAGACACTGTGCTGAACACAGTGTTGGGACCTAGGACCTGTGCTCTAAGAGTCATCGTTGAATAGGGAGATGAGTGTAGCAGATTATGCCCATGTCCATGTTGCTGAGAACCACTGTGACTGCCTAAGGTTGGCCCTGCCCCCCGTCCCCACCCCCTGCCACTGGCTGCGCAAGCACATGTCATCCCTGCACAGAGCAAGCCACAAGTACCAGAGGATCGGTAGCCCTGAAATGCCCTCAGCCAAGGATGGACGAGCAGTTAGCAGGTACTTGCAGCTTTCTTGTCTCTCAGTTACAAAAACTCTGAGGCCTGTTTCCTGGAGTCCCCCAGAGAGACAGAGCTTCAGCTGTTCCAGTGGTTCGCAGGATTGACGATGCTCCCTTTTACTGCTCTCCCCTCCTGTGCCTCCCCTCCCCAAGCTAAGGGAGCAAAAAGGGGTGGTAACCAGAGTCTATGAGTGGTCGTAACATAGGAGAGGGGCATGAGAACTATACACATTAAGTCAAGTCAGACAAAACTAAGTCAGGGCCCTGCCATGTGCTGCCTGACAGGGAACCCAGCTGACAGGAGATGCAAGCCAACCACAGGGAGCCTTTGGAACAAAGAAAATTCCTGCAAAGATCAATCAATAGCTACTCACCCAAGCCTTATCATTTACACACATCCAAAAAGGGGAACAGACCACAAAATATACCTTGTAAAAGTTAAAGCTAATCTCAGTGTTATTTCCCACTCTCTGTTTCCCATACCAGCAATTTGCCACAGAAACCACAGATGACAGAAGCTTGAGCTCTAGAGACAGTTGGTGTCTCTCTTTCTCCTCTTGTGAGCAGAGTCTGCCACTCTCTCTGTGGAGTGGCTTTTCTTGCTGGTCCCCTTGCTCGACAAGCTTGCTTCTGCTTTAACCTCTCATCTGGCTCACATCTTGAATTCTCTCCTGCACGAAGCCGAGAACCCTCTTGGCTGGAGCTCCAGTCTCCCCTAGGGACCCACCCCTCTGGCATCATCAGTAGGAAGGTGAGAGTAGGTGCCCCAACTCAGACCACGGCTGTTGAGGAAGAGTGTCCTGAGGAAGGCGTGTGAGCTGAGTGGGCACAGGCAAGGACACAGGCTGTAAAGTTCGACTTCCTCCTCACAGGGGCACCTTCAGAGGGGGCAGTCCCCTGAGGACACACGGGATGAAGTAATGTGCATGGATGACTGAGTAAATGGCAAGCCTCATATATATCATGTACAAAATTACTATTAAAACATGTGACGAGACCAAGCTCTGATGTCACCCCCTCTCCAGGGTCTATGGTCAGTGAAATTGTGAAATCAGGCGGTTTATCTTCAAAGCTACAGCTTTTTCTGGGCCCTTTTCCAGAACTCATGGTCCCATCGCCTTGTGACCCTTCTGCTCTCTTACCTCTTTTCAAATCTGCTCTAAGTCTCTGCAGTTTATCATACACTCATCAGATGATTTTAAGTCCAAAGGTTCCCTCTCTGGTATCCCCAGTAACCAATTTATCACCGACCATGAAACTCCCAAGAAGAAGCTGTCCTGAGCTGGGGTCCCCTTGGTCGGGGGCACGCGCTGGTTAACAGTGCGACACAGGAAGTGCCAGGGCATCCTGGGTCGGTCCCAGTGGGAGCCCCATTTTCAGGTCACGTCCCAATCCAGAAGTGACTGTTCTCACCCAAAGGGTGGCAGAATGTCTCCCTTCTGCCCCATGCTGAGGGTGGATAGAGAGCTCAGGTTAAAAGAAAGAGCCAAACAGAACAAAGCTCTCCCTTATTTAACAAATAGAGCCAGCAGCCAGCTTTTGGCAGAGCTTATTGGAGGGAATAAAAGCCTCCAAAAAAAAATCAATGGATAATGATTATACTTAAAGTGCCCTTTGAGCAATTGCATTAGCAGAGATGGTGACTAGTCTGTAAATAGTAACAAAGGCTGGACAGAAGGAAGTGACTGTAATGGGGACAAAGATTACACATGTATAAGCATTCTTGAACTCCTCCACCCCCACCAGGGGAAAATTTTGCGTGCTGGATTTATCTTGGTCTCTTTTCCTTGTGGAGATTTCACATAAGGGGTGCAATAGAGAGAACACTAGGGAAATCGGAGAAGTTTTAGATCTGTGTGATAGAGATGTGTGTGTGAGAGAGAGAGGGAGAGTGAGAGGGGGGAGAGAGAGAGACTGCCATGGGGGCTGAGGATTGAGGGAGAGAGTTTTGGGGTGCATCATATCTAGAATGATATTATTTAAAAGAAAAGTAACAAGGAATGAGGAGATTTTAAAGAGATTTTCCATGAATTAAGAATGCACACCCAGCCCTGGCTGGGTGGCTCAGTTGGTTGGAGCATTATCCCATACACCAAAAGGTTGCAGTTTTGATCCCTGGTCAGGGCACATACCTAGGCTGTGGGTTTGATTCCCAGTCGGGGTGTGTATGGAAGGCAACTGATCTCTCTCACATTGGTGTTTCTCTCTCTGTGTCTCTTCCTTCCTCTCCCTCTAAAATCAATAAAACATATCATTGGGTGAGGATTCCTAAAAAAGAATGCACACCCCCCTTTTGCATTTCATCAAAAGACAAATCAAGACCTGAAACATGTTTAATTATTGTTGAAACCACCAAACACACCATGCTCTACCCGGATGGCACAACCGATCCCACACCGAGAGGCGGGACTGTCGATGACATGGGAGACAAGCCAGGATCAGTGGAGCCCAGAGTGAAACCCAGACCAAGTTGGCTCTGAGACTCTTCCCGTGGCTGCATTTTTTTGAGAATTTTTACCAAGTTCTTAGTGAAGAGAAACTGCGAGGGCCTCTCGGGGCCCTGCTGAGCAGTGCTGGGAGTTTACAGTGTCTATGCTCGTCCACGTTAACACATAGCAAAGTGCACGCAGTTGCCATTCTGGAGTGTTGAGCCAGCCCTTCTGCATGGATGCCTTGCTCATCTACAGAGTCCCTGCAGGTATTGTTGTGTGAAGAGAATGCTGCCCTCACCTGCCCGTGGGAATCCAGTGTCAGCTGCTGAGAGTGGGCACCTCTCTGAAGGCAGAGCCCTTCCCGATGTGGCTTTCAGGGCACATGTTTCGTTCTGGGCTTGCAACACATTACACTTGCACTAGAGTCTCTACTTCAGAAAAATAATGACTCTGTCCCTGCTGAAGGAGTGGCAGGCAGTGGGACCACACGGGAAAGGAGATCCTCTTTAGGCTACAGAGTAGCTCACTGTTTCATGCTGAAATTTTTTTAATGCTGAAATTAAGCCTGATAAAGTGGGCTACCTATTTCCCCACAGGGAAGGATGTTCCTGTCCCCTTTCCTCCTCCTATCAGCCAAAAGAGTGACTTACTAGATTCACCACAGGATCTTCCCTGCCTCTAGCCTCACTTTCAGCCCAGCATACGGCGTTTCTGTTCCTTTGCCCAGCACCTGCATACGGACAGTGCTCAGAGAGGACTTCTGAGCACACTAAAAACATGGGGGTGGGGGGAGGGAGAACACCTCTCTGCTCTTTTGTAGGACACCAGCATGCCCGGCATATATACCCAAGCTTTGTTCCCATTCCACACACAGGCTCCCACCCTTGAACAATAATGCTCTCTGTCTTCGTGGATTCCTGAATGTCAGTGCTGAAAAAGGCCTTAGAGGTTTGACAGATGAGGAAACTGAATCCAGGGAAGTTCAAGGACTCACTTAAGGCTACACCATGGCTGACCTAGGACTTGAACTAGTATTCCAGCCTCTTTGTCCACTGTTCTTCCTACTCAGATCATATATGCGCCCACGTGTAGTGCAGGGAGTACCCACTCTACTATCCCAGAAGATGCTGTTTTTGCAGCTCAATGCAATCACCCCAGCATGTAGGAAGACTGAGCCCCACCCCCAGCCCCCTGCCTCTGAAGTTACCAAAACCCTGCTCCTTCTTGGTTGGGCCCTTGGAGCAGAACAGTGAGGAATTCTTGGTGACAAGACAGTTCAAAAGCCAGGCAGAAATGCCATTGGCACCAGTTAAGTGGTATGTGCAGAAGGGGTTGACAAGGGATGGAGTAAGTCTCAGTATTTTCATCTGTGAGTTGGGCATATAATCGGCCTTATTGCACAGGACTGAGGAAAGGATTATCTTCATACAGCACCCATACATTTAGCTACGTTTGTTATTACTGGGCACTGAGACCTTTGGTAGAGCAACTGGATATACTGTGACTGGGGTTCACAGCAGAAGCCACAAACTATTATGGTCTGTAAACTCTCTCAAGCAGGAAGCAGGCCATGCTGCCACTCGGGCTTTGGGGGCAATAGGGAGGACCCCAGCAGTGACAGCTTTCCTGCTGGTCTTCACATAATGAAACCTGGGACTTGATACCAAGCTCTGCCTGGCAGGGAGAGGGGCAAAGGATGCTCCAGTATACCCAGCCTCAGGCAGGCATGGCAGGGAAGCCGGCACAAGTCCCAGCTTGCAGCATGGGGCCCCTGCAGACCCGTGTAGCTCTGGGGAAGGCAGAAGAGGGAGAACCAGGTAGGGACCCACCAGCAGCAGGACTCAGAAGTCACTTCTGATCTGACATGCTATTCGTGATCTCCAGCAGTCAGCATGAAGCCTGACCTTCTTGGGTGCTCTGTAATTTGGTTGAATGACTCAAAAATAGAGACTGAGATAAAATTTGAACGCTTACTTCCAAAGCTTTTATCCCCTCACTTTTCACCCACAGACCTCTCTGTGAGAAGTCAGAATTTCCTTTGCAACACCCTGGGCTGGCCTTTCAGTTATCTTCTACAGCCTCCAGTTTGAGCCCAGTGAGCATTGCCTAGGAAATATCAATTCCTGTTTGATTTTCTCCTAAACACCTCAATTAATTACACAAGAAGCTGTCTGTCCAGGACCTTATCTCCCTATAATACGAACCAGGGGAAAGAACACCTGTGAGTCGCATTCCGGAAATGGCACGCACCTTCCTGGGCATGGGGTGGGACTGCCTCAAACCTTGTCGGAGTGCAGCCGTCCCAGAGGTGGGTCACAGGGCAGCCTGCAGCCAGAACTCGGCCCAGACTGTCCGTGGCTGAGCACACTGATTGGGTGGCCACAGTGGGCACTCCTGGCAGCTCCAGCCACTGTGTGGACGCCCCTGTCACCTTCCCTACCACAAAGAATGGAGGTTCTCAAACTCCGCTGGCCAGGACCCACCCACAGGAGGAAACACATTTTACACAGTGACCAGTAGTTAGACGCACACACTCCACTCCATCAATTCTCAGGCACAGATTTCTATAACATTTCAATCTCGCATAAATTTAGATGCACCTTTCAAACTGTGACATCTTGCCATTAATTGGCAGCATTTTTTCTTTCTGAGTGGTACATAAAATTTTATGTCTTCCCATAGATTATGACTTTGGTTCAGTGAAATATGGTATATATATAACTGAAAAATTACTTTTTATCTTTATCACATGATGCCTTATGATATTTCCTATGTGCTATTCTATTTCTTTTCATTTTATTTTAACGCTGGTCACTGCTACCCATTTAGTTAACTTCCGGTTGAAAATAACAGGTCTCAATCCACTCTTTTCAACATTGCCATCGAGACCATCATGGACTGAATGTCTGAGTGCCCCCTAATTCATATGTTGAAATCCCAGCCCCTAGTGGGATAATGGTGTTAGCAGGTGGGCCCCGTGTGGGGAGCCCTCGTGATGGATCAGTTCATAAAAGAGGCTCCAGGAACCTCTCTCAGCCCTTTCGCCACGTGAGGACACAGTGGCAGAATGACGTCTATGAGCCAGAAAGTGGACCCTCACCAGACACTGAGTCGTGGACTACCTCTCCTCCAGAACTGTAAGGAGTAAATGTTTGTTCCTTAAGCCACCCAGTCTCTGGTACCTGTCACAGAAGCCTGCACTGATGAAGACAGGGGCAGAGAAGATGTTAATGAACTCCATGAGGAAAGAGAGTTTTCAAGAAGAGGAAGAGTGGACCCGAGTTGTATGATGTTTGTGTGATTGGGCCAGGTAAGAAAGATCATGTTTAGGGAAGTGGGAAGAAAGGTGACAAAGGGTTTTGAACCCGACAAACCTGAGTTGCTATACCAGCTCTCTGACTTGTAACTAACCATAGAAATGTGACTTAAATCATGAGCGACCCGGTTCTCCCACCTGCAAAGCACTGAGCTGAGCTCCTCTCAGCCAGAGCCATCGTGAACGGGAGGAGTACAGGCTGCCAAGGTCTGACACGCAGCAGATGCTCATAAATGGTAGCAACCGGTCACTGGTGATAATGATTACATAAATAACATTAAAAAGTTGCTCAATAAATACCAGCTGTTACCCTGGCCAGGTGGCTCAGTTGGTTGGAGCTACATCCTGTACACCAAAAGGTCATGGGTTCAATTCACAGTCAGGGCACATAGGAGAGGCACTGACCAATGTTTCTCTTTCTCTCTCAAATTAATAAAACATCCTCGGGCAAGGATTTAAAAAATAGCAGCAGTTATGATTAAAAGTAGTAAAAAAAAAAGTTGTACCCAATGTGATATCAGTTGTAGGATCTTGACAATTATTAATAAAATGGTAAGGTATCTCATTCATTTAAATATATATGCCCTTGTCACTCCAATTAAAGCCCCGATTCTCAACTGACTCAGTACTGTGTAAGTCCACTGAAGGCTCTTTGTTCACAGCCAGACACGGGCTCCCAAGGGTGGGAGCACCGTGGTGGCATCTTCCCCTTGGGCAGGCCCTCTGGTTTCTGGTCGTAACTCCCATCACAGTCCAGATGTCCCAGACCGTGGGCTCCTCAAAACCATCCCAACTCGATCGTCTTAATCTCCTGTTTTACGTGCAAACATGTGCCTCCCAGCTCACCGCAGTGGTGCAAGTTCCCCGCATTATGCCCGCCCTCATCGATCCCCACGGCCTGTGAACGCCCCACTTCCACTCGATCCGCCCTGCACAGTCTTCCTCTCCTTTTTATTTCCAATTGTCCTCCTCTTTCATCAGCGTTCTCCGGCAGTCTTTGTCAGACTGGATGTTCGTTTCGGTTGCATTGTCTATTTGATCTCTCCTCTGATGGTTCATTAGCATTTCTTCTATCATTTCTCAGGATTATTTCCCATGATTCAGCCACTTCTTACAACTTTTAAACCTTTGATTAACTGAATGAATTGCTCACAGCAGCACAGCCTTATCTGATTACATAAATTAACTCTCAGACATGTATTCAATCATCGAGAACACTCTAATGAGTCATGTTAAGTTCAAACTAGGTGAGGCCTATTTAATGTTAAATGCTGAAAAAATTCTGAGCTTAATTTCAAAAATATTAAGTAATTGCTCAGAGATGCAGACGGCTCTAATACACAGACACTGTCGTGTATCCTTGTCAACATCTGTAAATTAACAAGCATGGTTTGATGGAGAACACAGCAGTGCCCCCTTCTCTGCGTTTAGCTTTCTGTGGTTTCAGTTATCTGCGATCTGTTGTGGTCTGAAAATAGTAAATCAGAAATTCCCCAAAGCGGCAGTTCATCCGTTTTGAATTGTGCGCCGTTCTGAGCAGTGTGAGCTCTCTGGTGGTCCGGCTCTCACCGTCCCGCCCCGGGACGTGAGTCACCCTTTGCCCAGCGTCTCCACTGTGTGGACGACCCCCCAGTTAGTCACGTAGCAGCCTTCTCAGTCGTCAGACTGACTGTGGCCGCATCGCAGTGCCTGTGTTCAAGTGACCCTTGTTTCACTCAACAATGGCCCCAAAGCCCAAGGGCAGTGATGCCGGCAGTTTGGATATTCCAAAGAGAAACCATAAAGTGCTTCCGTGAAGTTTAAAAGTGAGTACAGGAAAATATTTTGAGAGACCACATTCCCATAACTTTTATGACAGTATATGGTCAGAATTATTCTACTTTATTATTGGTTATTGTTGTTAATCTCTCACTGTGCCTCATTTGTAAATTAAACTGTATCACAGGTGTGTATGCACAGGAAAAAAACAGTATATGTAGGGTTCAGCACTGTCCTTGGTTTCAGGCATCCACTGGGGGTCTCAGAACATATTCCCCATGGACAGGATAAGGGGCGACTGCTGAACTTCATGCCTTGTGCCCATTGGCTTCAGCAAAATACGTGAACATTGTTAGCTAGACATGTAGAAGCGAAGGAAGGGAGGGAGGGAGGGAGGAAGGGAGGGAAGAAGGAAGGGAAGAAGGAAGGGAGGGAGGTAGGAAGGAAGGAAGAAAAAAAGGAAGGAAGGAAGGAAGGCTAGTGAAAATCAGATTCTTTGGCCAACTGACATGGGACTACTGGTGTGACTGCATTTTTGCTTTTTTTTTGCTGCGTCTAATTTAAGCCAGATGGAACAAACAAGCAGAAAAATGAGAAGCTAACTGTAGCAGCAGACATGGGTGTGCCGGGTGTGAAACAGCAGGTTATTAACAGAACTATTTACACGCATACTTACAAGCAACCCTTTGTATGTAAGTTTTACTTTTAGTCAGTTGGAAAAAGATTTTTGACTTTAGGTGAAAATAGGACTGAGGTTGTATCACATTATAGTAAAAATATTAGAAAGGGGATCACCAAGATGTATCACTTACAAAGCAGATGAAAACTTGAGTGACAAGGATCTAGCAAAATTCTTTAGTAAAAAAAGTTAATGCAACTCATGCTACCAGATAAGAATGAGAAAGCCTTATAAATAAAGCAGAATAATATCCTAGGCTTCTGGGTAATGCAGTTAGGTGAAAAAAATTGAATAATTTAGAATTGCAATAAGTCCTCAGTGAAGGATCCTGGTTGTTTAGTTGGGAGTTCTAACTCTCTCTTTTTTAAAATGATATTTTAAAAGCCCTTGGTATCAAATAACATCTGCACATGTAAATCAGTTCACGATATACCTAAGACTTCAGTGCCCCTGCACTAACAACTTCTGAGGGCGGCGCAGCTACAGTGGGCGATGAGGGGCTCAAAGAATGCAGCTGTGTGTTTTCTAAAATGCTTATAATCATCAACCAGCAAGAAAACAGCACAGCAACAGAACAAGGTAGGGAGGAAGGCGATGAAAAGCCAGCAGGAGTTGTGCTGGGTGGAGTGGCCTGCGGGAATCGAGGGAGTCCGAGAAGGCTCCCCTTGGATGTGTTTTGAGTCCTGGAAGATGAGGGATGTACGACACACAGGCAAGAGAGGGACAGTGTCCCCAGCGGGGATCTATGCTTGGAAATGGCACTGAGGATGGAGCCCACAGCCCTGGAGGCCTGCCCTGGACGGTGTGCAGGGCTGTCTTGCATGGCACAGGAAGATGAGGTGGGAGAGTGACATGAAAATACCTGCCTGGAGTGGTCACAATCCCTTCCCGCCTGTTTCCTACCCTGCAAAATGGGGGAGTAACCCCTGCTTTCCAGTGAAGTCAGCAGTAGAGAAAGGGAGAGTGTATGTCAAGGGCCAAGTCCACTGCTTGGCATAAAAGAGATGTTCTATGAATAGTCATTTTCTGCGTGCTTATGCAAATGAACAGGAAATGGGCCCTTGGGGCTCCTCCATACATATTAAATGGACATTAAAATCGACAATGGAAGCCCTCTCAGATCCATCCAGGATGGATGTGGACCTCCATCCCACCCCACTTCCCGCTCCTAGACTCATGCAGAGGGCTCCTCAGCATCCTATAGGGCTTCAGCTCCTCTCCTTCCCACCCTAGCGTGCCATGTGAAGAAGCCTGGGACCTGAAGATGAGGAGCAGACCGGCAGGGGATGCGGTCCCAGGCCACTCACTCTGATGGCCCCTGCCCCAGAGTGTGTGTGTGTGTGCACGCATGTGCTACATGTGCATGTGTGCTTATGCTCATGTATGTAAGTGGGTATCCATCTCAGTAACTCTAATGCCTGGAGAATGACAGAAAAGAGGGGCAAATTTAAAGCCAAAGATAATTGTTGATCAACCTACTTAATGGCCTGAAAATGCCCAATTAGATCAGCGTGCATTGTTGGCTGCAAAGCCGGAGGGCTGAGGGATGCTCCACTTTTATCAAGGTGGCTGTGGACAGCCAAGATTCGCTGCTATGAATACCTTCCAGACCCAGCAACCCCTGCTGGGCTCCTGGTCCTGGGGGAAAGGGCACAGCCTCCACCACATCCTGTGGCCATTAGCAGGCAGTGGCCTCACGGTTTCATCTCTGAGGTCAGCATGTGAGACCACTCACCTAGAATCAGGAGGTGCTTGCTGTATTTCCTGCCTCTTTTCTTTCTGCTGTTGAGCTGAAAGGCGGTGGGGGCTGAAGGCAGCGTTAACCGAGAGAGCTAGAGTGCAGAGAAGCATGGAGAGGAAGGCGCCATCTAGTGGACGCGGTGGACTTGCAAACCAGACCCACGTGGCGGGTTTCCCAACTCGGCCAGCTGTGTGGCGTTGGGCTGCTCCTTCAATCTCTGAGCACTGGCAGCGCTGTGATGTGATGTAACCGTTTCTGGTTTCCTCCACTGCACTGTCCTGGCCAGGTCCATCATCCCTTGCCTGGGTTGTTAAAAAATGAGGACACTGTTGCTCACTGTGGTATCCCCACTGTCTCCAACAGTGCCTGGTTATAGGAGGCACTCAGTAACTACACATTGAATAAATAAGTGAAAGGAACACCAGGTGATTGTCTGGGGCTTCAAATCTGCAAAAGCCTATGGGGATGAGAGACTCGCCAAGCCAGGGTTGTCTAGTGGGACCGAAGGGAACATTCTCCTGCATGAAGCTGAGTGTATGCAGAGCTCCGCGGCTGTATTTGTGCAGAATACAGTGGGAGTCGTGTTCTCCCAGCACTACTGATACCGCACTCTGACACAGCAGGTCCTAGCCCATCTCTCTAGGCACGACGATCACAGGTAATCCGGGATCCGCGGGTCGGCAAGACCTACTGCACAGTACACCTCATCCGGGGCTGCTGTGCTTGGAAGGGGCAGTACACAGGACGGTGAGGCTGTGGGTCACTGAGTCTTCTCCCTGGCTGACAAGCAAAGTCCCCACTGCCTTTCCTCCCAAGTCTGACATCACTGTAACAATGGAACTGTGACTCCTGAGTAGTAGCTGGCTGGGACTGGCTGACCCTATGCCAGCTCCTCAAACCTCAGAAGTCCAGCACTCAGAGCGAGAGACGGGATGAAATTCAGGAAGGTGCAGCAAACAGTGTTTGGGGTCCCAAGCCAGCCTGTTCCTCCCAATTCTGTCTTGTGATGGGAATGAGTAATCACCCCAATTATAAAGCAACCTAAAGGCAGCAAAACCACTTAACTAAATGAGGTGCTTGGGGAGTGGAAAAAGGGAGCATTCTGCAAAGAATTTGGCAGGAGGTTCTGGGCCAGCTCCCCAGAAAGCTCCTATTAAATAAGCAATGTTGTTTTAGAGCTCCTGAGTTGGTGGCCTCAGATACCTTCGGCAGTTTCTAGAAAATATCTGCTGCATGCAAAATCATCATCTCCAGGATGTTTAGAGAAGCGGACACTGAATTAAACTTAGTTGGAACCCAATGGCAATGTAATAAAGGGAGCAATCAAAATGTGGGGAGGTGTGCTTGAGCTAATCAGAGCCCTGGGAAAGCGTGGGGCTTGGCTGTCTTCTAACAACTCCTCGGGGATATAATTAGTTCATGTCGCTTGGGAGACCTGCCCTCCACCTAGGACAGTCAGCCAGTCCAGGGAAGCAAGAGTGACAACTACTGTGGCAACGAGGCTCAGGCTGAAGCCTGCACAGCCCTCGCCGGCTCCTGCTAGTCCCACTCATAAATGCAGCTCAAAGCCTGGGCTTCCATCTGGGCTCGGTCCAATGTGCAGGTCTTTGGAATAGTGGTGTGAGTCCAGAGCATGGTGAGAGGCAAGACAGCAGGGGCTGCTTTTAACACCTGGAGGGACAGCTCTATACTCGCCAAAAGTCCTGATAGTCTTAAGCAGAGCAAAAAACAGAAACCCCTTATGGGGCAAGTTCCTGTAGGCCTCCTTCATGAGGAGCTGGTGTGGTTTAAAGGAGCCTATCAGATACTCTCTCTCTTTTTTTGTGTGTGACTCCACGTGAGGCAGTTGTGATCCAGAGCAGGAAAGCCTGCACTGCACATGATGACAGAGGTCCTAGTGTGGACACCAGAGGGACCCTGGTTGGCCACTTGGCTGGTACATTTGCATCCCATCTTTAAGCTTTTATGGCTCCCCAGGGCATTTGGTCACACTAAGGTTGCTTGGCCTGACACTCAAGACCCCCAGTCTTAATATAGGTTTGTGGACATCGGCCCCTCTCAGCAACCATGGGTGGAGAGCTGCCAGGCTCTTCCAAGCCAGCAAGCCTACCCATGGTGCACAAAGCCTGACCCACCTTCAACTGTGTCTCTGGCTCCTTAACCTTGATCTCAGTCTCCATCCTAACCCTTCATTGGGTCACGCTTAACTACCTGGCTCCTTGAGATTTTCCAGCTGGACCCTCTGCCAGCAACACTCTGACCCTGTTTGACTTAACTCCATGAGCAGATCCAGGCTAAATTCCCACCCATTCTCTTTGCCCGTTCTGTTCTCTGATACAACCACACCTTCCTTTCCCTTAACTTCTCACTCGGTTGGTATACAACCTCATGTAGCTCCAGCCTCCAAGAGCAAGCATCCTGTGCTAAATTGAGCTCATGTCTAGCAAGCTACTGCCCTGGCTATAGGAACCTGGAGTTCCCAAGCTTCTGAGCATGAAGTTCTTGAAAAGGCAGGCTCTGAGATGCTCCTCTAGCATGGTGGAAGGAGCCCAGACCACAAGTTAAAAGACTTGGATCCAAACTTGAGTGCCTCTCTCAGGCTGTCCCACTGCCCAATCTTCTAGGGCTTTCGATCATGTGGAATAAATATGAACAGAGCACCCTGAAGTTATGTAACCAAAGGGGCCCACATTCCACTGCAGTTCAAGTAGGATGGCCTTGGGCATGACAATGAATGGCTCTGGGCCTCAGTTTCCCTATTTGGCACCTAACCTAGTGTCCTTTCCCCCAGGACCTCAGGCTAAGGTGAGGGGCTCTTTAGAGAACATGTGGGACTGTTCCCTGAGCGTTGCTCTATGCCCTCCAATCATGCAGAAGTGGGGACTAATCTGGGAAATACTTTGAGGATTGGGAAGTAAAAACCTGTTTGCAGGCCAGTCATGCTGTTTGACTGATTTTCACTGTGGCAACAAGTCCCGGAGTTGTTCTGAATGAAAGTCAGTCCTCCCTTTTCTGGCCCATCACACTTACGGGAACTGAGGAGAGGGCTCTGGTGGAAAGTCGACCACTGGGCAGAAATAAAACCACTGCAGGACCTACCTCGGCATCTGCTCCTCCCCTAAGATGCACAGGCACCTGCATTAGACTTCACTCCCCTCTTCCTCCCACACACCTCGGACTCACTTGCCATCTCTGAAGCCCTTTCCTCTACTCATTCCTTTTCCCTCCAAGGCTAATGGGAGAGAAGAATGATATCGCCCTTGCTCCATTCTTTGTTGGGAAATAACCTTTACTACTGTGTGTGAGGTACAGATTAAGGATTGTGCATGTGTGTTATCATTTAATTCTCACCAGGAAACTTAGCAAGGTGGATGTTATTCCTACCTTAAAGGTGAGGAAACTGAGGCTCAGAGACACTAAGCAGCTTGCCTCAGGCCACACAGCAAGCAGAGGCTCGGTCGGTCTCAAGGTGAAATGCAGATGAGAGCAGTTCCCACCTGGTAGGATTGCTGATAACTAGGTGCATGGCTGCATTAAGAATTTAGAGCAAGGTCTGACAGCAAGTAAGCTGTACGCAAGGGTTTCCAACTTTAGCGTTATTGTTTCCCCCCCTTTCCTCCCTATCTCCTTCCTTCTCTCCTTCCCTTCCTCCTTCTTCCTACTTTCCTTCCTATTTTCATGCTAGAATTTAAGGGTATTCCCAAGAATATGTAAGACCCAATAAGAAGTCTTTAAATGACTTGGCCAATGTCACATACCAACAATTAGGTTATAAAAATCACATAGTTGGGAAGTTAAAAAAAAGATTTCAGATTTTCAAAAGGGTTAATATTTGTTCTGGGCTGTAGTGAAATATCAATGGTGAAGACCTGCCTGTCGATTGTAACTTCCTTGCTACCTCCTCTTAGATGATGCCAAGGAATAGCTTTACACATGCACGTGAATGTACATGCACACACGCAGATGGGGACCCTAGTGTTACACATACATGTGAATGTACACACACATACACAGATGGGGACCCTAGTATGTACCAGAGATATCAGTCATACTGTTCATGCTCTTGTTTAATCTTTATAGTAATCCTGCAAGGTAAATATGTTTCCTGCATTTTGAAAATGAGGAAATTAAGGCTTTGAGGGCTTCAGCAAGCTTCCCAAGTAACTGCAATCCCAGATTCAAACTTGGGTCTAATTCTAAAATCCTTGCTCTTTTGCCTACACAATCCTGCCTCCCAAGAACACGCATATTTCTCTGAGTAAATATTAGTTTCTCAGCATGAGCTTTGTAAACAGCTTCCAGTGGATTCTAAGATATTTACCCAGAATAAAGAAGTATGTTTTGTTCATTGAATGTAACTGAAGTTAGTGACATAGTTTTTTTTCTTTTTTTCCTTCCTTCAGTCTTTGCAACATGTATGTGCATGCTGAAGTGTTTGTAGTCTTCTTTTTAGATCTTAAGTGTATGGCGGCATTGATTATATGCAGGCTGTAAGACCGTTTATATTTTACTTTGGAAGTCTTCTCTGTGCCTGAAGGTTCTGGACAGAGCCGCGCTGAACTGTACCATGTGGCAAGGAAATGAATGTATAATTTAATGCTACAGTGGTACCATGGGGACTCAGACTGCAATTTCAAAACGAGGGAGAGACGTGCCCATGGACAGCAGGTTTGAGCTTTATTGGCAGCTCTGATTGTTGTCAGTGGAGCCCCAGCCCTTCCCCGCACACTTCACTGCCCTCTGTCATTGTTCATCTCTCTTGTCACTGGGATGTTCTCAACTGAATCTCAATGGGCTCCAGACAGCCGTCCTCCGAGTCCCAGGGGCCCCATCTACCACCAGCCAACCCAAGCCTCTCCTCACCCAAGAGCAGAGTGAGCAATCCGTTCTCACCATTAGTGTTCCTGACCTCAGTCTCTCAGCCTCTTTTCATCCCCCTTTGAAGTGTGTCCTGCCAGAGTCCCCAGTGTCTAAGAGATGTGAGGCTTTATCTCATGCCACTGTCCCTCTCACCCTCTGGGCGCCAGCCACAGCAGCCTCTGTGCAACTCCCCTCATGGATGCTGCTTCCTCGGACCTCAGGGCCTTTGCAAATGCTGTCCCCTCTATCTGGACATCTGTTCTCTGACAGTTCACCTGGGAAAGTAGTTTTTGCCTTTGGAGCTCATCTCAATTGGTATTCCCCAGGAAGAGCCCCGATCACCTAGACAAAGTCAAGACCTCCTGTTCTACACTCTCTCTCGCAGCAGCCAGGATTTTCCTTCACTGCATGCATCAAGGCTGACACTTAAACACTGGCTGTGTGATGCTTTGGCTCCTATGGATATACTCCACCCAGCCGATGGGTCGTCTCCAAAATAGGGTCTACAAGCAGAGTGAGTGCTGAGAAGATAAAATGGGAACTTCTGCTGACCTTTATTTTTACCTAAAAATATACACCGAGCCTTGCTCGTGTTTCCTGTACATGCCGATGCCCTGACTCAGCCTCATGTCAGGCGGCCCCATGTCCTGAGAGTCCATGAGGGACCAGGCAAGGGTGGGAAACTGTCCGAGCAGTGGAGTGAACAAAGCCACGCCCCTTCACTCCCACGTGTGTTGTGATGGCTGTTTCTGTGAGCCTAGCTAAAGATTTTTACACTATATTACAGAGTTTTAACCAAACCAACTCTTACAAATCGGACAAGCAGCTTCAAAAGATTCCTCAGGAAAAACCATGGGTTGAAAATGATGCTGTCCTGGCTGGGTGGCTCGGTTGGTTGGAGTGTTGGCTGGAGTGTTGGTTTGGAGTGTACACCAAAAGGTTGTGGGTTCGATCCTCGACTGGGGAACAGAGGAGAGCAACCAGTCGATGTTTCTCTCTCACACTGATGATTCTCTCTCTTTATCAGTGAACACACCCTTGGGGGAGGATTTAAAACAAAAACAGAAAGGAAGAAAATGATGTTAACGATGCGAGTGCAGTGGCCCTCCCAGTGAGAACTCGCCGCCACAGCCCGATTTCTAGGCTGAAAACGACCTGATCTAATCAGATCTGGAAAGAAGTCAGCACAGAAGCACTGTGATTGCCAAGATGATTATTTGAGATATGTAAGTACATCCAGTATCACTCATGCTGTTTTGCTAATAAAAGTGTTAAATTAATTGTGTTTACTTCACCTTCTCCTCATTATTTTAACATCTCTATTTGGTGCATGTTTTATTATTTTCATAAACTATTGGAACAGTGGCTGTCTTAGTTCAGGCTATTATGACAAAATACTGTAGACTGGGTGGCTTAAACAATAAACATTTATTGCTCATAGTTCTGGGGTTCGGTGCAAGATCAAGGTGCTGACAGACTCGGTTTCTGGTGAAGGCCCACTTGTTGGCCCCCAGATGGCTGCCTTTGCACTGCATCCTCACCGGGCCGAGGGAGAGACCATCTGTCTCCTGTCTCTTTATAAGAGCACCAAGCCACCGTGAGGGCTCCATCCTCATGACCTTATTCCACCCTCTAATACCATCGCATTGGGAATGGAACTTCAATACACGAATTTTGGAAGGACACAAACATTCAATCCATAACAGTGGCCAATATACATAATTTATATTATATATTATCATAAATTCAATACATACACATATATGTGGAAGGTGTGCTCCAAATTATGTGCTGATAGGGGTGTCTGATTAAAAATCTGTAGGTAATGGCACTATGCTGGAAAGCCACAGCGAGCAAAGACCAGAACTCTTTACTTCTCACTTGGCACAGAGTGAGTGGCCAGCTGGGCATGAGTGGCATGCCCATGCTGAATGAATAAGTGACAGGCTGGCATTGTCCAAGTGCTTAGGGTCAGGGTTCAGGTTCCTCCGAGCTGGCACTTCTACTTGAGGCTACAGGAGATACTGAGACCAGATGGTGAACAAATTGAGAGTCTTTTAAGGACAACCAAGGTTCAAATGCAAAGCCAAGAGCCCCCAACTATCTTGACTCAGGCACTGCTGTTAGGAGACCATCTTTTGTTGCTTGAATATGCTCTGAGAATCTCTCCTCGCCTTCCATCCCAAAAGAGCTTATCCAAGTATATTTTCCAGACAGGTTCAGTGGTCACTCCCCAGGAGGAATTCTGGTGAATAAATTTTTCTCCATCTAATTACACAATAAACGGAGGAAGCAGAATTAAGTATTCAAGAACTCAAAGGAAAGCGGGGGTGGAAGGCATCTTCCTGTGGTTTTGAATTCAGATAGACCTCGCTAAGAATCCAGACTCTTCCAAAGTGACCTTGGGGAAGTTATTTCACATTTCTGGACCTAAGTTTCCTGGCAGGGCCCATATAGATAATGTGTAACTGGCCAGGTTGTCATGAAAATCAAAGGAGACAACTTTTATGATGTTCTAGGGGTTGTGATTGGCTCAACAAATGTAATGCCTTCCCTCTCCCTTCTCATGTCATCAGGCCCTGCCCACCTCTAAAGATACAAATAAAATGTTAGCTGCTTACATATCAGTGGCTGCTGGGTCCCTCTGTAACCCACAGTGGGTGTACCCACTCACCCATGCCTTGCCCAGTAGGTCTGTCCAGCAATCCTGTCTCTGCAGGCTCCCTCAGCCAAAGGCACACTGGACTTCCATTATGACAAATCCTTCCAGTACCCCCACCAACCCAGCTCGCTCCATTCCAGCCATAGTGAGGCTCCTGCAGATTTCACAACACTTCACACACTTCCATGCATGATGGATTCTTGTATTTGCTCTTCCTGCTGCCCGAAACATCCTTCCACTCCATCTGTGACCAACCCAGGAACTTTCATTCACCTAATTGACCTGTATGTTACTTTCCAGAGACCATTTGGGACTCACCACCTCAGCAAAACCTTCTTTGAGTCCCAGGCTGGGTCAGGGCCTCTTCTCTGTGCACTCCAGAAGTAACTGTTGATTTTTAGGCTCTCCTCAGACGCAGTGAGTGCCCAGCCTTCTTTCCCATGTCTCCAGCACCCAATGTGACGGTAGGTCTACTATTCTGCCAACCATGGCCTCCCTTTCCTCATCCATTAGGTGGAGGTATTAGCACCTACCTCGTAGGGAGGCTGTGAGGACTAGATGAGCTTGTACATGTGATGTGTTTGCACCACAGGCTGGTATACAGTAAGTATAGGTGTCCAAAGGACACTTTGCAAATGACAGAACCATCTTATCATTTCCTCATTTTGTGGCAACTCTACCCCACACCATAAAATCTGTTTTCTGTTTGACTATAAGCTTCTGGAGGACAGATGTTTGTCTTTAACTATGGGGACTAAGATGCTGCTTTGTACACAGTAGGCACTCAATAACTACTTCTTATTTATTGGTTGATGGATATATGGCTAGAGGATTGAATTCCCAACAGCCAATATAATGTCTGGCAGAAAAATTAAAAGCAGGAGATAAAATTAAGAATTGGGTGAATGCGGGGGATTTGAGTGTATGGGTAGTAGAAGGTATTATTGAGTTATGGGCAATAATACAGCAACCAAACTCAGACATTCTCCGCCTGGGGCTCTGCACCAAACTGCTGTGAGAACCAAAGGCCCCAAAGGGTGACTCATTCCCATGACCCTCTGCCTTTTCCTGTCTTCCTAGGATAGCTTGACTAGCCCATTTCTAGAACTACGGGAGGAATGAATCATCTGGAAGGCTGAAAGTTAACCAGATGGCATCTTCTAGGTCACAAGGGCCAGTCAGAGAATTCCTTGTCTGTCCCAGCCCATCTCCTCCTCCCCACCTCATCCTCCTTCAGCTTCCCTCCCCCACAATATACCCAGGACTGGGGCATCTGTTCAGTAGGTCCAAGAAGCAGGAGTGGGGGGTCCCAGGAGAGCTCTCCTGAGCACCGTTCAAGAGGGCTACAGACGTCTCCTGCCCCAGAACAGCTTCCCTGATGGTCTGCTGTGAGTAGAGTCGCCACGTAAAACACAGGATGTCTAGTTAAATTTGATTCCATATGAATAACAGATACATTTTAGTGTAAGTATATCCATGCAATAGTCGAGGAACACTCATGCTAAAAAATTATTTGCCATTTATCTGAGATTCAGACTTAACTGAGGGTTCGGGTTTTTACTTTCTAAATCTGGTAACACCAGTTGTGGCTTAAACAGGTTGTTTAGAAGACCCAGACAGAGGTGCGATGGGCACAGGTAGGTGAGGTGGCAGGTTTATGGGGCAGGGATGAGATAAGGATATTTCCTAAATCTGAGCCAAAACCACCAACCTGAATACGAAGCCAGGCACTTGTGTGCACACTGGTTCCCTCAAAAACCCTGCCACGCCCTGCCCATGGGGAGGCTCAGGCAGAGGTGCAGTTGGCACGGGCTCTAGGAAGTGCGTTATTAGGAGCTCGCAGCAGTAAGGGAGGGAGGGGAAGAGGGAAGAGGAATCGAGAGTGCTAGCTCCATGGTTATTGTCAAGTCATTGCTAAATTATTGTTAAATATCCTTATAATGGAAATGGATAGAACATAAGTCTGCATCAACTTCATACAAATGTTTTTTCTGCCCTTCCTTTCACCCATCTGCTTTCCTTCCTTCCTTCTTTCCTCATTCATGTATTCACCCCACGGATGAGGTGGTAAAAGTGGCCACATAGTGGAGTGGTTAAGAGCAAGAGGTTTGGAATAATACTCCCTGGGTCTTAATTCTGGTCCTATCACTTACTTCCTTCCTGAAAATCCGTATTTGTTCTCCGTTGCTTCCATAACCAATGACCACAGACTCAGTGGCTGAAAACACGGTGATTTTATTCTCTTCCAGTTCTGCAGGTCAGAGGTCTGCCAAGGTCTGCCTGGGCTGAAGTCCAGATGCCGGCAGGGCTGCACCCCTTCTGGAGGCTCTAGGGGACAATCCACTTCTTTGCCTCTTCCAGCCTTTAGGGGCTGCCCACACACTCCTCAGACCCCTTCTGCCATCTTCAAAGCCAGCAGTGGGGGTCCAGTCCTCTGGCAGCCATCCCTCTGGCTCTCTGTAGCCAGACAGTTCTCCAGTGTCAAGGACTCAATCAAATTAGATGCACCTGCATAACACAGGAAACTCTCCCCATCTCAAGATCCTCGACCCTAACCAGATTTTCTTTTTGCCCAATAAGATGCCATATGTGCAGGCTCCAAGGATTAGGGCATGGACATCTCTGGGGGTGGGGCTACTATTCTGCCAACCACGGCCCCCCTTTCTTTATCCATCAAGTGGAGGTATTAGCACCTACCTCGTGGGGAGGTTGTGAGGACTAGATGAGCTTGTACATGTGATGTGTTTGCACCACAGGCTGGTATACAGTAAGTGTCTATTGTGATCAGCTCTGCTGAGCCAGGAATGTGGTGCAGAAGTGCGAAGTAAAGTAAAGACAAAGTAAAGTCCTCATGCCCTTCAGGACACTGCTGGTAGCAGGCGCATCCTGACAACGTTGAATTTCTCTTCATTGGCTCTCTGCTCACCAGGTGGCTTCATGGACTGGATCTGGTCCTTGGAACAGGCAGCTCCAGAAGGGGGCATCTCAGGCAAGTGGACCCAGCATCTTCCTCCCTGAAGACGAACTTCAATATCAGAATTTGGTTTTCAGGATCCATCTCTCTTGCATTTGGTTGGTGGAAGTCCATCCCCCAGAGGGCCATCTCCAGGTCAATGACCAAGTTTCGCATCTGTGAACTTGGAAAGCTTGATGGCTGCTCCACAGTTCAGCAACCCCAGAATTCTCCTGGGGCACTTCGCATTGGAACAAAGCAACACCTCTCTGCAGTGTGGAAAGATGCTACTTGAAAGGGGTCACATAGGACCACAGCAGTGCCTACTTGTGCTCACGTTCACATAAACAAAGGCCAAGGCAGCAGACCACAAATTTTGTACTCACGAATGTGCCTATATGTACATGAGCTAAGTGTACAGATAGATATATAGGTAGATAGACAGACTAACAGACATGGAAGGGATCCCCTACTTCCTTCCCCTGAGGAATCATCATCATCATTCACTATAACCATTTTTATAACCTATTTAGCATCTCCCAGGTCTCTCTGACTACACCACTGACCCGCTTTTGTTAAACTCCTTGCAGTCAATTCAGAGACGAACACGCACCAGCACGGACACTCATGGCTGTAAAAGACGTTTGGCTGGGACAGTGCAGGGGGCAGTAGCAGCCTGTGGGGCAGGATGATGTTTTATTTTGTTTGGTCTTTGTTGCTGCAGATAATTTTCTTTCCTTTTTTGCCCAACTATTTTGTCAACCATCCACAAGACAAAAAAAAAAAAAAAAAAAACAACCCACAGACAAGTCTAAGAAAACTGAAAGAGAAGACAGAGGGGAGAGGCTCAGAGGGTGGGGAGAGGTGGTGGCGGGTGCTTCCTGCAACAACAGTAAGGGGATGGGGGTCTGGCGAGCTCCGTGGGAACTGGGGACCCAAGTGATGCTACGAGGAGCACAAAGGCTGGGTATGGGGCACCAGGGCACTGCACCCTGGCACAGACCACAGAGCTCAAACTTGATGGAAGCAGAGACGGGCAGCCCTGGGCTATAGACGAATCATCTGCGGCTAGTGTGGACTGTGCAGCAAAGGGCTCTCCACCAGTGCTCTGCAGGGCAGGAGACCCTGTCTCCTGCAGGGAGTGTGCATGAGCCTGCCCCTTCCAGCTGGAGGGACTTGCTAATGTATCATCTAATGCAGACATTTTCAAGCCAGAATCAGTTACATCACCTGGGAATGTTGACTCTTCAAATGCAAGAAACTTTATGAATCCAAGAAGGAAAAGTGAGAGTTGTAAACAACTACAGAATATGGCTCTTCTCGGTGGCGAGGAAGCTTTCCTAGAACAGGGGGCACTGGCTGCAGGCAGCACCTTCCTGAGCTCTGAGCACACTGGCCCCCCCAACCCCCCCACCCCGGCCAATCAGGCCATGAAGGCTGCGGCTATTTCTGACCACTCCACTTGCTCCCTCTAACCCACCAAGCCTTCTGCCTGAAGCATGAACAGAGAAGCACACCTCTCTCCCTCTTAAAACCCTCCCCCGCCTGCCCATCCCTCACCTCAGTGGTGTTTCTCCTGCGGGGTGTATAGCAGAAATGCCCCGCCCTGCAGGGGAACAAGGAGCATCTTCCTAGGGTCCTATCACATTTGTTTTTATACTGGATTATATTACAGAGTGGATCACAAACTTCAGTATATTTAAAGATAAAATATGAGACCCCTTCCAAATGTCAACCCTGGAGAAAGCTTCTTTGGGCTTTGCCCTAGACCCCTCACGTTCCTTCTCCCTTTATCTCTGCTTTAAGACAAGAAAAGATTTAAGAATCTGTGGGACACAACTCCGGACTCCGTGGGACCGCCTCACCTCCTGTCTCTATCCACGCTCCTTCATCAGTTACTCTAAGGCCACACCCTGCTCTTTAGAACACAAACGGCCACACTTCCCGTTGCAAACGCCTGTCACATGCGCTCACATCCGAGCTTCCCAGACCCCCTTTCTGAGTCTCAGGTGCACGATGTGTTGACCGCCCCTCCTCTCCATCAGCACATGCGCCCAGCAGTGCACTGAGCACCCGGCGGGGAAAATCAGAAAAACAGCCACTGCCAAGAGAAAGACCAACACTTACTGAGCGCAGACCGTGTGCCAGGGTCAGTTCTGAGCACCTCACCTGTATTAACTCTGCCCCGCCCACCGCCCGTGTTCCCCCAGCTGTTGAGCTGTCCAGTGTTACAGACTGAGGGCCTGAGAGCAGTTCTCTGTGGCAGAGAGCCGAACCGGATGAAGTATGGGGACGAGGACGACGAAGGATGACGAGGGAGATGATTCTGATGCTCTGTACCACATGAGCAACAGCTGTTAAGGCCCCATGTCATGGAAACGGAAGGATCCAGGTTTCTCAGATAATGAGAGCATCTAGCTGGAACAGCCAAAGCTCTAGGGAAGGCTGCAATTTAATAAGGGCGCCTCCAGGAATCGAACCGTGCCGCCGGGCGGGGGCGGGGTGCACTCCTGATTGATCTTAGTGCCTCCCACGACCTGGTCCTGGTCCAGCGCCCCGGGCCACAGCACTCCGTGCTTTTATTATTAGGAACCTGAAAAATGGAGTCAGCTATCTTTTTTATTCTCACCCCTTAAAGCTAATGAAAGACGCGTCAGGCTCGGGGCCTCGAACCACTTCCTGTGATCACTAGTTGTGCTGCTCCAGCGTGAAGTCAATTAAAAGTATACTCTTGTTGCATATTAGAGCTGCTTGAGTTCATTTCCCCCCTCTATTCATTTTGGGGTTTGAAAGGTCAAAAAAAAAAAAAAAAAAAAGAAAACACAACTCCCAGAATAAAAAAGAAGGATCTGGAAGTCCTCACGGCTGCACAAATGAAAAATAAACCATCTGGTTCTTAACCCCTGGCACTCATTTCTCAAATACCTTGTCCCAAAAGGCCAGTTTTGCACACCCCATTAATGCTGGCTGCCTCCGGGACAATTACGGACGGGCAGCTTTTCCCAACTGAGCAGCAGCTCGAATTAAAAAGCTGCTGTGTGAGGAGGGAAGGGGCGGGTGTCTGCTCTGTCGCACACACGCCCACCTTTCCCGCCAAGCACAAGAGCCAAATTAAAAACTGGATCGTATTTGTGCGGTGGCTGTTATTTTATTTTCTGCCCTCAGCTTTTTCTTAAAAAAAAAAAAGTCTTCACTTTAATAAATGAAAAACCTGAAACATTTCCTGGGATGCTGCGCAAGGTTTGGGTCTAAGCCCAGAGCCCTGGACAGGGGTTCTCCGCCTGCGGGGCACAGTTAGCACTCACGAGCGTGGGTTAGGGTGGAGTTGGCTGTAACTTGGTTTGTTTCATAGTGATTTTCCCCATTTTTAAGTGTCCCATGAGAGGGCATTTATCTCCATCCCATCCAACTTGCCTTGCCCGTGTTATCTCCCTGGAGCTCACTGCACCCTTTACAACAAGCTTTCACAGTCTCCTTAGAGGGCCTGAGAAATACAACCGGCATCACTCAGAATTACCAGGAGGGGCCTTCAGTCTGGCAGTGAGACGAGACAGACACCTGTGGAAACTACGGGGAGGCACAGGGAGTCTCCGCAGGCGAGGTATTTCACTGCCCTGGATCTCAGGTTCTTCACCTATGACGTTTAAATGGCAGTGGGGTCCATAAAACTCAGCACATGACACGCCTAGCATATAGTAAGCACTCTGTCAATGTTAGCTGATAGCGAAAACAATGACAGGGATGTAAAGTTTGGCATGGGGGACACAGAAAAGAGAAGTCCCTTAATTTGGGACTGCCTCACAGGGGAGGCAGCATCTGAATAAAGTCCTCCCGGGTCCGAGAGGCTCGGATTCAGGTGCAGAAGAGGAGCGGATGAAGGTTGGAGGAAAGAAGAGAATTTCAGGGTGGTCCAGGATGTGACAAGGGCCAAAGATGTGAAGGACCCTGGGGAAGAGTGAGCAGGCCATTCCTTTTAACCAAAGCCTAAAGGAGATAAGAGGGCAGAGGAGGAGGCAGGGCCCACAGCCGAAGAGGGACGTGCTTGGGCTGTCTCCGTGTGCACAGGGCACTACAGGGGGCATGGAGCCGACTCCTCCTGAAGTTCACGCTCTCATACCTAATGGGCTGCCTTCCAGAGCAGCGAGGTCTGCATAACATCATAGAACATCAGAGATGAAAGGCATCTAAGAGCATGTGATTCAACCCTCTTTTTTAAAGATAGGGAAACTGAGGTTCCAAGAAAAGGAATGCTATTCCGGCAAAGGCTCCAGAGCCACCTGCCACTGAGCAGGTGGAGAAGGTTCCCACATAGGGACGAAGCGTTTTCACTTTGAGCTTCTGCAATAGCGACACTGTCCCCTGCACCCACAGCAAGAACGCGCCTTCCTCAGGATGCAGACGGTCGCCCCGGTCTTCAGGGCATGAAACCCTATGCATATTTCAACATCCAACTAAATGGTTTCCCGAAACTAGTTCATTAGCAGGATCACTGGGGAAGCTCTGTAACGTTGATGCAAACAAGCCGGTCCCATTCTGGGAGGTGGGGATTCTGTGCATCTGGGCTGAGGCCTGTGTTTTGCGTAAGCTTTGTATTCCCAAGGCTCAGTGTTCCAAGAAGGCGCCCTTCGTGCCTCCCACCAGCAGGGATGCCCCCCACCCTCATCCTTCCTCATAGCAGTTACCTGGAGTTGTTAGCTCTCCCTGTCCTGGGAGACCTTACCTGAGTCATCTTTGAAACTTGCCCCTAGCCCCTCGGGCAGTGTTTGTTGATACTAGGTGAATAAATGTTTGGTGAATTGGAATGATTGAATAAATGCATGAACAATTGCATGAATTAATTAATAGTGGCCCTAGCTACTGTTTTGAGTACTTGCTCTGAGCCAGAAACTGCTAAATAAAGGTGTTATATCATTCAAACTTGTATCCTTATGAGGCAAATACTATCTCTTCGTTGCATAGGCATAGACTCAGGCTCAGAGAGATGGGGGTGACTTGTTCAAGTTCAAACAACCTGTTAACTTAAAAAGTAAATTATGAAGAAAACAGTGAATGGATGGCTGCTGCTGCCTGTCCCGTGCCATGCACAGGACCAGTGCCTTCCTGGCATGCCTGGAGAAAGGCAGCAGTGTTGCTCTCTTCTGCCCTCTGCTGGCCCAATGCAGTGTAGTGGAAAGAGCACATAAGCATGTCTGGCTTCCTGAGAAGGGTCTGAGCTCCCTTCCATCTTGTCTTTCTTAATCCTCTTGTCACACTCCTTGGACCTGAGCTCTTCCTCTTACCCAGTGCGTTTCTCCACAGGCCGGCTTTGGGCACAGGCTTGGGGCAGGCTGCAATGATGTGTGGGAATGTGAGAGGTGATAGGATGCCCCGGTACCTGGAATTCCCCAGGTGCGTGCCTACCCCAGTTTTGAGTGGGGACCCTGTGATTAGCTTCACCTAAGTTTGTCCTAAAGAAGCATAAACTCAGAGTTTGCAGGCCCCTTAGAAGTACTCCTATGTAGGCTTCCTGACTGGGGTCCGTGGCTGTTTCAGAGCACCTCAGTTTTGCTCGTTTGGGTTTATTATTATTATGTGTATTCTCTGGAGATGGAGAAGAGTTTTCATTAAGGCCTCCAAGTTATAAACGAGGGTGCCTAGTTTAACCCCTAAACACACACACATATTGTAGAGGTGAGGGAGTCACAGCCCAGCAGAGGGAAGGGACTGGCCTGAAGTAGGACAGAGAGTCAGTGGCACTTACTGCAGCTCCTGACGCCCAGTCCGCAGCAAACCACAGCGCCACACTGTCCCGGGCCCAGCTGCCTCTCCTTTGCAGAAGAGGCTGATTTTCAATCAGGAATGCCCTAGCCCAGGGGGTATGTTTCCTGGAGGCTGGCTGAGGGCCTTGGCCTTGTCCAGAAAGCTGGGTATCAGAACACAGGAGCAGCTGCCTCCAGCTGCTCCCACAGAGCTGGTGACAGATGACAGTGTCCACATCCAAGGGGGTATGGGGCCAGCGGGCACCCGAGGGGCTGCTCTTAGCTTCATGAAACACTCCCTTAGGACTCCTGACCACCTTGGGAAATGGTTGGGCAAATGAGTGTCTCTCTGCTTATCAAATGCAGAAATGGAGGCCCTGAGGTGTTAGGTAACTTGCTCAGAGTCTCACAGCTGGACAGAGGCAGAGCTGGCCGCCCCTCAGCACTGTGCTTTCTGTCCACAGGTGAGCTGGCTCTGGGTTTAACGTGTTCACGGTTCAGGAAGAATGTTTGTTCAGGGGTCTGACATACATCACCTCTGTTAAATAGCATCTTTGCAATGAGCCTCTCCAGAAGTATCGTGAACAAGGTAGTACAACACAACACATTTCCATTACATAGGAGTTTGGAGTACCTCCTACAGAAGGAGGAATAGGAGATACTCAGGCAAAGACTACAGGCCCCTCGCTAGTACTAAGTCCCCAGGCCCCCCGGCCCCTCGTCTCTCCCCACTGTCCCTGGCCCTTTTATTTCCCCACAGGGGATCAATCCAAACACGCAGATCCACCTCCAAAAGTAGAGAAAGATAAGAAAGTATGTACATTCTGTTAACTCCTTTGGCACCCCGAGGACTTTCACTCCCATCACCTCAGTCCTTCATTAATTAATGAATCCATGCATTCGTTCAGCACGGATTTCGTGAGGGCCTGCTTTGTACCAGGCTCTGTGTCCTGGGGCACAGCAGTGAGTGGAGCCATGAGCCTGTCCTCATGGAGAGTCTTCTTGCTAGAAAGACAGAGGACAGTGACAAGAACAAAAAGAATGGAGCCAACAGGATTCCAGACAGAGAAAAATGGGGGGTGAGGGCCCAGGGTGGAGAGACCTGGAAGGCCTCCTGAGATGACCCTTTATGAGGAGCAGACATGGAGGACAACGCGTATCTGTTCCCAGGGCCCCCATGCCTGCCTCCAGCGGATTCTCCTAAGGATTCTCCTTCTCCCCCGCCCGTGGAGAACGAGGGCTGTGTTGCCAAGGCGAGCGCTCGCACAGAGCGTGATCGCATCTCCTGCTGGAAGCCGAGTGGCAAACTCACCCCCTCCCCACAGGCGCTGCAAGCAGACGGGCCTCTTTCCCACCTGCTAAGGTGCGTCACTGCATAGCCAATGAGCCTTGAGCTCTGGCCACATCTGCACAGCCCCCTCCAGCTGCCATACTTGTTGGTTTATTTTAAATGTGTAGTTTCTCTGGGTGTATTTTCCTCTTCTAAATATAGAGTAGCTTTTCTAGCTAATTTTGTATTTGTTTTTAAAGAGGGCTTCTCAAATTGTCTCGGTTTCAGCAAGGGCTCTAACATCTCTGCTGCCTTGGACACTTTGGACTCTCCCTTCCCCTTAGCCTCCTCTACCCCCTGACCTCCAGGGACAATGACGCTTCACTGATCTCCTCGATGGCATGTGCTCATACTTCTACAGGATTTACCCCATATCTGGCTTCATTCTAACTGCCTACCATGTATTAATGTGCTTAGTTACCACCATGGCCCTTTAAGGTGAGTACAATCTGAACCCCATGTTTACTGATTCGAAACTGAGGACAAAGAGGTTAAGAAACTTGCCCAAGATCACACAGCTAGTAAGCTGAAGTGACAAGAGTTAAATCTAGGCAGCTGGGCTCCCGGGCCCGAGCTTTGTCTGCTGTTGGCTCCGGCACTAGATGGCATCTCTCCACACAGCCTCAGGCCTCTATACGCTCTGCCATTTACTGGGTATTCCACTGCCCACAAACTCAGCCTAGTTAGACTAGGCTCTCTCTCAGGCACAGGTGGGCTTCTCCCTCCTTCCTCTCTCTGTCAGTTAATGGCACCACAAATGTGAAGGTCTGATGGTGTTCTTGCTGCCAAGCAGCCCTTCTCTACCCTCATCACATCAGTACTGACATTCCTTCTTCGGGAACCACTCCTCTCTCTCCCCATGTAGTTCTTGTGAGCTGCCAATCATAGAACCCAACTTCCACGATGACTGGACCAGGGGTAGGCATCTAACTCAGACCAGTACTCAAGGCCCTCCCTAAGGTCATCTGTGTGCACACTAGCTGAGAGGGGCCACTCTTCGCTGTAGGGTCTCTGTGCTGGGGTGAGGCTAGCCTGGAGCTATGGACAGCTGAATGCACTTTCCCACTGTCTGCTAAGGGCAAGGAGGAGGTCAACACAGGGACTCAGAATGGAGAGGAGAGCAGAAGCATGTCATGTATGTCCCAAAGTCCCTGAAGCCAATGGAGCCCCTGGAAGTCCCAAGGATGTGGGTACAGTTCACCTTTAAACAATGTAGAGATTAGAAGCACCAACACCCACACAGTAAAAAAAAATCCACATATAATTTTTTACTTCCCCAACACTTAAATCGTCCCTTCCTGTCCTCCTGGGATTGGTTCTAGGATCCTCCATGGATTCCCAAATCCATGATGCTGACGTCCCTTATATAAAACAGCGTAAAACAATGAATACACTTGGCCCTTCACATCCAGATTCCCAACTGTCCACTGAGAGTACTGTTTCCATCCACAGTTGACTGAATCCATAGATGCACAATCCACAGATACAGAGGGCTAGCTATATATGCACTGAAAAAAAGCCTGTGTATAAGTAGACCTGCATGGTTCAAACCTATGTTGTTCAAGGTTCAACTATAATTTCAGCTGGGTTTCTGTCACTTGCAACAACCCAATCTGACCCCCAACTAGGAAGCTTGCAGCCCTTCCTGTGACCTCCATCTCCCTCCGGAGACATTGTATTGATGTTCAAGTCCAACCCTTCTCCGTGTCTCTTGGCCCCGTCCCCTTGTCTCCGTGACTGCCCCTACTGCCCCTACTGTCCACATCGTCATCATCTGTCACCTCCACTGTTGGCACAATCTCCCCCAAACCAACTCCTTCCAATCCAGCCTTCCCCTTTCACCCAGCAGAGCTGTCTGGACACAAACACAGGTCAGGTAGGCTCCCTTCCCAAAGCATGTCAAGGATTTCCCACAATTTTCCAATGATGCCCGAGCTCCTCAGAATAGCAGGCGAAGCTCTGTCTGGCTGGAGGATGGGACTGTCTCAGCTTCAGACTATGACGCATGCTGTCCCACTTCCTGAAGCATGGGTCCTTCTCCTGATCAGCTCTTGTCATTTTTCCAGACTCAGCTGAAGTGTCTCCCCTCCAGAAAGCCGCCCTTGATCCTGACACTAAAGGACCCAAATCCTCTCCCTCCCCTGTGCTGCTCTGGTGTCCTATGCACATGCCCATCACTGTCCTTTGACCCCCACTGGTCCCTACATGGTCCCTGAGGGCAGGAGACAGGACTCCTGCAGACACCCCTCGTGCTCTCCTGGTGCTGGAACACCGTGGACCTTCCGCAGGTAATTCCGACCTGTGTTAGCTGTCTGACTCTCACTTTCTCATCCGTGACAGGTGGGGCTTCTACAAGCTGACCTCTGTGGAACTCTGATTTCCCAAATTAGAAGCCATCTTGACACATGGTTACCTCAGTGACATCTTCCAGGACTGAATATTCACAATGAGTACCTCCCATTCCCTGTTCTCCCACATTCGAGAGATCTGCGTGCGGCCTCTAGAAATCAAATTAGATAGATCAATTAAAAAAACAATAATGGAATAATTTTCATTTTCAGCCCTGATAATTTGAAAAAGTTAATCTCTTGCACTTACTCCTGGCCTAATGCCAGAACCAAATTAGATTTATGAATTTAGCATGATTGCAAGTTAACAGATAACTCCATGTTCTGCTGAGCCAGTGTGAACCTTTAATGTTTAATCAAGAAGTGGTATTAGGAGTTAAGTATGGCTGGCTTAGGATTTAAAAAAAAATAGAAATACTTCTAAGTTTTCTAATCACAGCCCACTTCCAGGTTCTGTAGCCCATCAAGGTTATTCTCAGGTAATTTAACTTTGGGGAATACTGCTTCCCGGAACTGGGGTGACGGAGTAAACCACACTGCAAGGCAAAGCCCCTCGGTGTCTGCCCAGAGCCCCCATCTCAACAGGGATTTGATAGCTTGCTGGGGCTGCAGTAACAAGGAACCATAAACGGAGTGGTTCAAACAAGAGAAATTTATTGTTTCACATTCTAGAGGCTGGAAGTCCGAGATCAAGATGTCTGCAGGGCCGCGAGCCCTCTGAAGGTGCTGGGGAAGGAGCTGATCCAGGCCTCTGTCCCTGTTTCTGGGGGTCCCTGGGCTCGCATCAGTGTAAGCCCAGTCTTCACACAGCAATCTTCCTGTGTGCGTGTCTCTGTGTCCACATCTCCCCTTTTTATAAGGACACCAGTCATATTGGATCAGGGCCCATCCAACTCCCCCACGACCTCATCTCAACTAATTCCAACTGTGAGGACTCTAGTTCCAGTTACATTCCAAGGTCCTGAGAGTCAGGACTTACTGTGTGAATCTGGGGCGTGGGGCATGCAGTGCAAACCCTGACAGTTTTTCTTTTTCCCTTTGTAAAATGCAAGCACCTGGCTTAAGCTTTTTTTTTTTTTTTTAAGAGAAGTGGCAGATAAGGGAGGGAGAGAACTATCCATGTGCAAGAGAAATATCAATTGGCTGCCTCTCTCACGGCCCTAACTGGGAACCTGGCCTGCAACTCAGGCTTGTGCCCTGAGCAGGAATCAAAATGGCAACCTTTCGGTTTGCGGCACAGACGATGCCCAACCCACTGAGCCACACCAGTCAGGGTCTGGCGTAACCTTTAGCAGCCTCAGGACTAGGTAAAGAGCCAGGCCACCTCCCCCAACAGGATCCTTTGTTTTGGAGATCTTGATTGATTTCAGCAACTGACTATTTGGGCCACTTTTTTCTTATTTCTCTTCCACTGTAAATTCCTACTCTTATGTTTTAAATTCACCAACCAAGAGTGAGCCCTTGCAAACCTAGGCCCCGCCCTGGACCCCAATAAAAGCAGAAGTCCAAGCTAGTTTCTCTCTCTTTTTTTCTTTTCTTTTCTCTCTTTCTCTCTCTGTCTTCTCTCCCTCCCTCCTCCAACCTTGCTGTGTCCCCAGGTGCACTGTGTAACTTCCAGGTCCCATAGGTAATAAACCTTTATGTTTTCAGAGTCTCACAATCATGATAAGAACCACAAGAGCAGGTCCCGCTGCAATGCTGGTTATTGACAGGCTGAGACCCACACGAAACAAGGTGACACAATTCAACCCAAAACAGTCATCTTGATGGAAAAAAATTTGAATATTCAGTCCTTTGCATAGAGATTTTTCTTTTAGTTCTTCACCTCAATCTAACTAATTGTATTTAGGATGCTTCTGGTAATAATTTCCACCTCCTTTCTGCTAAAAGCCTTCTAAGAGTCTACCATGAAAGGCTCTAGGCTAGATGAACCTGGTCTACAAACTCTATAGTTTGGCATCTTCAAAAGCAAAATGCTGGCCTGAACCCCCAGAACATGCAGGAGTGTCAGAGAAGCTGCAAGCTGGTGGCACGGTGACTCCAGGAACCGCTTCCCTCCTCAGCCCCAGCTCCTCTGCAGAGACTCCCCACGGGGTCGGCTTCTCAGGTGCCACAAGAAGCAACTTTTAAAAATGTTTTCAGGTAGCAGAGCAGCTAGAAATGACAGTTCCTCTGTGCAGAACACACAAAATCCTGAATGTCAAGCTAAAATGAATATAAAAATGTATAATTGCCTGCTGAATTGGTCAATTTCGTTTCTAGATTCTGGTTTTGACAAGAAGTAGCAGGTCCCAATGATTCTGGAGGTAGGGGGGAACCTGTTAAAACTGAGGAAACTATACTCATGTCTTTTTCTAAAAAAAAATCGTTGAAAAGATGTCCATGATTATATTGCAGAGGAAAAACAAATCGGCCCAAGCCAGGGACACCAATGTCCCTTGGGAATGCTGTCTGATGCTGTGCTATGTTGGACAAATGCGTCCCAGCAGGACCCTGTTATGAAGTCAGCTATTCTGCGGGAGTCTAGGGCATAAGATAAATGTGAGCTGAGCTGTCCGATCAAAGTAGCAACACAGCCCCCCAGACTGTGCCTCCTTAAGCCCTTACCCCAGCACCAAGACAAGCCCTTCAGGCAAGACGGTCTACCAGCTGCATGACCTTGGACTTGTTCTCACCTCTGCTTTCTCCGGGGTGTCACAGTCTTTCTGAGTCCCCCAGCGAGATTCTGATCTGCCAGGCCCCTCCCACAGCGTGTGTGCAGGGAGACGAAGGGCTTTCCTCCAGCCCACTGCCCCCATCTCCTTCCACCACTGGCTGCCTGTCCACAGCCCTCACCAGAATCTCCAGCCTTCCCCACCGTTTCCTCTGGAACCCCCCTCCTGCCTGAGCTCTAAGTTATGCCAACAGCCCCTCCTTCAGAAGGGAGGGCTAAAGACCATGTTTCCAATAATGGGGGGAACTAGCTGTGAAATGCAAAGCCCAAGACCCCAAAGTGCTGGCTGTCTCTTGGAAAACAAGAAACAAACCTTTCCAGCCTGAGAGGCTTGCCTGAATTCTAAGAGGAAGAAGACTGGCAGGCTTGGTAATCTTAGCTATTTGAAGAGAGTTTATCAGTCCCTTGGTGTTTACTGCACTCTTTCTAGTCATCTGTCCCTTAGCTGTTCCTCTCAGGCTTGCACATAGCAGAGGTCATGGTGGGGTCGACCCATGATGAGCCAACTGAGGCCTTGAGACAGCACTCAAGATTGTCAACAGCTGTAGCTGATACGATGCCCATTTCTCTCCTCTGGCTAAGCAAGAAAGGACCAGCCAATCAGGAGGTTGGGTTGAAGTGCCTCTCCTCAATGGAAAGGCTGTTGCTCTCCACCAGGGCAGTGGCACACGGGGAGCCATGGGACCTGTCACACATGATGTGTTGGTAGTTAGTCTCCAGCATGAGGCTGGGTCAAGGCTGTTTTCCACGTGACTACTTTGTGAATCTTGCACCCACCTCAGAAGGAGGTGGCCCCAATCCTGGCCTCCAGCAGGAGAACTGGGCTGGGCAGAAGCAAGTTTCTGAGGTCTCGTGGTGGCTGCAGAGTGTCCTGCCACGGCACCTCTGGGGCTGGAGGAGTGGGTGGAGGTGAAGCCAGGCAGCAGAGTCAAGTCCACATGCCTGCACAGGTGGAAGAAAGGTGACCAAGTACAAGAGAGACCGTGTGTCCTCTCTCAAAAGCTAGAGAAGAGGGTTAGACATTGAGGAGAGGCAAGTGAGGTAAAGCGGTATCGATCTGTTGGAGAGGTGTGTGCGTCTGGTGTCATAACAGAGGTGTCATCTCTCACCCTGCCTCCGAGTGTGTTAGTGCTGCCTACACCTCCTCCCTGAGAGGGACGCTCAGGTTGCCGCGGGGCAGGGCGCAGGGCAGGAACACTGAAGAAGCAGGGTGCACCCCGAGGAGGGCGGAATGCGCACTCAGGTGTTAACCACCCCTGGCCCAGATGAAAGGCTCACATTTATGGTTCCCATCAACTCTGTTGAGCAAGTATTTATGGCGCCTCTACGTTCAGTCCTTGGAATAGAGAAATAAAACACCCTCTTGTCTTAATGAGCTCATGCTCCAGTGTGGGAGGCTGATGCACAAATGGGGTGTTTCATAAAGCAGGCCAGGGAGGGAGGTAGGCACAGGGGACCTACGCCAACCTTTGGATGCCAAAGAGGGTTCCTGAAGAAAAAACGCTGGGGTCCCCATGATCTCCTGCCCTGGATGGCCAAGATAACGATGTCACTCCTGTGATTAGGTAATGGTGTGTGGCAGGGTGAAGGGATTTCACAGATGTAATTGAGGTCCAAAACCTATTGATTTTACGTTAATCAAAGGAAGACTATCTTGGGTGGATGTGTGACAAAATCAGGGGGAACCCCTTTAAAAAGGTGGCACAGCCTTCCCCTGAGGTCACAGAAGCTGTCCTGCTGCCCATGAAGAAGCACACTGTCATATGGTGCAGAGGGTCCCGTGGCTAAAGGAGCCGTCCTGACTGACAGCCAGGACCTGTCCCACAGCTATAAAGAGGTGAAGTCTACCAACCCCCTGAGTGAGCTCCGAAGTGGATGCTTCCTTGGTCTAGCTTTCTGATGAGAACACAGCCTGGCCAACGCCTTGGCTGCTGCCTCATGGAACCCTCAGCAAAGGGCCCAGCTAAGCCGGCCCAGGCTCCTGCTCCTTGGAAACTGAGATCATGAATGTATATTGTTGCCAGTCCCAGAGCTCGTGGTGATAGAGTTTATAGCTGGAAAGCAAATTATAATGCCTAAGCCACAGATGAGAAGGAATGTGCCAGGTGCAAATGGAGAATGTTTTTAAGTCCAAGGGACCATGGATCAGGATCAGAGAGTGAAAGGACTCTCAGATGAATGGGGCTCACAGGGCAGGAAGAGGTGAGGCAGCAGGGGCCGGGCGGTGAGGGGTCTGGAGTGCCCGCTCTCCCTGCTGAGGGTGGGCAGAGTCTATCCCTCTTTTGGCTACTGCCACAGCCTGTGTCCTTCCCCTGAGAGGCAGCACTGAGTTCCTCAGACATCAGGGGCTGCATTCTGTACTGTGAGGAAGGCTACCCTAGTCTTAACCTTGGCCACGGCTGACCAGATATGAGCTAAAGGCAGCAAATATTAAGTAGCACAACATACAACTCCAGGTCACAGTGGGGTAGTGTTTATCTGAATCTATCAGGCCCTCTTTTTGGGGCCTGGAGAGTTGAAAAACGAAAGAGGAAGATACACAGAGAGAGTCAGTAGTGGACCAGAAGCTGAACAGCACACAGAGACGAGCCAGGCAGGCAGCAGGGTCCTGAGGCGCAGGCTCCGTAGATACACAGAAGCAGAGAGCAAAGAGATGTGCAGGTGAAAGAACCTGGGGTTAGAGGAGCATCAGGGATGGCAGGAGCAGGGACGGAGGGCAGCAGGGCCCAAGGAACTGGGGCTGAGGCATGGACCAGAGCAGCAGGCTGCACTGGCTCCCTCTCCTCCCGGGCCTCTCCTCACCCCAGGCTGCGTGCAGCACAGACCTTCCCGGATGCTGCTCTAGTGGCCTCATGGCCAAGATCCCTGCCTCTCTTCCTAGGGCGGCCATCACCAGTGACCACAAATGAGGTGGCTTAAAACAACAACAGTCTGTCCTCCCGCAGCCCTGGAGGCCAGAAGTCCAAACTCATGGGGTCGGCAGGGCCACACTCTCTGCGAAGGCTCTAGGGCAGCATCCTTCCTCGCCTCCTCCACTTCTGGTGGCTCCTGGTGTTCCTTGGCTGGGACTGCATTGCTCCAATCTCTGCCTCCATCTTCACATCCTCTGCCACGCTGTGTCCTCTCTTCTTACAAGGATGCCTGTCATTGTATCTAGAGGGTGCTGGTCAACCCAGGGCTCTGCCCTCTGCGTTCCCAGTGTATCTAACAGGAGCCCCGTGGACACAGACACCTCATTCTGGGGGCCCTGCCCCACCAGGGTCCTCACCCCTATTTTCTCAGGTTCCCCACCCCACTGCTCCCACCTCTTCCCACCCCCACGCTCATGGAGGTTGATGCACTCCTCATCTGACCTCAGTTCTCCTCTTCTTCCTCTGGCTTTTTAAAGAGAAGAGAGCAGAGTTCTCTCAGGGCTCTCTGCAGGGGTGTCATGCTGCAGACAAGCCCTGAACTCACAAAACCTGGCTAACTGTTAGATGCTGGGATCGCCCGCCCACCAGCTCGCTGGATCGGCCCTGCCCCACCCACTATCCACTTTGTGTGTGAGAGTCTCTCTCTCTGGATTTTCTTCCTGACTTCTTGGAAGCAGATCTGAGGAGGTCAGTTCCCAACTCTGGATTAGGGCCGGGACTGCCAGTGCCCTAGGCCATAAGTGGACCAAGGGGGCAGGACTGGGTTCACATCAGTGGAGTTGGCTCAGAGAAGGTCAGGGGTTGGAAATAGAAACCTAAATGCAGTCTAACTGAGATGTGCATGAATGACCAAGGGGACCATGTGCAGGCCACACAGACCCAGGTTGAAATCTTGGTTCTCATACATCCTGTGTGTCTTTGGGTAAGTTGCTTAACTTCTCTGGGCCTCAGTTTTCTCATACACAGCAAAAACAAGAGGAGTGCTTTCTTCACAGGATTACTGTGAAGATTGACTGGGATAACACTGAAATAACTAGCACTCTACTAGGCATAGAGTTAGTACCTAATCTGAGTTCTTTCTTTACCTTCCTCAGGCTTCCCAGTCCATACGCAGAAGAACGTCCCTGCCAGGGAGCTGTAGTAGAGGCAGAGGGAGCTGGAGTTGGGAGGGAGAGGTTCACGTGGAAGCTGGGCCACCCCCTAAGAAAGGTAAGCTTTTGCTGCAAGGGGAACCAAAGTGAGAAAAGAGACAGGCATAACGAGCCATCATGGATGCTACCAGGGACAACACTTCTCACGTACCAGGACAGACTCTGCCAACAACCGAGTCCTGCTGTCTCTGCCTTAATACCTGGGAAGGTCGGGACCCTCCCTCTCCCACCACAATGGACGGCAGCCCTGAGAATTATGGAAGCGGGAGGGTGGGGGCTCTTAGAGCAACGCCTCCTTCCCCGTGCTGCCCCAGACCACTCTGCTCTCCTTGCACGACTCTTTTCCCCTCTGGCATGGGTGGCAGGTGCCAAAAGAAGAATCCAGATAGTTTATGGGTCATTTCCTCTGCAGCCAGACAATAACCGAGGGTAATTGTCTGTTGGATATAGTTTACTGTGTTTGGTAGCGGTCCCGTGCCCAGGGACGGCCACAGCCTGAGCCTCCCTAATGACCTGGAGAGCCAAGCAAAGATGTGATTATTCTGTTTACTGAGAATTAAAATAAATCTGGTCAGAGGAGAATATCTGCTATGTGGCTCTTCCCAAAAGCAATTACCTGTAATTTTGCCGCTGCAGGAAAGAGAGCCACTAGTATTTGAGGACCAAAGCCATTACGGCAGCCTGAGAAGGCCCAGAGGAGACTAATCACGGCGCTTTTCTCGGTGCCCCATCAACCTCACTTCCTTTCGATTTGGGTTCAATTTATAACCTATGCGGCCCCCCACGGGCGCAGGGAGAGGGGACTGCGTGTGTGTTGGCTGGCATGAAAGTTAATTGGAAAATTCTGCAATCCACCTTTATCAAAGGCGAGGCAGCCTGCTGGCCTATTAGTTCAAATGGTTTCATCTCGTCCAGCCAAGCTGTGTTCAGACTCTGGGACTTCTCGTCGATTGTGTGTATTTGTTTGTGCTTAAATGAAAGATCCTAATGAAACGTGGTGGCTGTTGTGGTCCGTTGGCCTGTCAGACCAACTGCAAGGTGTACTGCAAGTCAGTTTTTACTATTAACAGGAAAAATCATGAGGTCTCATATAATTTACTTAAAACACAGATTCATCCTATGTTTTAAAAGTCATCCTAATAATACTATCAGAGCCACTCACATGGGAGGGACTTAACTCGCTGGGAGATCAAAGGGTGGCCTTAGAGCTGAGTCCTGCAAATGGCATGGAAGCCACAGCCTGTCTCACTCATGCCACATACTCCAGCTCTGTCACACTGTTTATAGTTACATTACTTACAGGATGACAAAATGTTTTGGGGTTGGATAACTCTGAATGGGTATCTTGCTTCCTTCATCCTCCCACCCCACTGTCAGAGGCTGGTACGTCCAAATCTAAACATACATCTGTGAGGTGTTCCTGATATGTGCATCATTCTGATATGTGAATCACACCCCACACCCCCGCCCTGGCCATACTGCTATGGGGCCATCAGCTCCAGTTGTCAGCTAGATACATAGGGTTTGGAAGACCCTTTGAACAGCCTGTACTTCCCCACGTGTCTGCAGGACGCCAGGGCAGCTGGAAGGCTGGGAACTGACCTAATGGAGTTGAGGACACTTCAGTTATTGGGACCCTGTGTGCACAGCTGTCTCCATCTGTGCAGAGATAAGATAAAGGGGGGAGGCGCTGAAACATCTGCCGACCCCCCACACATCATCGAGATGGGGCTGGCTGCACATGCAAGCGAAACTGTTGTAATGGCAAAAGAATGATCTCCGAGTGCAAAGTAAAGTTGTTTCTCCTTGGCACCTAGGAAGAAAGCTGGCTGAGACCCTCTGTTTAGAAAGAAATCCAAATAAGTGTGAAATTTGCATCTCCAATTGCTTGCTTGTGTTGTCCCTAGATTACTAACTGTGGCAGATATACTTAAAGTGGAAGAATGGAACTAACAGCCATGGAATAAAGCAAGGCAGGTACGTAATACATTTCTGACAACTCTAACACAGGGTTACTATAGAAGTGGGCATTGTCAGTTTCCTACTGGTACCCGTTCCTCTGTGCCTCCTCCCTAATGGGGCTCATGTAACTTGGTTGGGACTGATCTCCAGCTGTAGGAGTCTGTCACTGGTATAAACCAGCTAAAGTGATCCCATCCCTTTTCTACTGATGGGTGCAGAACTCTGGCTTATCCAATCCGTGCACGGCATTCCCCCAGTGACTGTTATTGGTTCTGAGGGGGCCCAATTAGACTAAAGAACCATTATCCATCCCATGGCAGTTTCCACATGATATAGACCAGATAGCACTCTGGTTTATGTTCCTACTGGTGTCCCTCTTCTGACCATAAGACCAGTCAGGGACAAGGTTGACACCATGAATTGTGGGCACACAATGTGGAATCTGAACCACACCCAGAACCTGCTCCACCTCAGGAATGTTATTGTGAGAAAACATTCTTTATCATCTCAGCCAGCGAGAGGATGGGCTCTGCTAATTGCAGTCAAGAGCATCCTTAGCAGATGTGATTGATGCCACTCGTCTTCTCGATGTGGAGAGCGACTCACAAGCATTGAGTGGTTTTAGGATTAGTAGTTATTGAGTGAGGTGACCTTCCCTGGTCCAGCTGGCTGAGAGTGGCTGAGACAGTTTGCAAGCATGAGAGCTGAGGGAAGTTAATGCAATGATTTAGGAAAAGCCGGGTTGCCTGAGACCAGCGGCTGTTTCTTTGGGAAAGGACGTAGATGGAAGCAACTTCCCAAATCACATCTGGCACGCTCATTTGGAAGGGAACCGCCCAGACTCCAGTTCCCTGCCGGACGCATTCTTAGTGAGTATTGACTAGCGCATGACTAGAAGGCTGCGTACACCCCTGCCTGCATGCAGGCCCCTACGCTGTCTGTGTTGCATGTTCTGTATTCCATCGTGTTCAGCCTTCCTCCCTCTTCTCAGCAATATGCTAACTAGAGCTTTCCCACCTTATGTCTGAAAGGGAGAAGAACCTCAGCAGCCCTTTAAATGTCACCTACCAGCTTATTAAAAAGAATGTGAATAAACATGTCTCTCTGCTCTGGTCCTGAAGTGCCGCCTCTGAGGAAAGAATCTCGAATGTCGCTGGGACCGAGACGGTGGTGGCATTTAAGATACTGCCTCCGCCCCCGAGCTGGACCCAGTCTACTCCCGGGAGCTGGAGTCCACAGAAGACACAACTTAATTGTATTTTAAAATAATGTTGACCCGACAACTGAGTAAAATGGAAAATGTGCCTGCCCCGATCCCCAGCAATTCCGTGGGAAGGTGTAGACCCTAGAGCAATTCTTGCACATGTTTAGCAGGAGGCTTGTATAAAGAGTCTCTGCCATATTGTCGTACGAGTAAAGAAGACGGAAGGAAAAAAAACTCTGTTGCATTCACAGGATGAAATAAAGAGAATGAACTAGTTTCACACTCCAACATGGATGGGTCTCCACGTATTGAATGAACAAAAAAAGGAGCAGAGTAATACATGCATAATGGTAGCAATTATGTGAAAATTTCAAAACATGAAAAGTGAATCAACATATTTTCACAGGTGTGTGTGTAGGAAAAATATTTTTTAAAAAACACAGAATAACATAAAATTTATATTCCTAATTTATTTGGAGGATGGAATTTATAGGAATAAAATGGGACAAATGTGTCTGACTTTATGTATAAGGTTTTCCTTAGTGTGTGTGTGTTTGTGTAAAATACACCTGAAGCAGAAACAAGCAAAATTTCTCATCTGCCTCGATGCCCAGTGGAAACCCTGTTCCGGGGAAGCCTCGGGGAATAGGTTCTTTGGTGCAGCTCAGCTGGCCAGACTTCGAGAGCTCATCTCATTAAGAACTAAAGCTTCTTAAAATATGCAAATTCTTTACATTATTTCATGAATTTTTAAAGAAGCAATCTTTTCAAAGCAATACAGGCACACATTTAAAAAATTAAAAATGACTAAAAGGCCTGTGATAAACACGCCAGCCCCCGCACACTGCACCCCTCGTGCACTGCCCCACAGCAGCCTCTCTCCGCCGTCTGCTGCTGCCTCCACAGCGTTAAAGCAGAGCGTATTAAAGCCCTTCCCGGGCTTTCGCAGCTAGCCATGGACTTCCTTTTGAGAGAGAGGAATATTTAACTCACCCGCCGCTCCCTCCGCCCCTTCTCCCATCCTCCCAGCATCATTTTATTTCAATTTTTTATTAAATCAAGTCAGTGTTTATATTAGTATTGCTATATATATACTGTTCACTGCTAACCAGAGAATTTTATTGTGATTTATTTTCTTCCTCTTATAACTCTGGTTTTCCTGGGTTAATAACTGCTTTAAAAAAAAAGAAAATGCTTAGTTTTCTATATAGGAATCTGATTTTATCCCAACACTTCCTTAGCTTTCTAAAAGTTGTTTTTCAGATGACAATCTATTGCCTATCAATTAGTGGTAGTAGTAATAATAGTACTAGTATTTAAATGGGAGACCCCATTCTTGATCATTCCATTTTCTTTTACTTTAATTGTTTTAATTTATTGATGAGAGAGACAGAAAGAGAGAGAGATAGAGAGAGAGATATGCACTGATTTGTTGATCCACTTATTGATGCATTCACTAGTTGATTCTTGTATGTGCCCTCACCAGGGATCAAACCTGAAACCTTGGCATATCAGGACGATGCCCCAACCAGCTGAGCTACCGCCCAGGGCTTCTATATTCTTATTCAAATCAATAACATTGCCCAGCTCACATCCTGGGACTGCTGTCTGCCATAATCTTGTGAACTCCTTTTGCCACCCTTGTCTGTTGAGACTCTCTTTCCTTGTACACCACACTCTCCTCATTCTGGGATTTCCTTCTCCACCTCATGGCTGCTTTCTAACAAAAAAAGGCACATACATGGAGGATATGAGACCTTATAAATCTGAAAATGGCTTCCATTTACCTTACACAGGGTTGACTGTGTGCTGTGGCACAGATTCTGGGTCACAAGTCCTCTTCTTTCATAAATATGGAAGCGCACACTGGGGTCTGAGCTTCTAATATTGTTAGTGAATAGTTTCAATGTCTGTTTCTTTGGTTGTCACCTTTTCCTTCCTCTCTGGAGTTTACAGGTCTTAAGATGCAGAGTGGAGTTTTGGGAGCATTCTAAGGCTTGCTTTAAAATAAAAAATGCCACAATAATAATTTTAAAAAGCAAATGGCAGAAAGAGTCACCGATGTCATGGTGTGGAGTTATCATTTTGATGTCTTGTTCCCCAAGAGGTCAGTCTGCTCTGGTCTTACACTGAAATCACAACTCACCCTACGCCAGGCCAGGCTGTAGGAGGTGGGAGACGAAGGAGAACTGGGTTCTGCTCTCATGGAGCTTACCTTCCAGGAGGACAGAGGCTAACCAAGTCACGACAGATGGTAACGAGTGCCATGAAGAAACTGAACAGGGTCATGGATTGGGAAAGGATAAGGAAGGGGTAAATTCTGATCAAACGGCCAGGGAAGGTGTCTTTTGGTTAGTTACTTTAAGGGGAGAAACGGAAGATGAAAAGGAGCCAGGAATAAAAAGGACCTGGGAAAAGTATATTCTAGGCGGAAGGAATAGCAAGCGCAAAATACCTGAGGCATCAATCACCGCGGTATGCTGGAGAGACGGGAGGAATGCTAGGGTGGCTAGAACATAAGAACTAGGGGGGAGTGCTAAGGCTGAGGCTGGAGAGGTGGGAGCCATATTTTGTATTGCGACAAATGTCAGATTTTAATTAACTGAAGTGGGGCCTTTTTGGAAGTCTTCAAGCCAGAAAAGGTACATTCAGGGGAGAGGAGCTGGGACTTCGAGCCTGCCCCTGCCCTCATGGCTGCGAGCCTTATTTCTGCTCCTAAACTAGGCATGCCCCTCGGTGCACTCCATGGCTAGACTGCCCTCCCCCTCGGCCGGGAGGGCCAGGCCCATGCTCCAAGGCACAGACTGTGAACCCACAACTCTGTCCCTCTGGCTTCATGCTTTTCTTTTGACAACACTCTATGCCTCATTGAGTCCCAGGTTTCAGCACCACCCACTCTCCAATCCATCCTCCATTTCCCCCCAGCCCAGCAGACCCTCCTCTCCCTGCTTCCGAAACATTGCCGGTGCCAGGACTTCAGATGACTGAGGAGTGAGGAACAGAGGTTTATGGGCTAAAAGTAGCACGGTCCTGCCTTGGTTGCCCTGGGAATCATTATTTCACCCCTCTAGTCCTGTCTGGATTCCCTAAACTGCACCATGTTGCGGGTGGACCCAATGGTCTTTAAGGTCCCTTTCAACTGTCACGGTCAAACCTAGGGTACAGTCACATGGCCTATTATGGTGTCTGGGAAAAACAGAAAAGCCAGAAGATAAGAAGCAGATATGCTGTACATTTGAGAGCAAAAGACTCTCTACCTTGGGTTCAAAACCTCTCCCTCTGGCTTTGAAATCCCTCCAAACCTCTCTCCAGCCCTCTGGGCTCTTGGCTTCTGGTAACTACATGTTTGCAACACACTTATGTCTTCCTGGAAACAACATGGAAGGGGGTGTCACTTAACTGGAGACTTGCCTGGTGTTTGTATTTGAAATGAATGACTTGGAACTAGTTCGTCTCACATGTAGATAAGCCAAAGCATGAAATCTTTCTCTTGCCTCTTTTTTCCTTACATATTAACATTTCATGAGTCATATGTTCATTATACAAGAACACTATTGAGACACAGGATGTAGAATTGAAAGTCTGCCATAACACTTCACTGATAACCACAGTAAAAAAAAAAGGTACGTGTTATTTTATTTATGTATACACACACACACACACACACACATGCATGTATGTATTTATTATACAGAAATATACTAAAAAAGTTAAAAATGCTTTTGGTAGGCTAAATAATGGGCCCCACAAAATATATTCATGTCCTAATCTCCAAAACTTGTGAACATCACCTTATTTGGAAAAAGGGTGTTTTCAGATGTGACTGAGGACCTTGAATTAAAGAGACTATCTGGGATTGTCCGGGTGGGCCCTAATGCAGTCACAGGTAGCCTTGTAAGAGGGAGACAGAGGGAGAGTTGACACACAGAGAGAAGGCCACGGCAGGGGGGAGCAGAGATGGATCTGAAGATGCTGGCTTTGCAGGTAGGATTGATGTGATTGTAAGCCAAGGAGTGCCAGGAGCTACTAGAAGCCAGGAACAGATTATCCCCTAGAGCCTCTGGAAGGAGCAGCGCCACGCTGGCGCCTTGGGTAGGCCCAGGAAGTCCATCTCAGACTTCTCACCTGCACACTCTGGGAGAATCTGTTTCTGCTGTTTCAAACCACCCAGTCTGTGGCAACTTTCTAGAGCAGCCACAGAAAACCAATACGACGTTTGAGTGTTAAAATGGAACACAGCAGTCTTCCACACCCATGTTTTACTCCCGGGTGGGGGGGGGCAAATATTTTAAATCTTACAGCAGTTTCTTCTGAAAAATTTCCCCATATTTCCAGCTAGGATGAATATATACATTTCACACATGGTCTGTTGACTTTGTATTTTTATAGGGATATAAAATTCTTATAGTTCCAAACCATATGCACGGACACATACTGCTCCTTCATCATGCGATCAACTTCCAAAATAATCATAACGTTTGGTGAAATCTATAGTTTTATTTTATTATTACATTGATATAAATGGCATTCATAGCTGTCCCACATGGTATACTATGTTTGTATCTTCCTTCTTGAACAACCTTTGGTTTTTCCTGCAGTTAACAATTGCCCCAAGTTTTTACTTGCCCACTTCATTTATATATATCATCACAACTGCATCTCCAAACTCTGCCAGAAATAGAAAATTGATCTTGATACATTGCAACGCATTACATAATCTATGATTTTATCCCTGTTCTCCACCTTAGAAACACTCCTTCCAAATCTCCCCATCTTCCCAATCCATTCAGAGCTGGGTGCTTTCTAGCTCTGCACCTCTGCTGTCATCCTTGAGATCCTCTTCCCTCTTTCCTTGGAGGCCTGGCTCCCTGGATCCTCTGTCTGTCTCTTTCTTCATTGCACCTCATCAAAATGAAGAATCAATATTCTCGTGGCTTTGGAGAAAGGGTGTATGCCCTGGAAATGGTATTTCATATCTTTATCTTGGCTACATACAGCAATCCAAAAGAATCATTTATTTTCCCCAAAAGTTTCTTAGGCATTCCCCTACTGTCCTCCAGCTTCTGATATCGTAGTTGATAATTTTAATACAAATCCTGTTTCTGATCTTGTGCATGTGATCTTGTTTTTCTAAGAATTTTTAGGATTTTCACTTTGCCTCCATTACTCCAAACTTTTATAATGAGTAAATTTTATAATGAAATTGTGCTGAGCATAAGGTGAGCCCTTTAAATATGGAAATCCTCCAATTATAGGAAAATTTTTCTTACTAGATCTTGGGTAGTTTTCTCTAGTCTAAGTTCTTTAATCTCTGGAGTTTTCTCTGACTTTGAACTTTCTGGACTAATTTTATAAGGTGTTCATATGCTCCCTGTTCTTTTCCATCACTTTATCTTTTCATTTGAGATATATGGAGATCATATATATATATATATATCTCCAAATATGTATATATGGATACACACACACACATCTCTATCCTATCAAAGTTTGTATTTTGAGATATAGGGAGATAGAGATAGATATAGATATCCATCTATCAAAGTTTGTATTTTGCCTCTCATAATTTTAATTGCTGAGATAAATTTTATTTGCTGTTTTAAAGATATTTTTTTAAAGCATCAACATTGTTTTCTATCTCTCTGAGGATATACAATGCAGGGTTCCCCTTGGTGGCTTCCACTCTGCTTTCTGCATCGTTTCTCTTTTCTTTCGGTGCCTTTATTGTTTGACTAGTTTTCATTTAGAGGCTTCACCTCAATGTTTCCATGCCTGGCATCCTTTCACATCTAAAAGTGAGGCATTTCAGAGAGGATTAGCTCTGTGTGCACAGGTGATGTTTGTCCAGTGGTGGGCTTTTGTTAGGACGCTGCTGCAAGTGTCAAGGCATCTTGCTAAGGGGACCTCAATGGTCAGTATCTGTAAGACTCTCTTCTTTTACAGGTCAGCCTGTTGACCCTACAATCTTCTGTTATAAGGACTAGAAACTTTCTATTCCTTAGTCCCCAGTTTTTGGTGTAGCAATCTGCACCTCCCACTCTGCCCAAGCCATGCATGGTATTCTTGGGCTCCAGTTGCCTTTGGAGCACCACTTCTCCAAAGAGAACACGTCTACTCCTGTTGGGTGGGGGAGGGAGAGCTCTGGTTGCTGAGGGTAGAGTGGGGCATCTAGGGGTCTAGAGGTCTAACTGCCATATATGTACTCATATTCTTACCTGAGGGCATGCTTATTGATTTTAGAGGGGGGGGGAGGGCAGGGGAGAGACACAGAGAGAGAGGGAAACATCAATTGGCTGCTTCTTGTGTACACCCTGACTGAGGACTGAACCCACATGTGCCTGAACCCACATGTGAGGACTGAAACATGTGCCCTGACTGGGAATCAAATCCAGCAACCTTTTGGCTTATAGGATGACACTCCAACCAACTGAGCCACACCAGCCAGGGAGAGGTCTAACTGCTCTTTGTAGAGTTCCAACCAATCTTTTACTCTCAACCCCACCGTACCTTCAGAGACACCTATTGCCTTAAAGTTCAGAGTGTTTACAGAGTTCTGGAAGAGAAATCAGTTGGCTTCTTGGTTACCCATTTTAGCTTTCTGTGCTACACAAAGTTAAATTTTACTTATCTATATTTTTTCTAGTACTCAAAGTTCTTTTAATGCCTGTTTTCATTTTTCCTTTACCAGTTTCTGTCTTCTTGAGGGCATGCCCCCCCTTTTTTGTACTCTTGTTAGTGGACACTTGGGTTAGTGCAAAGAACGCACCTGAGTTCTATTACCCACATTTTATAAGAACCTATCTCCTCCCTTCCTCTTCTCTTCTAGCTCTGAAGCCAAGACCTCCTTGTCTGAATTGGTGGTCCCAAACCATCTTTCCAATTGCAGGTGGGTAGTCACTACCTCTATTCCCTTTTGGGTGTGGAACCTGCCATGCTCACACCCCATTCCCGCCATTCTGCACCAACCACCCCCTCCTTTAAAATATCCTACCTTGGAGCAACTTCTGTGGCTGAGGCATCTGCCCTCATCATTCTAGCCCTATACGCAGAACTTGGATCCGAAGCATTTGATAGGTGCTTCAACAAACATCTTTTTCAATCTTTACAACAATTCTCTATGATAGGTCTCATAGTTTCCTTTCCCCGGATAAAGAAACTGCAGCTGAGAGAGACGATGTATCATATAGCCAGGTAAGGGCACATAGCTAGCAGACGGTAAAGCCGAAGTTCAAACCCAAATTAGCGCTATATCAATGCCATGCTTTTGCTGTCATACCCTGGGACCTAAGCGACGAGTATCTCTGTTTTCACACTCCATATTGACTGCTGTGATATCTGCTAATGGCAGCAGTATCAGAGGCTGACTGTCCACCAGCACCACCACCACCACCAACTGCCTGCCCCACCTACCCTCAGTTGTGTTCATGTCTCAGCTCCTGTCCTGAGCCATGGCTTGGAATCCCACTAGAGAATTCCTTTGCAATGGCCTCTGTGTTACGGGAACATCCTTAATATGCAGAGAGACAATAAGTTCAAGCCAACTAACCTTGTAAACACCTGTTTCTTTATATGCTCGATATTGAGCTTCTGTTCGGGTATTTCTATTTATGAGTGCCCAGGACTTTGTAGTGCAACACGTTCTATCAGTGCAGTGTTCATAGCCCCTTCTATCTTTCTGTATTGACCTTGTTATCTTTGTCCCACTTTCCTAACATCTGTCTCCACATATGCCATGCATTAATTATCTCTGCCTCCAAGTTCTATGGCCTATTAGAGAAGAAAGGAGCTTCTACCCACCCTCATGGGTCTGTGTGGATCCTGAGATCAGGTTGTCTGTACCACTGTATGCCCTTCTCTGCCCATCTATGGCACTCCCACCAACAAAGCCACATGGCAAGAGAGAGACAGAATGTCCTGGGCTGTTTTGCAGGAAGCAGGATTCCCACCATGGGCAGAGTAGTCATTTATTCATTCATCCATCTGGTCACTCATTAATTTATTAGATAGTTACTGCATATTGATGATGTGCTAACCTCTCTTTTAGGTCCTGGTCATACAAGAAGAAGAAGAAGACATAAGCCACCCTCTCTCACCAGTGCTGACTGGAGATGGGAGAAACATCTGTAATCAAGGACCGCTGTGTACGCTTCCATGGACAGATACAGGCTGGGTCGTGCACCGGAGGAGCACTCTGCTCAGGCCTGCAATCTGGTGAGGCCACGGATGGCGTCCCAGAGGAGGTCATGCTGAAGAGGCCTTTAAAGATGATATAAACTAATCTCCTGATTGTACCGATATGAAAGCGGAGGCAGAAGAAAGGTTAGGGCACATCACACATATTGGTAGGGATGCCTGAAGAAATTCCACTTATACATTTCAGGTCCTTCTTGCAAAAGTTATCATGTCATAAGACTTTCTCCTGAGTCACAAAATTGTCCCCCCAATGAGGTGAAGCCTGTGGGCCCTGCATTACAAATAAATAATGCCATTTTGTTAAAAAGCAGTACTTTGAATTTAGGCGCAGTGCTAGTCTGAATTGTTGACTTTCGGTAGCATAATTTAAAGGCTCAGTGGGGTGCCTGTGCCCTTGTGGCTCCTGAAGCCCAGCCTGGTCTCTCGGAAAGAGTGTGATGCACCCAGGAGCCTGCCATTGCCTCTTCAGGACCTCCTGGCAAAACAAGTCACCGTGTAGGTCTGCCATGTGCTGCTCTACCTGCTAGAACATTCCCTTTCTCCCCCAGCACTCTGCAGGGACCCATGAGCTTCCACCCTGCCCCTGTCCCCAACCTGATACCATGGCCTCCTACCCATGACAACCTACCCAGGGTCAGGGAACCTCTGCCCCCACTCCCTGCCCAGGGTCTATGGTGGCAGGAGGGAGCAGGAAGGGATACCTTTTAGTATCCTCACTCTAGTTATTCTGTGCTCTTTGTCTAAGAACCTCGTCTTTCTTAGTCCAACTTCAGAATGGGAAAATTAGTCTCTCACCTTTCTAAAACCCCAAGGTCCCCAGGGTGTTGAGTGACAAGTCAATTTCGGCAGTGAGCTCTCCTGATTCCTAATTGTGCCACCTTCCCCTTTTTCTTCATATCCCCCTCAGGGCAGTAGAGGGTGGAGAAGGGAATCCCGCAGTAAATATGGGGACTCTGGGGAAAGTTACTGCGTCTGCCTGGGGCAGTGTGCTCGATGCCATCCCTCGTCTTCCTTCAGGGGAGTTCCCCTGCAGCACAAGGCCCCCAACGATGACTACACTTAGCTCTGAGCGGTCCCCTTCTCTGTAGGCGACAGGAATGTGGACATCATACAGAGTGGATGCCTGCACGCCTTCATGGCCTCTCTCAGTCCCTATCCTGCCCCTTGCAACTCACACCAAACCTCATGGGACTCCAGCACAGGCTCTTTGCAGCCTTTGTGCCCAAGCACCTGCCTTGCTTCCATTAGTTACCTATCACTGCATAACAAATGACCCCAAGACTTGGTGGCTTAAAGCAACAAATTCATAGCTAATTCTTTCAGAGTTTCTGTGGGTGAAGAATCCAGACAAAACTTAGGGGGCCTCTGCCTCTGGGTCTCACAAGGTGCAATCAAGATGCCAGCTGGGGCTGCCGTCATCTCAAGGCTCATCCTAACCTCATAGCTGATTTTCACGTTTCAAGGATTTTCAGTAGCAAAGCAGTTAACACTTGTCCCCCATAATTCTCTGGGATCTGAACAACATTTCTGCTAAGAACCAGACCATGAGGAATTGGGTAGCCGAGGCAACGCCATGAAAGCAAACTGGTTATGCCTTTGTGATCTTAAAGTCAATTGTTTTCAATCCCCTCTCTTATTCCATACCCGCAAGCCTATGACACAGTCCCTTCCACGAACGTGTCTGACTAAAGCAGTGGTGCTCCTGGGGAGTCCGTGCCTCCTTGGCAAGGAGAAGTGGCTGGTGTGGTGTGTACAAAAGTCTCCAGGTGGGTGACGTGTTGTCTGAAGGTAATCCTTACACTGACGCCCCCCCAGGAGGTATTTGACAATGCCTAACAAAATTTTAAAATGAGCACCCTCACAAAACCACCAACTCACAACAATTCCACTCCTACCCACACTCTTTACATCCCCTACTCACTCCGGAGAAATTACATAAAAGTGCGTCATGAAGCACGTAAAAGGATATTCGCTGCAGCGTTGTATGTAATGGCAAAGATTTGGAAGCAACACAAATGTCCTTCCGTAGGGGAATGGATAAGCAAATGGCGGTATATTCCTAAAATGGAATGTTATACAGTAGTTCAACCAACTAGATGTACATAAATGTACAAAAATAGATCTTGAAAACAACAACAAGAGAAAAGACGCAAGTGATAAAACATTATGGACTAAGCGATGCCATTTATGTTAAATAAAAACACACCCAACAATGCTGCATTATGTTTATGTAGATAGACATGTGCAGTAAAAGTTAAAAACCATGACCAGGAGGAAGAGCAACCAAATTCGTAGATCTTGATTGCCATTAGCCATGCAGGGAGGAAGATGAGACTGAAGAGCAGAACAAGAAGAGTTTTACCCTTACCTGTGCTATTCTGTTCATACGGACATTGTTGGGAATCTAAAACAAAACAACCAGATGTTGTTGCTTCACTGGTAAGTCATTACATTATTATTAGTGATTTTCTCAAGTTTTCACATTAAAAAAGAATAAAAAATAAGAATGAACATCAGGCCCTGATTTCCAAAGTCTAAGTCCCCATGGGAATGTGGTCCCTGGAGATATGTTGGGACAAGCTTCATGGCCAAGGGCAGGACTGGGATGTCCTGTTACTGAGACAACACAAAGAGCTGGGAGGAGCCACTCCAGGTCCTGGCTTCCAACTATGGAATCCCTCAGAGTTTCACTGTTAGACCTCCCGTTAAGTCTTTGTTGGGGCATTGTAACTACAAACAATCCTCAGACCTGGAGCAAGAGGGAAAGAGTGATCTTGACCTGGTGTCTTTTTCATTCTGGCTTCCATGAAGCCTGTGCAAACTTGAGTCACTGTTCCTGGATATCTGTGGGGCATCGCTGTATCTTTTCAATGACATCTCCTCCATCCCTTTCAGGAACCAGTGCCAGTGGATATCGCTCCCTTGCAAGCAGAACGGCCTCAGCCAAAACAAGATCATGTTCCTATTGGTCCATGTCTCAAAAGAAACCCAACCAGCTTGTTAAAATGACAGAGACATCATCCAGGTACAGAAACAAAGTGGCTTAGAGGGCCTAGAACTCAGTGTTCCCTGACTGAACGCATCAACTTCTCTCTAGCCCCTGGTCCTCTATCCCATTTCTCCACGTCCTTGAGTAGCATCATCATCTGCTTAAGTGCTCAAGCTAGAAACCCAAGAATCATGATTAATGCCTCTTTCTCCTTTGCCACATACAGATAATCGACTGGCCACTGAGTGTGGCCCAATCTTCCTTCTCAACACCCACCAAAGCCATCCACTGGTCTCCATCCCTTTTGCCACCATCTCAGTTCCAAGCCTAGATCACCTGCTTAACTGTAGTAATAGCCTTCTGACTTGTTCTTCTTGCCACTCCCGGGCTTCCAATCTATCATTTGCTTAGTAGCCAGAGTGATCAGTTCATGTCCCTCCATGCCTTAGAACTTCCAATGGCTTCTATGGTTCTTTAAGATAAAGACTCAAATTTTCAGTGACTTATGGTGCCCTTGCCAATAGCCTGACTACTGCTCCACCTCAGGCCCCATGTTCCAGACACCTGCGATTGGTTGACACTTCTGAGGGGCCTGTGATGGAGACATTTTAAGCACCTGATCCTTCGCTGAAAGCTGGGTTCTCGCTATTTCTAATCTCCTACTTTACCTACCTCTCCCTAAACTTGGAATGTATGTAAAGTCAACAACACTCTGTCTTTACCACCCTTCAAAGTCCAGCTCCAATGCCACCTTCTGAAGATGCTTTTCATGATTGAATCTCCTGCCCTCAACACACACACTCAGAATCACTCTCTGTCTTGGACACTTCTGTGTCCAAATGTCACTTCATGATTCTTCCCCTTCAAGTCATCAGACTGTCCTTCCTTCTAAGACTGAAGGCAGAAGGGATGTCTTGTTCTGAACCAGTCACCAAACAAGGCATTTCAATATGGTGCGTGCTCAATAAGGATGTGCTGAATTGAGCTTAATAGCATCTCTGGGCAGGAAATAGTCCTAGGATGTGAGGAACAAACACTTCTCAGAGATGCCGGGCACTCCAACTTTGCTGAAGAAGCTCTGTGACTCACCTCTAAATTTCCCTAAACTCCAAAACCTCTGCCAGCCATTTCCCTTGTGTCATTTAGGCAGATGCACTAATAATGATGATTTAAAGTGAGACTTCGATGTCAGCACCTCATTCACACTTCAGAAAGATGAGTATTCAGAGGCACACAAAAAGGGTGTAATTACCATTTCAGGAAAATATTTTAATCTGATGCAATGCATTACTGCCCTGATAGCTCTCCGCCCTTGCACCAAATGGTTGTAAAATGAATATTACAGAGGGGGAAATGTGCTTCTCTTCCCACTCAAAAGACAGGTAGGGAGCAAAGGCAAATACAGGGAAGATGTGCTGGTAAGGAGGGTGAGGCTGGGACAGCAAAGGCTTTTAGTGCACTGTGGCTGACAAGTGTGCAATGGCTGGTAACGTTTCTGGCCTGGCGGGGACTGTCTGGGTCTGTCTGGGACACTGCCGCTTTCATCAGGAGCATTGAAAACCCTAAATTAAAGTGAGAGCTATGGGAGCGGGAAGTAATGCTGGTTCTCTCCTCTGGCTGCCCTGTCAAGGCTGGAGCTGAGGTGCTCTGTCTGGATTCACTGGGGCCCTATGGCTGCTGACCCCTCCAGATCCAGAGGCCCCTTTAAAGGCTTGTGAGATGCTACATCCAACCCCTGATCAGGAGGACAGCTGCTCCCTGCCCAAGGCTCAGAGGTCCCAGCACGCAGTCCTCCCTGAGCCGACAGGGTGGGCCATCTCTAACTGATTTGCAGCTGCCCCTTTCCTGTAATGTAGGTAATTCCTCCTGGCTCACAGGGACATTGTGGAAATTAAATGGGAGAAATGGATATAACATGCTTAACTTAGTAAGTTGCTTAATATACAGTAGTTCTTCTTATGGTTATTATTATATTATCATCTTATTATCCTAGGGAGTAAGCTGATTAAAAATAATAATCAGAAAGAGTGATGAAGTGACCCAGGTCTTAAGAAACCACACAGAGACTCCTGGAAGCTCTCAGTTTCTACCATTTCAGGAGGGGCTTCTATTTATGGAAAGAACATTTCGCATATACATGTCTCTGGGTCTCTAGGCAGAGGGTAAAAGGGACATGGGAGAACCCAGGAGATGGGATGGGTGATCTGGAAGTGTGAGAAGATGCCCTTGAGTGATGTGCCTCCTCCCCACTGTTTTACTCTGTTTGGGCTGCTCCCACAGAATTCCATAGACTGTGGCTTATCAACATGAGAGATTTATTTCTCATAATTCTGGAGGCTGGGAAATCCAAGATCAAAGCATCAGCAGATTCAGTGTCTGGTGAGAACCTCCTTCCTGGCCTGTAAACGGTCATCTCCTTGCTGTGGTGGAAGGGGTGACATTGCCCTCTAGGGTCTCTTCTACAAGGACCCTAACCCCAGTATGAGAACCCCACTCTCACAACCTCATCACCCCGAAAGGCCCCACCTCCACAGAGCATCACACTGGGGGTTCAGCTCCAACATGTGACTAGAGGAGAAACACAAATAATCAGTGTGTCTTAAGCTCCAGTCTCAACAATTTCGGGATGGGTACAAAGTCCTGTTCTACTCCCCAGGTGATGCAGAGATGACGGAGCAGGGTGACTTAGACTAGACTAGATCAGCTAAAAGCTTCCCTGTGAGCAGAAGTGAGCTAGCTCCCACCTTCCCTACACATCTCTGCAGGGAGCAGGGGTTAGGGAAGTCCCAGGACTCATGTTCTACCCTCCAGGTGACAGGAGGCAGGGGCAGAGGAAACAGCAGAACACTGGGGGCTGCACAGCAAACATGACGTCTGAGGCCCAGAACCCCTCTGCTCCCGCCTTGTTAAAGCACCAGCTGGGGCCACTGAGGGAGGAATCAGCTGGCTGCGACCTCATGGTCAGAGAGGCCACAGGAGCCAGGAGCAGAGATCTCCAGGCATGCCACCAGCAGCCCGTGGCCTCCTTCGCTGAGGCCTGAGTCACCAGCAGGTGAACCCAGAGACATACCCTTGTCAGGTGGCGATGCAGTCCAAGCCTGCTTAGGGTCACCCAGGACAGAGCCCTTATCGATCACCAGTGCCAAAGGCCAGACTCGATGGCAGCCCTGGGGGTGGGTTGAGTCTACCATTGAGACCTCACTGAAAGTGACGGGAGGGACCCTATGGGTACAGTGCTGCTGGAGTGGAAATGAGATCCTCACATGGGTGGGGTGACAGACGAGCCCTCATGCCTTTAGTTCTCAAATAAAGTGTTAGGGACAATAGAAGACCTTACACAGAGAAGCAGGTGTGGAGGAGGGCCCGGCGGGGGATAGCCAAGAGAGGGCTTGATGACTAGGAGCTCAGGGGAGACCCTGGTGAACTAGGACACAGGAGACTCAGGAAGGACTAAATTAAGTTCTGCCCTGAGGAGTGCCCTGGGCAACCAGTTCCACAGCCGGACCCCCACCCAGCAGCGTGGCAGCTAGTGCACAGGGCTCCTTCGGGCAGATTAGAAGGAAGCGCCCCTTCTCAAGGTGCTGACTTTGCATCTGCCGGGAACTTGTCACAGTGTGCTGATTTTATCAGGACCAGAAATTTTACTGCTGTCTGTCAGAGAATTGTTCTAATAGATGAACAAGTCTAAGATGTCAGCAGTGTGAAAAAGTCAGCCCAGGCACAGCGTCCGCATGCAGGGCGCACACCATGCTGGGACCTGAAGCCTTCAGTCAACGTTGGAAGCTGGATTTCATTTGGACTTATAATAGGATGCTGAGTCTCAGCTCAGGTTGGATGTGTGTGCAAGAAGATTGGCTTCCAAATAAGCTGAGGGCTATGGGGTTGGGCTGGGGACCTTCAAGGCCTCTGTCCTTCCCAGACCAAACGTCAAACCACCCCTGAAAGGAGCTCTGATGCACAGCCAACATGAATGTTCCTCGTCCAGTTAGGCCAAGAGAGACTTAGAAATAGAATACTTGCCCAGCATAGTTTCTGTTCTTATTTAAAAAAAAAAACAAAACTAAAAATTTAAGCAGGGGTCTCCAGGAGCAGTAGAATTAAGAAGACCGGAGGCTTTGAGTTTTCTTTGATGCCTAGAAACATGGTTTATACGTCTCTCTCCAGTTTCCAAAATACTTTAATATCACCGTATCATTTTATCCACAGGATACTTCCCTGAGAAAGGCAGAGTGGGTATTATCTTCACTTTGCAAATGAAGAAATTGCAATGCAAAGTTGCACGTGGCTTACCCAGTTTCATGCATTTACTCAGAGATTCATGAACAGTCAGCTTGATGTACTACATAAAGTCTCAGTCTTAGTAAGTTGAGGAATGAGGCATATCATGAGTATTCAAGGCTGGCCTACTGAATAAAAAGAAGAGGAAGAAAGAGGAATGAATAGATGGAAGTAGTTAGGTCAGAGCATCAGTGAAGTGACCTGACTGGCCAGGTTGACCTGGTGTGGAATAACTTGGGGGTCACTGAACTTTAGTGACCACTCAGCAAAGTCCAACAATGCAAGGACACCTGTGACTCCAGCTATAACCTGACGGAGAGGTAGGGGATCCCAGAGGAAAGCACACAGGGACCATGTCTGTAACTCAATGTGCTGTAGGGAGAGCAAGTGTTTGAGACTCAAAGTCCGGCCCAGCTAGTTGCAAGAGGTTGGACCGACTATTTCATCTCTCTGGGTCTTAGGTGACCCAACTGTTAAATGAAGCAAATACTATCCACTTCAGTAATTCATGTAAAACACTAGGCATATGGTCCTGGGACATAATAAAACCCAGCGAATATTCATTGCTATTCCTCTACTCTTTAGAGCATGGTGAAAGGCATTCTTCCACGGGCTGTTTCCCAATGGAAGGCAGCATTGGCCCATGCAACCTCATGAGAGGAGATTAAGAAATGGGCTCCCAAACTCTCCTGTGTACCTGGCCCCATTTCTTCATTCCTGAATTCATTCATTTATTCATTCATTCATTCAAGTACTTGGGCATCCGTTCATGCTTTCATTCGTTATGGGAGATGTTACTTGTCCTCACTGGGATTTTCAGTTTTCCTTTTTTCCAGGCACATATACCAGCCATGTGCCTTGCTTTGGACAACAAAATGTGAACAGAAGTGATATGAGTGACTCGTGGGTGAAATGATTTAAGGGTCAGCACTCTGCTCTCTTCCCTTGCCATGGCAAACCCAAAGGCCAGTATTCGAGAAGGTGATGTCATAAAATGTTAGCTTCTCTGTCAACCTGCATCCCTGAATAGCTGTAATGAGCAGAATACCGCCCGCCCCCCACCAACCCACATTAGATAAACAGCATGAGTGAGAAATAAACCTTTGGGAGTTTTGAATACTGACTAAAATTTGGGTGTTATGTGTTACCAAACCTTACTCATAGTTATTCTGACTAATACATCCACTCCGTTTTTCATTCATCGGACAACTTTTTTTTAATCCCTAACAAGTGCTGAGCACCCTCTGGATGCTGGGGGCTCAGAAGGAATAAAACAGATCCAGTTCCTGCTCACAGAGTGCATGTCCAGTGGGGGAGGGTACAAACACATAAATTAATATATATATATTAGGTTGTAAACGCTACAAGGAAAAATAAGACAGGTGAAGGAGCTTGGGAGAGCTGTTTTGGATGCAATGGTTAGGGAAGGCCCTCTGAGAAGACACCGATTGAACAGGGACCCAGCTAACGTAACAGGGTGAACCATCCAGACATCTGAAGGGGAGGCATTCTGGAGAAAGGGGAGAGGGAGTGCAAAGGCACAAAGGTCAGATCGTGTTTGGCAGATGGCAGGATCAGCAAGAAGCCAGAGGGAGGGCAAGGGATGAGGTCACATTGAAAGACACAATTGAGAAAAGCAATCTACAGTCAGGGAGGAAATATTTATAATGCATGTCTAATAAAAATTTCATGTCTGGAATATTAAAAGAGCTCCCATAAGTCAATAAGAAAGAGACAAACAATGTAATTTTGAAAAATGGGCAGCAGGTTTAAACAGGTGACTTATGAAAGAGGATATCCAAATGGCCAACAAGCCAATGAAAAGGCAATCGCCCTCATTACTCTTCAGGGCAGCACAGTTCTAAAGCAAAATGAGATACTATTACACATTCCACAAATGGCTAAAAAGACGGAGAAAGTTCAAGTATTTGCAAGAATATGAAGCAAATGATATTCTCATCCTTTGCTAGTAGGAATACAAATCACATCAGAAAATCATTTAGCAATTCTAATAAAGGTATGTATGTGCCTATCCATTTACCAGAAATCCCAATCCTAGGTATACCCAGGAGAAATAAAAAGACACATGTGGCCCAAAGCTGAAAACAAGACATATGCCCACCAAGAGTAACACACATAAATAAACTGTGGTATAGTCACTCAGTAGAATACCTCACCACAATACAGAAGAACACAGTATTAACGCCAGAACATGGGCAAATCTCAAAAATATTGTTCAACACAGGAATCTAGATGCAAAATTGTCCACACACTATGATTCCGTGTATGAGGGGGGAACCCCGCATAAAACAGAATTATCTTCTGGAGGAAGGGCCCCTTGTAGTACTGTCTTCCCCCGCTGGGTAAGTGTTCTAGGAACACATCGGATCTGTGGGCCAGCTGGTGTTGTTGTGAGAGGCTGCATTAAGTGAAACTTTTTTGAAGGCTCTTTCAACATGTTTGCCCATTTCATGATGGGTGATTTATAAGCATACCTGCCCCCACTGTGCTGAATGTTCAGCAGTTTTTGACCAAAAATGGCACAACCACCGTGTTCCACCCTTCCCATTCACCCAATCTCACTCATCCTGAGCAACTTTTTTGTTTCCCCAAATGAAAAAAGTCCTCAAAGGAAAACATGTTGCTGATGTGGAAGAGGTAAAACTAAAAATGGCAGAAGCACTAAACGGCATCAGAGCTGACGAGTTTCAAAAACTTTTGAGCAGTAGGAAAAAATGTCTCGATAGGTGTATTGCATCAAATCGAGAGAAGTTTGAAGGTGGCTAAAGTTTAAACATATAAGAATAAATACACAATTTTTTATAAATAAATTCTGGTTTTTGGGGGTCTTCCCTCGTAAGTAAAGTTTAAGAAGAGGCATAAATGAATCTACAGTGGTAAAAGTCAAACTAATGGTTGCCCTTGGTGGAGGTGGGTGTTGCCTGGAAGGAGATGTAAGGGAACTTGCCAGGTAAAGGACATTCCGCACCTTGACCTGGGTGGTGGGCACCTGGATGTCTGCGTAGGGGAAACTCAGTGGAGCTGTCTGCTTAAGCTCTGGGGATTCTGCTGCACGCGATGTGCACCTCACTCGGAAAGAACCACAACGACGGAGATGAAAGGAAGTTGGCCCAGCAGAGGCGAGCGAGATCGTGGAGAACCTCTGTGCTGCAGCAAGGGTTTTGAATTTCTGTCTAAGAGATGGGCAGCCATTGGAAGGTTCTGAGCAGGTCAGAGATGTGAAAATCATCTGGAAAGGATGACCCTGTCTGCAGCGTGAAGAACAGACGTTGGTGCAAGTGCGAGGGGCACAGGGTGTGAGCGGAAGACCTGCGAGAGCGCCGGGGACATGCCCTGGGTGGTGAACGGACGCTGAGTGGGAGCAGGGTCCCGGGCAAACGGCGGAGGTCGAGAGGCCACGGTTTGCTGATGGATTGAATGGGGAATTGAAGAAAAGGGTCGGAACTCACACTGACTTTGGCCAGTGAACCCAGCAGAATGCAGCTGCCAATCACTGGGATGAGAAGGACACGAGAAAAAGCAATTTGGGAGGTGAGGGGATCAAGAATTTGACTTTGAACATGATAAGTCTGAGATGCCCATACCCAATCAAGTGTTAAAAGAGGTAGTTGACTAATTGAGTTTGGATTAATAGGTAGCAGATATCAATATATACTCCCTCAACATACATTCACATTGCCTGGGGTGGGGGGGAGCGGGGTCCAACCTGTGGCCTGCAGGTCGCATCCAGCCCAGGATGGCTGTGAATGTGGCCCAACACAAAGTCGTAAACTTACTTAAAACATCACGAGACTTTGTGTGTGTGTGTGTGTGATTACATGTTGCAATGTATTTAATGTGTGACCCAAAACAACTCTTCTTCTTCCAGTGTGGCCCAGATATGCCAAAAGGTTGGACACCCCTGCCCCATGCCTTCCCCTTTGTTTTCTTTAAAAAGGAAAAAGTGAATCTTAAGTGCACCTTTAACCTGTTTCAGCTGTAATCACCTTCCCTAACATTTACTGGACTGAACACGCTGGCTGCCGGGTCTGGGAAACACGGCTGAGGTTTGAAAGGCAAGCTGGTGCCCTGGGCTTGTCAACGTCCTTTCTGGATCGCAGCTCTGCCCTTGTGGCACTGGAATGGCAGGACACGGGGCCATCCCCCTGCTGTACCCTCTGCTTTCCACCACCGCTCACGTCGGGGGGGCGGTGCAGCTGGGCCCGCAGGTGGTGTGGGTGTCAGAGCAAACAGTCTCCACGCCCTGTGTGGAACAAACACCTCATCAGGGAGCCAGGACGACACGTGGAGGAGAGGGAAAACTCTCATTTTTGGGGAAAGGACTTAATTAAAAGGAAGAAAAGCCGTAGTGACAACATTAGATATTTAGGTGTCAGGCCAGTTAGGGGATTTTGTACGGGGTGTGGTCCCAGACACAGCTGTTGACGGGGCAGCTGGAGGGGCAACTGGGAGAGGTAAGAAGAACCAAGGCATTGGAGTCAGGTTGGCTTGATATCCCAACCCAGCCATGTGGTCTTCTAGAAGTTAAGTCACTTCTCTGAGCCTTGGTTTCTACATTTTTAAATAAACTTGGAATAGGGTCATGGTCAAGATCAAATGAGATACAGATGGTGCCTTCCATGATTCACGGGCTACAGTATACACTCAGAACACACCATCCATTTCCTCTTCCCGCCCCACCCATTAGTGTGGCTATCATAACCCACGCTTCCTCAGCATACGGATGCAATTGTGTCACATTCATATTAAGAAAGCACTTTTTTTTTGTTTTATACTGTTACTGTTATATTTCTTAAGGTAGGACCCTGGCAACTTCACCCAGCTCCAATACAGACACACACACACACACACACAGCATTGCTGCACAGGACTTCGCCCTGTGGCTGCACTAATTGCACATAGCCTCACCTCACCAATGTCTCAACTTCCGGCCCCAGGGCATGCTCAGGGACAGGCCGGGGTGCATCCTCCAGAGTCCCCCAGGCTGGGGGAAGATGCACTGGGCACACCTCTTAGTGCTCACACCCTGGAGTAAACCCTCCCACACTGAACGGGGCTGCCACTCGCTTAACTGATTAGCTGATAGAAGCGGGCAGCTTGTGGGCTTCTCTCTTGCATTTCATGCTCAAAGGAACTCTGAGCCTCCATGGAAAAACCTGCCCACCCTTCTGAAGAGACCACAAGAAAAGGCCCTGAAATTACGGAGTGGGAGACACCAGCTGTCCTAGCCTTTGGCGTAGCCTCTAGATGCCTCCCGCCACAGTGGCCATCTGACCACACTGCGTGAGAGACCCGAGGGAGGCCAGCAGAGGCCTGGGCTGGGCCCAGTCACCTCACAGAGCCTCGACGTAGCAACGAGACCTGAAACGAGCATCCTGTGTTCTTACCTTTTCAGCTCACCCATCCACAAAGCACCTTGTTCACAATGTACCATCATAACACAGCTTCCTGAAGCCCTGGTCAGATGGCTTAGGTGGTTGGAGCATCGACCCCATACACCAAAGGCTGCAGGTTTGATCCCCAGTCTGGCGGGTGAGGGAGGCAACCTATCGATGTGTCTCTCTCACATCGATGTTCCTCTCTCTCCCTTTCTCTCTCTCTAAAAAATCAATACACATATCCTTGAGTGAGGATTAACCAAAAAAAAAAAAGAGCTTCCTGGAATAACACCTGCACTGCTCCCGCCCCTGGGTTGTGGCAGAAGCTTCACAGGGCCAGGGGCAGTGACAGAGGCAGATCCTACACTCCTCTGCATTCCTTCTTCCCCTGAGACTTCGGTCAATAGATGTTTCTTCTCTCACCTTCAGCTGAAAAACCCTCAGACAATTTAAGGCCTGCTGCAGCCTGGCCCACCTGTTCCTTAGACATCCCTGGCTGCACCTCAAACCAGGACTCCTGCTCTGTAATGATTCAATGAGAGCTATCCAAATATGAAGTAATTTGTTAGTTGTTTAAATTCCTTAGGTGAGGCCTCTTTATGATCTGATCAGAGATGACAACCTCGGGGCAGGAAAGAGGTGGAGGGACCACCTGCTCTGTGCCACCCTCAAATGCACCAATAATTTTGGGTAAAATAGCTAAATAATGCATCTCGCGTTGCCTGGCGGCTACCAACTGGAAAATCAGCATAAATATTCTAATGGATAAAGTGTAAGTTTATTTAAAAGAATCACTGAATCTTTTGGGAGCTTTTTGTCATACATTCTCTCATATAATGACTCCCAAAATCAACTACCGAGGAGTGTCTGTAAGATGTGCTTATGTTCATAAACACCACCCTCCCCCCCACACCCCGTCACACTCATGAAGAAACTGGCCGGCAGGTTTCTAAGAAAGGAGAAACGGCTTGCAAGCCATCAGTGACTTTCCGGGGGAGTTCCAACTTTAGACTCTTAAGCCTGGAAGACAGCAACCCGGGGTCCCATCCTGCAGGCACCTCCAGAGCACAAAACAGGCCTCTGAGCACCTCGTTTTTAAAACAATAATCCTGAGCTGAAATGGGCATACATGATTTGATTTTTTTTTAAATTCAATTAATAGGGACTTTTGGCTCAAGCTTTCTCATCTTCGGAGAGGAATGCTTCTCCAGGCTAAGCTACACACAAGTCAGCACTCTGGGTGTGTTGTCCTTCGTCCGTAACTGTCCAGGCATTAACGAAGCTTTACTGAGCATTTGCTTCTCTTAGGCAACTTTGGATTTGAAGTCTCTGCTCTCCAAGAGCTGACAGAGTATTAAGGTGCGCGCTACAACAAAGGTGGCGTGGGGCTCCGGGCAGACACTCTCCCCAGACGCCCAGTCCCCATTCTGTGCACCTATTCCCCCTCTCATGCTCTGCACCTGTTCCACACACCTGTCGCTCTCTTCAGAGGTTGCCCTTGGGCTCCAGACCCACTTTTACCTACACAAAGAGCCAAGATCCCTGGGAGTTTCCATACCTCCAGGGGCTCAAAGCCAACGACTGGCGCCTAGGTGGGATAAATGTGACCGTGTACCTGACACTCCACTCCAGAGCTCCCCACAGAATCCGGGAGCCGAAGCTGGGGCTTCACCTAAGATAGCCACCCCCCATTTGGCTTTTCCCCTCCCCTCCCCTGCTCTTCCCCCTTCCCTCTCCTGCTCCTTTAAGCATTGAACCCTATGACCTTGTTTGAACAGGACAAAGAGAAAGTACAACTTCTGTGAAGCCCAGGTCCTTCTTACCAGGTCGTGTGCTGTTGAGATAACATCATTTCCTCCCTCCTAGTTATTTACCTGCCTGACCTTTCCTGAGAGACCTTATCACGGAAAGAAATTGGTTTTCTCTCCATGTAGCTGCAATTTAAACCCTGGCTCCCCAGGCTGTGAGGGGTTCTGTCTAGCCTGTGGAGGAGGGCCCAGTCCAGGGGCCCAGGGAACACCTCCGAAGTGATTTAGGGGAATGAGTAATAGCTGTGGAGATGCAAGTTATGGAGGGAATGTGTTTTCAGGGCAGCTCCTGGCCAGCTGGGAAGGCAGAGGAAGAACTGCGAGGGAGGCAGGCTAAGCCGGACTACAGGGTCTGTGCCCGCAGGCATCACCATCTGCAGAGTGGCAGGCGGGGATGCTGAGAAGGCACCAGAATTACTAAGGATGACTCTGAATGCAGGGTTCCCACGAGGGGTGCCAATCTGCACCCTGGCGCTCCCCAATTCTGCAGTGTGCCCCGCAACAGCGCAGTCAACTGCACAAAGTCAAGTTCATTTGTCAAACTCCAAAGAAATGGAAAACGGGAAAATTACCCAAGGTGGGATCATTAGATAGTAGATACCCAGTGAAGTCCCAGGCCTTTATGAATGGCCAGTAGGAGAGGCAGTCCAGGGCAGTGGTCACACCTCCACAAGGCAGATTCTGGATGAATCTTGTATCTGCCCTCTGAGCAAGGTGACCTGGGAAAATTCCTTCCCCTGTCGTGGCCTTAATTTCCCCAACCTCGCAGAGCCGTTATGAGGAGCCAGGGAGTTCATATTCCTAAAGTACCAGGAATAACACCTGGGCCATGGGGGCATTTGCATGTACTAATGATCTTTACACTTCAGTGTTAATTAGTAGTCCAGTTTTATAGGTAAGGAAACTGAGGCTTAGCAGTGAGCATTGACCGAAATTGTGCAGCTGCTTCTGTTTTAGCAACACTGATTAATGCTCGATGTGTTCTGGCTGGAAACTCGTAAAAACCGGCATTTAAATGAAGAGCCCGCGATCTTTCCACACCTCACTGCCTCATGCTGGAAGGAAATGTGAGATATTCCATTTTAATTATTTTATTACACTGAGGGACATGCGGTGATTGTAGGCCATCTGACAAAGACTCAAATATTGTACAAGTCCATGGGGACAGACTTGATGAGTTCAAAAGAATGACTTCTAATTAGCACGCGTAGAGCTTACCTGTGAATGGGTGACTTTCCAAATGTATGAAAAACCTTTTCCTGCCTCCTTTGATAGGCTAAATATTTCTTTTGAAACTGTGTCTCTTCCATTCCTTTGCTTAATGAGCTCCTGCCTTTGATTCCTCCAGGCCAGAGGGAGAGGTAAGTGGGAACGGGCCCTGCTCCAGGAGCCACAGAACTCAGACTCCTGCCCTGACAACGGAGGCTCCTTCCTGGGGACTAACTGCGGGAGGAGGAGGCAGAGCTGGGAGACAGGAAAGTCGTAACGAAACTCTGCTGCACCGCTTTGTCGTTTTGAAAACAGACAGTAACTCAGACCTGCCTCACAAAACTCATTAGTGCATTTATTCATTCCAAAGTCCTTAGGTTTCAGGAATGGATGTGAATGAGGTAAAATTAACTTATTGACTACTTGAATGGAAATAAATGACTCCAAAATGTTGGAAGGGTGCTGGAAAGATTAGCTCCTCTAGGTATTTGAAATGTTTCTCGCCTAAGTCTTGCTCACTCTCTTGATGTGTTTTACAAACCCTTCCTTAAGATGCTTCAAGGAAAACTTCACCCTAGCTTTGTCCTGAGCTGTGTAGGATTTGAACTCAGCTCCCTATATCTGAAAAATCCCCATATTTTCCTGACAATGTGTCTCAAACTTTACTCTAAAAGGGTACAATTGAATAAATGGGGGCACCTATGTTCAGTGGACTGCCATGAAGAGCAAAGAATCCATTCAACATTTATGGAATTCCCCCTGTGTGTCAGGGGTTGTTACAGGGCTGAAGATGAATTGGTGGAAGAACCGGTCAAAAAGCTCCCACTGTGTCTGGCATGCATCTTGTACACAGCAGGTCCACGGGGTTACTGCTGATTGAAAGGAGCTCAAAGATTAGGAAGTGAGGGCCAAATTCCAATGCTGAAAATTAACTCCCTACCCCACTCTGTTTCCTTTAGGAAGAGGTCAATGTGTTCTGAGACCGGAAATTGACTAAACTATTCCATTAATGGCAGTTTTTCACGGGGGCGGCAACGAGGGCAGGACTCGCTGGGTCTCCAGCATTCCTCTTGCTCACACTATGCTCTCCTCTGCCTGCACCGACTCCCAGTCTGCGCCAAAGGGAGTGCCCACGTGGTGTCTGGTGAAGCCCCTTCTGAGAGCTAACCCCTCTCCTCAGCTTCCTCAACAACACCTCCCCACCCCCATGGAGCACTCCAGCGGGGGTGCCCCCAGGACGGCCCCATGGGAGGCCAGTTCTAATCCTAGAAATTGCGCCCCACTCTGCCCTGCATCTTACACCTACATACCAGTCCTGTGGTCAACAGCCCCAGTGAGCCAGCCTGATTTCTCTTCCGCCAGAGACTTCGCTACTGTTATTTCATCTCTTAGCCCAAGATCTTCAAATTTTCCCTTGGAAGGAAGGAAGGAAGGAAGGAAGGAAGGAAGGAAGGAAGGAAGGAAGGAAGGAAGGAAGGGAGGGAGGGAGGGAGGGAGGGAGGAAGGGAGGAAGGGAGGAAGGGAGGAAGGGAGGAAGGGAGGAAGGGAGGAAGGAAGGAAGGGAGGAAGGAAGGAAGGAAAAGGAAGGGTTGGTTTCGAGTTCCTCACTGTCATTGTCACCCTCCCTGGTCTCCACTTGTTCTGTAACTTTTCTTTCAAATGTGTTGCCCAGAACATTTCTTGGAATTCTTGAAAGGAGCATCCATTCTCCTCATTCATTCAAGATCCATTCATTCAAGAATGAATCTTTCATTCATCCTTGAAAGGAGAATTCTTGGTATCCTCAGTACCTGACCCAAGCAAAATATGAAAAGTAGGAAAAAGTGCTCAATAAATGTTTGATGGGTCCTGATGGGCCTGCTGCGCTGGGGCTGCAGGAAGGCCACCTGGGGAATTTATTTTTCTTCCCACAAGGAGAGAAAAGATTGTGGAACAGAAAATCCTCTTGCTGTCACTGAGGTAAGTGGGGTCTTGGTGGGGTCAGCTGATGCCTGAGGCAGCGATACCAGCCCAGCCTACAAATAATTCCCACTCTGTGAATTTATTAAAATCCTACATATTTATCATGCAGACACTGTGAAAAGGAAATACATTTTCTATTGCCACCGACCTTTAGGTTGTTGTTCCAAACTCAGGCTGCCCTGCCTACTGCGATGTGCTCATCAGCCTGGGTCAACATAGGCCAGCCCGGCGCATCCCTCTCCCTCCTGAAGGGACAGTGAAGTCCCCAGGGACCCATCTCCTCCGAGGCAAGTGATTTTCATTGGCCCAGTAAACAGGTTAGACTTTTCTGGCAATTCACTGACTCTATTTTATCCTATAATTTTTTCTTATTACAAAAATAATACAAGCTTGTTATAAAAAGTGAAATCATAGGGAACTATATTAAAAAATTTTAATAGTCTTCCCATTTTTCTTGCCAGCTGTACCTTCCTCACCAAGATCATTAGAAAGTGACCTTTCACACTTCCCCGAGGCTTCCACAAACACACGTCTGGATGCTTACATCACTGCTCCTCAGTTGTTCAAATCCGAAATGGAACTCCACCACCCACTTCACATGAGAGCTTGCTTCTATTCTCTGAGGCATAGATTTGTGGACATCTTTGGGGCCAATATAGATCCATCTAACATGATTCTTTTAAAAAATATAACAGCTTTATTGAAACATAACTGAGCTATAATAAGCTGCATGTATCTGAAGTGCATGGTTTGCTAAATTTTGGGTTTTGCAGCACAGTCCTTCCAGTGTTGCATAATATAGTCGTTTGAATGCACCACAATCTACTCTTCTATCCCTCTATTGGCAGACAATGGAATCGTTTGCAGTTTTTTGCTAATATTGTACAGAATACGTTGAAAGCACACACACACACATACGACTATGTACATTTACCCTTGTAAACAGGCTTTGTTTCCGTGGAGTGGATTACAAACAGTAGGACTGCTGATCAAATGCATGCTCATTTTACAATATCATCAACCCCATCAGACTGTTTTCCCAAGTCACAGCCGGGCCGTGTAGACAGGTTGTGCCTCTAGCTCACTCTCTTTAGTCCAGGACTTGCCTTCAAATCACACTCTAACTCCCTAAATATACTACATCTCCTGCCCCAGCTTTCTCTGTAGGATCACCCTGTCTCTTTCCTGAATGGTTTAGCTTGGGAATGGCTTTGCTTTCTTACATCTGAATGAATTAAGGAGATTTTTAGAGATTTTAATCTGTGTTTAAGCCCAAAAGTACCCCACTATTAATTAAGTAGGTTATAGGTTTACTACTCTAAGTAAGAGAAATTAAGAGAAAGTCAGTATGTAAAACACCTCTAACTGTGCATAGAATATAACATTTGCTCAATAAATAATAACTGTTCTCATTGAGTGGATTCCTAAACCAATGGGATGATGTCTACCTACATGCTGTGGCCACTCCACCAGGTCAGAGAAGGCGCCATTTTTTTGAAACTGCACAAAAATTCCAGTTAGAGTTGGAAATAACTTTTGAGTAGGAGTTTGCAAACTTCTAGACTGTAGTCCAGATGGTATGGCAAATGACCCCTCGACCCACCTCTCCTACACATTTCAACTTTCCAGAAGGAAAAAAAAAAGAACTCGGTAAAAAAAAAATTGGGATGAACAAAATAGGGAACATAGGAACAAACTCTTGGTAAACTTGAATAGGTCACTGGTACAATTACTAGCAATCCCATCCCATCATACAGAAAAGCAGACACCTGGGAGATTGAGATCACTAGCCTTTAAGACCAAAAGGAAGGGCTTGAACATTGTGGCACCCCAGCAGACTTTCTCAGGCCGCCAGCAGCCTGAAGACCTTATTTCTAATCTAGGGAACACTGCTCAGGTTCCTCATATCAAAGCAAGAACCCCTGCCTTGTCCACTTGGCCTCTTAAACAGGACTAATGGTGGACGACTCACCACTCCATCAGACACCCCTCTCCTCCGCTGAATTACTCAAATCATTAGACAGCATGTACACAGTACTGACCTTCCATTCACTGAGTGCTCCTGAAGGGTGTCCAGTGGGGTCATGTTTGAGGTAGAGGAACGTCTGCCCCCCAAGTGCTCAAATCTTATGACATAAACACACAGTCTGGCTGGAGAAAGGGCTAGTAGCAAAGACACTGAAAGTCAGATGGCAAGGTGGGCTGGGAGCAGAATTTCCTTCCTCCCTTAGGGCAGGAGGAGGATGAGTTGTAAGACTAGATGGGCCTGGCTAAGTTGTTCACTGAGTCCATATCGCTAAGTCTCTCTGTTAGCTTCTCTAAAAAACATGGCTACTTCCCCGTCAGCACACCTTGCTGACTGAATTTGGACTCCCTTGACACTCCGTGGGCCTCCCTCTAGGATGTTAACTTCCAGCATGTCCAGCCAGCCCTGTGTGCAGGCCCCAGAGAGGGCCCCTGTTCAGGCCGACCCAGGAAGTCTCCCGCGTGCACTGGAACTGTCTCCAGGCAGGTCAGGGCACGGAGCAGAGGCACAGACAGTGCTGCCCAGGGATCCCAGGCCCTAAATTCCTGTATCTTATCAGATTAAGAGGCACTAGTAGGTTAGAAAGCATTTTCTTTTTGGGGTCAGAATGTAACTGGGTATAGAGCAGGGGTCCCCAAAAATAGCAGAGAATTTTCCCTACAAACCTGGATTGGGGGAAGGGAGGAGTGGATGATAAGGCCTTTAAGATATTTTACATAACAATGGCAAGTTGATAGCTGTTATTCTGCCCAGAGCAAAGATGTGACTTTAAGAGCCTCTAGTGACTTGTGACATAGCCAGGGGAGGCAGATGCCCTGAGTCATGGGGAATTCTTGCCCTGACTAAAGATGGCAGCCAAAAGAAGGTAAAAGATACAGGGGAACTGGCGAAAGTAGCACATCATAGGAAGGGCTGAATATGAGGTCACATAGGAAATTCCTGGCTGAGCATTTAAAATAAGGGCGGACTGAGAGAGAAGGAAGCAGTGACATGGTTTGAAAGGGTGTAGAAAAGGGGTCCGGTCTCCCATGAGGTCCGGTGTGTAAGGAGATGCCACACGGTTTGGAGTGAGAAGGAGAAGGCCCTCTGGGAAGCTGGCCTGGAGAGCATGGCGGCAGAGCTGATGCAGCTGTGTGGGGACCTGCCTAGCCAAGCGCTGATTAGTGGGAGATGCTTGGAGCTGAACTGAACTGTGATTGGGAACGCTGATCTGCAGACTTCTGCTTCTCTGAAAGATGGTACCTCAGACTGGCATATTCTGAAACTGGCCTGGTTTGGCAAAGGGAGGCAGGACTATGTCTTTTAGGGTGTTTTAAAGGGAGTGGGACTTAACAGAAGAAATCTGCCATTATTCTAAGTCTGTATACCTTTAAATAAACAACCCCTTTCCTTTTTCACTGAACTCCTGCATTGGGGGTCATGCTTCTTGGCAGCGGGTAATCGAACCCCAGTTGTTCCGGAATAGCATAGGCAGGGTTCTGTAACAGGAATGGTGGGTTAGCCTTTCCATTTCCTTCTCTAATAGCCGCATATCTCTGACAGTCTCTGGGCACTGTGTTGCTCATCCGTGAAATGGGAATATCAGTGTTCCTCATGTTTGTTACACGGGGTTGATAGGAAGAGCAAACCAGACAGAGGAGGCTGACAGACTGTTCGGACACTAACATGCTTCACACGTGTGAGCCTACTGTGGGGCCTCTCCCCTGCTGAGCTGCAAAATTCAATGAACGGCAGATCCGAAGCTCAACTCCCTGGAGCATTTGAGAGGACATAAAGATAAAGACAGTGCTGACGCTGATGATGGAAGAGTCCCCAGGCCCCCGGGCAGGCGCTGAGCAGCGTCTCCAGGCACTGCTGCTAGTTGGAGCTATCCATCCTGGCTTCTCAAATGTTTGTGTTTGCTGTTGGTATCACTGACAGTGACAGACAATGCAATTTTCTCCTGCTCTGGTCAGACACAAGCACTACGAGCCCAGCCCCCGCAGCGCCACAAGGCCTGGGCTCAGGCAGTATGCAGCATTTATTTGTTTCTATGTATTTATTTTGCAGCATTTATTTGTGATGATTTTCAGGCATCCCCTGAGGCCATCATCCCGGATACCCTGTCAGAGTTTAGAACACGGGATTCATGTGAGCTGATGTATAAAGATGAGCTGAGCAAAGAATCTTTCACTGGATGGCTGAAAGGTTGCAGAGGAGGACGGGAAGCTGGCTGGAGCTCCTGGTTTGAGGGAGAGGGTCAGGTCTGTCATCCCCACCATGGGGAAGGGCCAGTGCTCAGACGAGTAGGCCTGATGGACACTGAGGTCATCCAAGTGACAGATGACCACCAGGGGTTCTGGGAGAAGTGGGGACAAGGTACAGTCTTTGAGCATGGGCAGAGAAAGCATGAAGGCCAAAGTATTCTGATCAGTCTGGAAATAACACTGACTTATATCAATGTTATTTGTTGGGTTTGTAATTTATACAGATGTAATGACGATGATAACACAAAATTGGGAAGAGAAAAGAGAGCTATAGAGGAGTAAGTTCTGGTAAGTTAAAATATATACAGTAAGCTCTAGAGAAACCTCTAAGAAAATAACTCAAAAAATTAAGTGAAAAATATCATTAGAGAAATTAGGAAATTGCATTAGGAAAAAAATTCACTTACCACAAAGGAAAGTGGTAAAGGAGGAATAGGGGAAGAAAAAGACATGAAATACATAGAAAATAAAAATTAAATAGCAGATGCAAATCCAAAAATGTCAATAATAATATTAAATGTAAATTAATTAAACCATCCAATCAAAGGCAGAGATTGTCGGACTGGACAATAAACAAGACCCAATTATATACTGTGCACAAGAGGCACCCGTTAACTTTAACAATACAAGCAGTTAAAAGGATAGAAAAAGCTACATCAGCAAATAGCAAGAATAAGAAAAACTGAATGGCTATTACTAAGACAAAACAACTTTAAAACAAAACATATTACTAGAGAGAAAAAGATTTATCGTAGAATGATAAAAACAGGCAAGTCATAAGGAAGCTGTAATTATTACAAATACACATTCACCGAACAACAGACCCTGAGACATGTAAAGCCACCACTGACACACCGAAGGGGGAAACACGCAATTCAACAACCATCCTCGGAGACTTCAGTATCCCTGCTCCAACTCCCCACACGGTTTTCTCAGTCACGGGTAGAACTCGGCAGAAAGTCGAAGATTTAAACACCACCGTACAAAAGCTGGCCCTCACAGGAACCTGTAGATGTCCCTCCTTCCACACGACACACGTTCCTCTGAAGCGCATTCCACTCCTCACCACTGAGCACAGCGAGACCGGAAAACAAGACGCAATCAGCCTAAAAAGGGTGAAGTCAGGTTTCATCCAGGCACAGTGCAGTGAAGTTAGAGAGTAGTAACAGCAAAAAATTTGGCAAATTCACAAATGTGTGGAAATTAAACAACACACTACTAAATAATCAATGAGTGGAAAAAGACGTGAGTTAAAAAGAAATCACAGGGAGAATTAGAAAATACTTTGAGAGCAATGAGAATGTACGTCATTCCCAAACGCACGGAAAGTGGTGAACGCAGGGCTTAAAGCTACGGATGGCTACAGTAAGGGTGACGACCGATCTCAAATCGACAGCCTGACCTCCCAGGTGGAGGCACCAGAAGGACCCGCGGATGACCCGTGACACCACTGCACTGAGTGAAAGAAGCCAGTCACAAAGTACCACGCAGGACACGATTCCCTTTACACGAAGGGCCCAGAACGGGCAAATCCACAGGGACAGGAAACAGAGGAGAGTTGTCCAGGGCTGGGAGAGGAGGAGGATGGGGGCGGCAGCCGAGGAGTGCAGCATTTCTTTTTGGGGGAATGGAAATATTTCCAAGTTGATTGTGGTGAGGGTTGCCCACTGAATTTCATACTTCAATGCATGAATATGTGTGTATGGTATGTCAATTACATATCAATAAACCTGTTTAAAAAATAAATCGCCCTGGTCCTGGAGCCAGGGCCCAGGAGTCGAGTCCTGGCTTGACATTTACCAGCTCTGTGACCTTGGGCCAGTTTCTGAGCCTCTCTGATGACTATAAAGCGGGCAAAATGATCCCAGTTCGGCCTGCCCCACAGGGTCCTTCAGTAGGTCACGTGCGTTGCTGAACATGAATGGACTTTGTAAGTTCTCTGCCCTCCCGCCGGCCCATGGCACATTCCTGCCCCTACCAGACTCACGGAGACGCCAGGACGCCCCACTGCACTTTGCCGGTTCTAGGGCTCTGCCCCAGCTTCTCAAGTGAAGCCCCGGAAGGGAGTGACTTTTAGGCCACAGGCCCTGAACCAAGCCCTGCCCCTGCCCTCCTCTCATCCCCTGTGACTCAGGACACGCCCCTGGCTCCCTGAAGCCAGCCGATAACAGGTGGGCCTTGCCTCAAAGCCACCCTCCGACGCCAGCCCCCTTCCCCAGGTCACTTGGACTTCAGTGAAAGCAGCCAGTGCTTGCTGACCAGACAGGCTGCGTTTTCCCATCACCCAACCACCGGCAGGGCCAGCACCACTATCACTCCTGTTTCCCGGATGAGAAGTTCTAGGCTCAGGGAGGCCAGGTGACTGGACAGAACACACCTTTAATTGCAAAAGAGTTGAGCTTTGAACCCACCGGGTCAGACAGCAAAGCCCACCCCTCTGGCTGCCAAGCTGCCGGGGCAGCCCCTCCCTTTGCCCCACCCTCCTAGCCAAGGGCTTTCAACTCCGCAGCTGCCAGGGTTCCTGCCGCCTCACTGCAGCCTCCCCTGCGGGCTGATCTTGGGTGTCTCCCCTTCAAAATGCTCCACCTGTCAGATCTGGACTCTGCAATCTCTGACCCCAATCTCTGGCCCATACACCTCTAAGGACCTGCCCTGTGTTCTAAACTCATGGGAGGGGTCCTTCCTGGTCTAAGGCTGAGCCTCTGGGTGTGTCAGGGGGTGGGGGGGGGTGGGCAGGGTGAAAAGTGCAGCATTTTAAAGCAGGGCTTCCTGATAGGAAAGGGAAACATTTTTTTGAAAAGGGAATTCAAAGGCACAAACTCATCTGTGGGTGGGGTTGGGATTGGCAGGATCCCCCTACCCCTCCTGAACTCTGTCTCCCCATCTCTAACACCAGAGAGCTGGACCAACACCCTGGGGTGCTTCCCAGCCCCCACTCTGGGCCCCATGAGGTTGCCGTGACCTGCGAGCTGCCTGGGCTCTGGGACTCCTGGATGGTAAACAAATAAGGCTTCATTCATCTTGTCCTTTTCTTCCTTCATGGGCTTCTTGAGTGATTAGTGTAATGCTCTGCACACAATAGACTTTTAATTGATACTTGTGGGATGAATAAATGCATGAGCCACTGACAAGCTCCAGTGGGAAGAAACCGGAGTCCTGTGTGACCACAGTCCCCAAAGCCTGTCCATCCCCTGCTCTCTGTCCTCACAGGAAAACAAGCCCCAGGCAGCCTGGGGGCCTGGGGATGCTTCTGTAGAGGTCGGGAGGAGGAATGTGCACCCCTCTGGGACTCCTCTTTCTTTGCCTCCCGGGCAGGTAGGTGAGCAGGATGTAGGAGATTTGAGTGACCTGGTGGGCTGCAAGAGAGCAGCCCTGCTCTGGCACTTTGAGAGGATGGCAGGTGACCCTCCCTTCAGGAGACCCTTCTGCCCTGCTCCCATCCCTCACTCTGGCTCTGCCTTCTCCCCACCCCAGGAACACAGGGTCCCTGTCCTTCCCTGAGTGCACTAGCTCCCTCCCCCACCCTTGCTTAGTCCAGCCCACTTCCTCTCCTGGGAGTGGAAAGGGGTCACATAAAGTGTTTAGCAGAACAGTGCAGGTGGGGGGGCAGTCTTCACAGGCTGGGGGAGAGGCATTTTTACTACTTAAGCCTTGCCCTCCCCTCCTTACTTGTGGGCCTGTAAGTCTCTAAGATGGATCTCAGTCTTGAAATGACCCTGTTTAGTGGTCCCACTGGCAGCACCAATCTCCACACGCAAATCTGGAGCTGGCTGCCCCCAAGTGGACCATGCTCAGCACTTTTCTGCCCTATCTCCAGGGCTCCCTCCCATTCTGCAGAGCTGGTACTGGGTTGGCCCATGGTGCCCACCTCGCCGAGGCTAGCTGAGTGAAGAGGTGATGGTTGGTATCTCTTTACAGTTGCCAGGGTCTAACAGGGCACCTGTCCCACAGCAGGAAGCCAACAGTTAATACCCACCTCCCTCTCAACCCTGCCCTGATTTCTCTGGCCTCCCCACCCCCCTTCTGCTCAGCTGTCTTCATTTCTGAGCCAATGTCAAGCCACTGTGAATTCAAGAAAGGGTCTATTGGCAGGTACAAGATTGGGCCCAGCTGTGTGCTCCCTGGAATGCTGCCAACTTGAAGGCTGTGGGCTGGTGAGCTTGGGAAATGCCAGGATCCTCCCCCTAGGCTGCCCCCCAGCCTGCTCCGGGTTCGACGTGCTGCCCCTCTCCCCATGTCAGTTAGGGGTCAGCTTTGGGCACCACCTCTCTTTGATTTAAGCATCCTCTTTCCAGGTTTTCCTTCATGCGCTCACTCAGGCACTGAGCTCCTGTTTATTAACATCTGTTCTGTGTGAAGCACTGCGCTAGGTCGAGAGAATAAGGTTGTGATGTGTATGTCTGCACACTTTCTCAGGCGGGAACTGGGGCTCGAGGTCGAGACAGGCAGTCAGATGTGGTCGAGTCAGGAGACCCAGAGAGCCCTGGCCGGCTCTGCAGGGTGCTCCCGGGCCCCGGGGCAACCCCACCCCTCCCCCGGAATTTGTTCCTCATCCTTTTACAGGAGCACATTGCAAGAACTAGAGGAGAGTGTGGACACAGCAGATCCCTTCCCAAAATTCAAACGTATTTGTACCCATGACATTTTGCAAAATAAATTTAAGGCTCTCAGCTGACCCTGGACGTGGGTGAGACAGTCCCTAGGAGCTCCCCAACCCCTATGAGGACTTTTGATACTCCAGCCCCTGGCCTCACCCTGTGTGGGTGCAGCTGCTGGGTGTCAGGTCCGCTTGTTCGTTTTTAATAGTTTATTTGCTTTGTTTTGACCGAAGATCAATGAGACACTGGGCATTGTCTGACTGGTCCAGGGACACAGCAGGAAGGATACCTGGCTCTGGAGTCTTCAGGACAGGCATTCTTCCCCTCCCCCACCCCCCACCTACACCACACCACCGCTGAGGGGCGGGGGGAGGCGTTATGGCTGATGTATCTTAATAAGACACATCCATCCAGTTTCTAAAGGAAACAGATTGGAGATATCCCCAGAGCTAGACCTAGAGAAATAAAGTAATAATGTTATCACTCTACACAGAGCTATTTAAATACAGATTAGGTTGCTGGGGAGATAAAAAGGGGGGTCCCTTTTGTTATGAAAATAAAGGGAAGTGGGAGGGTTGAGTTTTTGTTTTGATATGTTAATGAGCTTGGAGGTCCCCGGGGTGGAGGCTGCTTGGGAAGTGGAGTTGCCCAGCATATTTATTTGTGCAGTTTAATTTAACAGCTAGGCTAACACAGAGCTGCAATTGGGATTGTGTAAAGATAATTACAGGCCTGTTATTAATCAGGTGCCTGCAGGAGGTGGTTTGCTAGCTTGCTGCTACCTTGGCAGCGAGCGGATCTGCAGCAGCCCTGACACAGTACCATGATGGTCTCATTCTGCCATCTAGTGGCAATTCTAGGAATTGCCTGGGGAAAACGGAAGAAAAATAGTTTTGCTTCTTTTTAAATGATTCAGTCACTTTCTAGAATAAACAGAAATTGCTGCCCTTTCTGAAAAGGTCAGACATGGAAAAGTCTTTGGAAAATATGAGGCCAGCCTTCCCTTTGTAACTGATGGTAAATCTGAAGTCTAAGAGCATTGCTTTCTCAAGGACACCTTTTTCAGTTGGGCTCAGAATGTTTTATTCCAGACTCACCGATTTTCCTAAAATGCCAGTGAATATAACCTATGGAATTAAAATGGGGGTTCTATGGAAAGCAACCTCACAGGGTGATCTGATTTTAAATTCCTAACTGGGTGGGTGGTTCATGGTGGGTAGTCATGGCCCAGGCATGTAACATTTTAGTAAAAGGGTTCTCTTTGCTTTAAGCAGGCCCTCTCTATTGTTTCTGTGAATCTAGGTTAATATACCTTTGAAATCAGCTGTAACCACCCTCAAGAGAGCAATAATCTTGGTAACTATACTGTAATCTAATCCCCGCCTTGCTTCCTTCCACCTCCATGTAATCATCCTTACCGTTTGTTCTCACCTTAATCTCGAATGCATGAATGCGGCTGCAAAACTGTTATTCTCAGGAGCATTTGAGATCTTGCTCCCTAGCATATGTTACTAGTTTGGCTCAAATAAAGTCATAAACATTCTCTACAGGTTTGGGCATTTCTTACCTTAACAAAATACAACTCTTTCTCCAATCCTTACCTGTATATCTTTTCTGGTTTTCAACTCTTTAAAAAAATTATTCATTTATTTTTAGACAGAGGGGAAGGGAGGGAGAAAGAGAGGGAGAGAAACATCAATGTGTGGTTGCCTTTCATGCGCGCCCTACTGGGGACCTGGCCTGCAACCCAGGCATGTGCCCTGACTGGGAATGGAACTGGCAGTCCTTTGGTTCATAGGCGGGTAGGGTACTCAATCTTCTGAGCCACCCCAGCCAGGGCTGTTTTCAAACTCTTGTATAATGTATTTATTTATTTAGGATTCGACTCCCAACTTTGCTTGATTCTAGTTTCCCCTGGTTCCTGCACAGAATGACTCTGAGTGTGTCCAGTGAGGAAACAGTCCCCCCCGCTGAGGGAGTGTCAGAGGGAAGCAGCGATATGACAGGCGTTACAGATTGGGCAGGTTTCAGGGACAGCCTGGGGGTGTCCAGAGGGAGGTGGCCAGTGGAAGAGTGCAAGAGGGTTTCAGGAAACTCCATACTGTCACAGAGAAACCCACAGGCCTCACGATGGGGCCTTTCGTGCTAAAGCCCATGACACCAAACCCAGATTTAATACCTGACCTAATTGCTGTTTCGACCTTCCCAGAAACAGTCGTAACCAGTCTGGAACTTTCTGGTCAAGCACCAGTAAGGTAATCTGTCCTGTGGGCCCTCTCCATCCCATCTCCACCTCCCCAACCCTCCAAAAGAAGAGGAAATCCGCATGCTAAAAACCGTTGCAGTTAGTTCCCTAACCTCCAAAACATGTCCTGGTCTAAAAATAAGCCTTTCTTTTCTTTTGTTTATAGCTCCCTTGCCCCATCCTTCTTCCTATAAAAACTTTCCATTTTTCATGGCTCCTGGAGCAGCCTTTCCAGTTGCCAGACAGGATGCTGCCTGATTATGAATGTTTAATAAAGCCAATTAGGTCTTTGTATTTATCAGTTGGATTTTGTTCTTTAACAATACGCTCTCCTTGATTTTTCTGTAAACTTAAAACTGCTTTAAAAAATGAAGTCTATTAATGAAATAGTCAAGAAATAAAAAGGTAGATGGGGAAGCCTTCCTGCTCTTCCTGTTCTTTATTACGTAACTTGTCTAAATCATTTCTTCCCCACCCCTCCCTCCCTCCTCTCATCTTTAAGCCTCAGTACTTCTTAGCCCATTTTCAGATTCTGCTTCTGAAACACCTCGGAAGACAAGGAAGGGACCAGGTATGAGATGACACTTGGGCTGGCAGGTAGAGGGTCCTGTCTGTCAGGGGTGCGTGAACTCACCAGGTGAAGGTTCCCAGCGTTAGGGCCCCGGACACTCCCATAAAGTCAGGGGCGCACCCAAAGGTCTCCTGCCAGACCAGGCCAGTCACTACATTCCCTCCAAGGCCACAAGCCCTACGCTCCTGGGAGCAACTAATTGTTCACACATCTGTCTCCCAAGCTAGACTGCCGAGTTCTAGATGGGCGGGGACTGTATTGGTTGGTATCCCTGATCAAGTCCACTGTTTAAGGCAGAGGATGTGCTCAAACACGAATTGTCAGATAAATGAGTTAGCAGGTTTAGCACCTGCAGCAGCTGGAAAAGGCCCACTGAGGACATGGGTCCTAATCCCTGGAACCTGTTCACGTTACTTTATATGACAAAAGGAACCTTGCAGATGGGAGTAAGTTAAGGGTTTCTGAGACGAGGAGACTGCTCTGGCTTATCTAGGTGGGCCTAAAGTCATCAACGTGTCCTCGTCGGAGGGAGGCAGAGGGAGAGTTGGTTATGTGAGGAGAAGGCACCCACGGGAAGAAGAGACTGGCTTGATGTGGCCACAAGCCACGGATGCCAGCAGCCACCAGAAGCAGGAAGAGGTGAGGAAACGGGTTCTCCCCCAAACCTCTGGAGGGGGTGTGACACCTCAGATACCCTGCTTTTAGCCCTGGGACACCCAGCTCAGATGGCTGACCCCCAGAACTGCGAAAGCATGACCTTGTGTTGCATTAAATCACTGAGCTTGTGGTGACTTGTTACAGGAGCAACAAGAAACTAAGACGGTTCCCCCTCCCACCGGGGACAGTTTCCTCCTGGTTCTGTCCATCTCTGGGCTCCCACATTGGTTAGTTTACAAACACGGCAGTGAAAACCATGGTATCGGTGACAGTGTATTGTCAGTTAGGTTTTGAAACAGATGGAGTATATAAAAACGAATAGAATAGAGAGAGAGAGATACAAGATTTATTGTAGAAACTAGTGCATGCAGTTACAGGGGCCCAGAAGTCCCCCACCATCTGCAGGCCAGGGACCTAGGAAGCCGGCGGTGTTGTCTGAGGGCAGAGAGGGTGGGCGCCCCGTCCAAGCCAGAGAGCGAATTCCCCCTTCCTGGGCCTGTCTGTTCCATCAGGCGCTCAGCGGGCTGGACAGTGGCCCCTGCTGCCCTGGGGCGGGGGAGCACCTCCACCCAAACGCCAAGCTCTTCCAGCAACTCCCTCACCATCAGGCCCAGAAGTGAAACTCAGCAGGTGGGCGTCTCTCAGCCCGCTCAAGTTGACACGGATGGTCGTTTTTGACAAAATTTCCATATTAAACACTATCTTCTGAAAAAATAATTTATCAAGTGCAGCCGCTTGGCAGTGTTTGAACATAACATATAAAATTCATAGCCTTGTTTTGAACCTAAAAAGTATTTTAATTAATACTTTTATTGGCAATCCCAGTTGCCACTGTCTCAGCAGGAGAGTTTGTCCAAGTTGGAATTAATCTAAAAAAACTATTTAACGATTACAAAAACTCAAGAGAAGTTGTTGAATTTGACACGACTTTCAATAAAACATATATTATGTGACAATATTGACTAATCACAACACAATTAGTGATGTTGTTGAAATGAAAAAGAAATAAATTTTATAAAATAGATATTTATAAATAATGTATGTTTTTATTTTATTATTTATCTGATCTTCAATGGATCATCAACAAAACACTCAGACATTCAATAAAAATTGAATTCAGTTGTCTTTGATATTTTGCTGACTTCCAGTCATATAAAAACTATAGCCTGATTTTTTTAAAGGTTTTGTTCATTTTTAGACAGAGGGGAAGGGAGGGAGAAAGAGAGAAGGAAACATCAATGTGTGGTTGTCTCTCACACGCACCCCCTACTGGGGACCTGGCCTGCCACCCAGGCATGTGCCCTGACTGGGAATCAAATCCATGACCCTGTGCTTCACAGGCTGGTGCTCAATCCACTGAGCTACACCAGCCAGGGCTAAAACTATAGTCTGATTTTATATATATACACATATAGAGTATATACACACATGTACGTATACACATATATAAGTATATACGCACATATAAATAGCAAGATAGGTGAGTGGATATACCATATATCACATGTGATTTTACATATATAAACCATAGCCTTGTTTGTAATTTATACATATGTAAGTTATAATTAAATACAAATTATACCTATATAAATTATAAAGGCATACTCTTCACAGTAAGACAGCAGAACATATTTTATTTATTTTGGGAAGGACCTGGTTCTTGCCTCTTGAATATTAATTAGGCTCCGGGTCTCTGGGCCTCCATTCTCTCTCCCTTCGCCGAGTGCAGGAGCGGCCTTGCCCCTGGGGCCTGAGTGCGCCACAGATCCCCAACGCGACGAGCCGGAACAACAAGGCGAAGCTCCCCCGAAGCCCTTGGCCGACGGGCTGGTCTTGCAGTCCACGGCAGCACACTTCGGGTGAGTGGGACAGTGAAACGGCTGCTGTTAGACTGCAACCTAGACGCACCTGGGAGGACGTGCACCTGGTACGTGCGGTTCTCGGTGTCTGCTCTAAACCCAAGGAGAGCCGCGCACAGCACTTCAGCTTCCGGTCCCGTCCGAGCCGCGGAGTGTCATCTTTCCGCCACACGCTTCCTGATCCATACGCTGTCCTCTCAATACATCAATCCCTCGCAGTTTGGAAGATGCTGTAGGGTGGACTCAGTGCCCCTATTTGGTTGTGCCATTAGGCCCCCAAAGGGAGTCTAGTGACTGGATTACGGGGCATCGGCCACCCTCGAGGGGGTGCTGGCTGAAGGAAGGAGCCCTGCACGGGCAGGGAAGACCACCTGCCCCCCAACAAAGGATCCTGTCGCGGACATGGTCTGGCCTGGTGCCGACACAGCGGAGCCACCAACGCTCTGGTTGGGGTGTCAGCCGGAGATGAGACCTGCAAGCTGCTGGCCGGTGACACGCGGCGCGGCCTCAGAGGCAGCGCAGGAAACCAGCCTGTGGGTTCGGAGTAACTCCGGCTGCCCCTGGGCTCTCGCACACAAAGGAGGCCCCAACGCACGGTGACCACTCTTCGTGTTTCCTCTGCCATCCACCTCTCTGCTGCCATGCCACCGACATCTCACGCTTCTTTTTCAAACCCCAAGACCACCCAAACTCAAGTGCCTTTTACCTCTGTGGCTCCTTTCCCAGGCTCTTCCTCAGAGCCGGTGATGCAGTCCAACCCAGGCCTCACCCTGCTGGGAGGCGGGGGCTGGAGAAGGCACTGAGTGGGAACCACTGGTGCCCTCGGTGGAGAGCAGGGGCAGAGAAAGCACAGAAGCCAGGGGCTCACTAATGACTGTTGTCTGATCACACCTTCCTACACTGACAGCAGAGAGGACGGGCCGGCCCGTTCCACCTGCAGCACCCGCAGCAGGGGCCGTGACCCAGGTGACAGCAGGGGCTGAGCACAGCTTGTCCTCTTTAGGACAGCTGTGGGGGTGACAGAGCTCTGGGAGAGTGAGGTAAGGGGGTGCCAAGCCCTACCTTTGTGGGAAGGGTCTGGCACCAGGTTCGGTCCTGGGACCCTAGAGACCCCATGGTGTCTGATCTTTACCGCTCTCTTCTGCTCATGGGCCACCAGCCTGGGTGACTTCTGATGCCAGGCTATGAAATGGCCCACCCATGGAGCAATTATCAGCCAGCACCAGCGCCAGCATCCGCCACCCCGCCCTCCCCCACACAGACCTGCTCCCTGGCGGGGGTGGGGGGGACACAGCAGCAGACGGAGATAACTGCGATGTTGACAGAGAACGACTCCATAGGGTGCAATTATGAAACGCTTTCTCTTATTTTTCCTCCCTGGATTGCCTGAAAAATCTGCTTGATCAGCCCTTTCTCCCCACCCAAATTTGTGGGCAGGTCCCTCAATTTCCTGTCACTTTCAGGAAATGAAAAGTCTTTCGGTCACTGCTAGTCTCAAAACAATCTGATCCCCACAATAAAATGTTTCATCCTCTGTAATTCTTGAAATTGAACTTCAAGTTTCTTGTCAGTCTCCCTGGACGTGGAAAATGAGAAAGACCACTGTGGTTGGGATCTTCTCTTTTCCACCTTCCTGGGTTATTCCTGGTCCTCCCAGAAAAAGGGTAAGTTTTTGGAGAATAGACCGGAGACAGGGATGTTTCTACTTGACTGCTGCTGTCGTGACTTGGCGTTGGAATAGGATGGGGTCAGAGGCTGTTCCAACACTGGACTTCCTTCAGGCTGCTCATTTTCGAGGTCTCCAGGGCCCCTCCCCTTGGCTCCATGTAGCTGCAGGGCTCTTTAGTATGAGCGGTGCATCCCCGTGCTGTCTGGGAGCAGCCCCGCCGTGACACCCAGCCCCCGCAGAGATGCTGGGAAGGGGTCCTCTTGTGCTCACAGCCACTGTCTTGGCAGGGACTCCTCAGGAGAAGCCCTCTGGCCTCTGTCACAGGTGGCTCAGACTCCAGGCCAGACTATCATGCTTTCCAAGCAGTGTCATTCAAGCCCCTCTCCATAGCAGTGAGGTGAAGGACACAGCTCCACGTGATACGGAAACGACACACTTCAGAGAATTCTCTCTCCAACTTTTCAACCGACACCCTTCACACTTCCACCTGGGTGTCACGCTAAGGGCTGAGCTCACGGTGGTGGCATCCGCCACTTGTCTTACATGGGTGACACAGCACTTTCTGTCCAAATGTGCCAGTGGTTTCCTCTGCTGTTTAGCTCTCACCTTGGGGGAAGGGGTGGTTCTTGGCCAAATCTGAAGAAATGTAGCCGTCCCTTAAAAGGAGGCTGCATGTTGAGAATTAAGCCTGTATTTCCAATGTGATCTCTGGGGAAAAGAGAAAAAAAAATCTGAGCTGTTTGGGCTCACCCCTGGGTGTTAACTCAAATGTCCACTCCTCTCCAGGGCTGGCACTCCATCTTCTTTATTCATCAGCTGATTTTGATGGATATTGACTCTAATTCTATGTACGGTGGATACAGATATTGAGGAAGACAGCATAAGTATATGGAGTCCCAGCCGGCATTGTGTATAATTATTAACCACCATTAGATAAAATAAATCCCTGCTGCTATCTGCCCCGAGCAGGCTGCCCAGAAGTTGTCCATCGAGAAGAAGCAGCGAGAGAGTGAATCAGAGCGTGGGAACCAGAGCGTGGGAATCAGAGCAGCTGCCCTGTGACGTTGGACTTGAGGCTCACGTTTGAAAGCCCTGTTGTCTCTCCTGCGGCGTCTTCCTGGGGGAGGCGTGTCCTTCCCGGTGTTCACTCACACGCCGGCCCCGTGAGACGTGGCTTCTGCCAGTCTCTCTCTCTCTGTGACTTCTTGGGGATTTCAAAACTGTGCTTTCGGGGTGTTTCAGAATCCACGATTAAAGTCGGGCCACTCCGAACCGTGCCTTACGACGTCGGAGGAAACCTGCTCGGCTTCTTGTGCGTGTGTCCTTGGGTGACAGCTTTCATCTGTGTGTGTTTACATATGAACTACTAAGTGAGGGGTAAAACAGCCCAGAGCTATTTGGATCAACTTGAATTAAAATAAAAGTCAAAGCCAGATGCCACACTATATTTTTAAGCAAGAAATCTAAGAAGCTCTAAGAAGCTACTGCTACAAGTCATCAGAATACAAAGCACCCTCGAATCAGTTCACTCGTGTATAAATATGATGTGAGAAGGTTGGAGGTTATCTATATGCCAGTTTTCAAAAAAAAATAAGTTAAACTTCTAGTAGTTTATATCAGATCATTATAAGTAAAATTTCTAACTAAGCCTACACAAGGACAGAGAGTGCTCTTCTCTGATAGAAAAGTTTATTTTAAAAGTTTCAAGGCCAATACACTTGTAACCATCAGACTACAAATACTCATTTTACCACACTGCATTTATTAGAATATTTGTTCTGAGCACTGTGTTAGTTTCCTCGAGACGGCAAACTTGGTCTGCCGTGGGTGGTTAACCTTGAGATAATTAACCCACTGACTTGGGCTTCATTGATTTAGTTCTACGAACTCAGTGTAACATCTGCACAGATTCTCTTAATAGTGATAATATAGCTAAAGGCATTCCTTATTGTAAAAAGTTACATACACATTTATAAAAAGTGACCCTAGCCCTGGCTGGTGTGGCTTAGTGTATTGAGCGCCAGTCGACAGACCAAAAGGTTGCTGGTTTGATTCCCAGTCAGGGCACATGCCTGGGTTGTGGGACAGGTCCTCAGCTGGGGGCGTGAGAGAAGTAGCTGATCAATGTTTTTCTCACACATCATGTTTCTCTTCTTCTCTTTCTCCCTTCTTATCCCTATCTCTAAAAGTAAATAAATATTTCAAAGATAAAAATAAAAACAAGTGACTCTAACAGTTTCACTTAAAACATGGTGCAACCTTCCCCTTTTCCATTATCTAAGAGATCTAGCATCTCGGCACTTCAGTTATAATACTTAAGAAGAAAAGAATTATATGACGGATTTATTTTTGCTTCTTTTCCTCTGAATCCACAAATAAGTCCTAAAGTGAAGGCCATACTGGAGAGGTTAACCGCGTCAAGACAGGCTGCCATTGTCTGCTGATCTGAAGTTCACGGCTACGGAACAACGTGCACTGAAATCTTACAGTCCCAGGTCCCAGGGTGGGACCCAGGGATGAATGTCAGTGTCTGGCACACATTCGTCCTTTCTGGTCACCTTTATTCATGGACGCGTACCAGACATGGATATTTGCCGAGCATGTCAGGGATACACATGCCACCTTCCCCTATCTAGAAAGGCATTGGAAGTTTATGGCTCTTTTCTGGCTAAAGAACCTTGAGTCTGGAACAAGAGATGATCAGCTATCAAAGCAGAGGAATCGGGTTGGGATCTATGAGTGTCTCTTTATTCTGAGAGTTGAACGGGAAATGATGGGCCCACAGGTGGGTGGGAGGGGTGTTGCTGTAGAAAGAGTGCCTCCCAGGAACAGAAAGCCAAGGTTTCAGACCTACACCTGCCATTCATTTGCTTTATGGCCCTTGACAAGTCATTTTCCCCTTCTGGGCCACAGTTTTCTTATCTGCCAGATAATGGAATTGGACTGGGTGACCTCGGAGGTCCCTGAAAGAGCTGGCACCCTATGTAGGAGTTTACGAGGAGATGCCTGACACCTAAGCTTAACTGCTTTTTCTCCCCCAAGTAGAGCGTGACGGAGGCTTTGCGTTTCGTGCAGCTGAGAGAAAGCCTGTGGTGGGGAGCAGCCCAGGCTTCCACCTCCAGCCCTGCGGGGTCACCGTGCACTGCCCTGAGCCCCAGGGTCTTCCTCTGTAAGATGAAACATGGCCACACATGGTTGATATACAAATAAAGTCGGAGAATACATGTGTAATGCACCTAGACAGGGCTTGGCACAAAGCAGAACTCAAAATATGCTCTCTGTTATTGCTGTTGCTGTTGTTAGCAGTACTACTCCTGGCCAATAAGGCATCCACTACAATTCTGGGAATGTAGCAGAAGCTCCTTCTATGCCAGCTCTCCCTGCTATTTGATGATGCTAATTTCTTTCCCAGGCACCCCACCACACTTTCCAGGTTGTAAATCTGCCTCTCACCCTTGTCGCCAGCTGCCTCTTGAATAGGAACCAATTCTCTGTAATCAAGCAGGGAAGATGGCAATTCCCCATCCCTGCTGGGTACTCACAGCTTTATCGCTCTCCTTGGTTAAATTGAAATACTTTATAGCATTAATGCTTTTCAGATTGAAACCTGCAGGGTCGATTTTTTTTTGACATTTCCCCCCTGGGATGGTGGCCCAACTTGTCTTCCAGAAGGCAGACTAATTGCGAGGTCTCTGACCAGGCCCTAGACCCTACTGGCTGGCACCTCCTGACACTCCTGATGCACTGGAGTGCACCTCCTGACACAGAGGAGCATTCGTCATCTAGGTGTGGTTTGGTCACCAGTCCTTGGTGGGCCATCAGCAAGATACCTGCAGTGAATATTGCTGAAGGACCCAGTTTGGGGACAGAGTCACATTTATTGCTCACTACATGCCAGGCACTGAACCAGGAGCTCTGCCCCCAAACAACTCTGGGATCCAGAGTAAGAGTGAAAACACTGAGGAACTTGCTATGGCAGGAATGGGGCTGAGCGTTCGGCATGGAGACTGGCCACAGCCCCTTCCGGTGTGCTCTAGGTGAGTATCAGCCCTGACCACGAGGAAATTATCAGTATTCCTCAGTCTACTAATGTGAGGACCAGAGACGGTAAATAACTTGCCCAAGGCTACTGAGAAACTGAACAGACAATCTTGATCTGATCTGTGTGGAACCTTTGGGTTCCTTTGCTTGTCACCCTCTTGTCCACATGCACAGACTCCTCTGCCACCCTGAGTTTTTTCTCCCTTTGCATCGACACAGCATAGCTTGTCTGCATCTCGGCTTCCTTCCCTCCTGTGCATGTTCTTCGAGCCTGTGCCTGTGGGTAGCAACTGAATCCAAGCTGAGGCCCCATAGAACTTCCGTGAGCATTTTGCAAGGAATCCTGGAGCTGGCTTTGCCTGAGGGCTGAACTTTTAGAAAGGTTTGGCACGTGCCTGGGAGGGCTTTTTCCTCTTTCTTTGAGAAACCTAGTAAAGTTTCTTTGGTCAGACAAGCATTAGAGATCACTTTTAGGAATTCATGCCTACACTAGCTGAACTTGGACTTTAGATAGGGAAGCAAAACAGAACTAATGTTTCCTGGGCTCCGATGACATGCCAGGTATGTTACCCACAGTATTATGCTGGGAGGGAGGGCCTGGGTTCCAGATCAGTGAGTCCAAGACTCAACCCTAGCTCAGTCACTTACTAGCTGTGTGGTATTGTTGGAGTTAGTCTTTTTCAGTTGAAAAATGAATAGTAATACTGCCTACCTAATGTGGCTGTTGGTGGGTGGAAGTGGATTAAAAGAAACAAACATGTAAAGTGTTTAGCAGAGAACTTGGCACACAGCAAAGGCTTAGTGAGTGGTAGCTGCCGTCCTTCTCCCCGCCCTGGATGAGAATGCTGAAGAGGGTTCAAGTTTCATCCCAAGGTCATGTCACTCAAATGCAGCCAGATGCTTCTAACTCCCAACACACTATTCCAGACAATCATTTTTGTTAAACTTTTTTCAGCTTTAAACCTAATAAGTTTAAACTATATAGGAGAGGTAATCTTTCAGAATTGAACTACTATTTTTTATAGCATATACTTATACTGCATTTATGACCTGACTACCCTTGTACTCCAGAAGAAGGGGTAGCCAGCAGAAAAGCATAGCAGTGAAGGAAGAGTTATTTCCTTTCCTACTAACTTTTCATACCCCAGCTTGCCATTAGAACCTCCAAAGGTGGGGAGCCTGCTGCCCAGCTGAGCAGTGAATTCACTTGTGCTAGCTTTTGGCAAAGTCACCAGGTGGTGCTCAGGGACAGCAGGCTGAGAGTAACCATAATGCATTTTGAGAAAACCAGACCAATTTCTTCCCTCGTTTTCTCAGTTACACTCTTCTCAGTTTGGCCTGTCTCTCTTTCTCTTCCTCTCTCTCTCTCTCTCTCTCTCTCTCTCTCTCTCTCTCTCTCTCGGATTGTGCTGGATGGGAAGGGGAAGAAAAAGAGCAGAAAGTCACGGGGGTATACTGCATGTCCTTTAAGGTCAAGTCCTCATCCACAGACTTAGTCTTCACATCCCCTGCCCCTGTGAGGTCTGTAGCATTATCTCCCTGTCCCTGTTGAGAAAACTAAAGCTCTGAGAGGGGAAGTGGTGTTTTTGATGTCACACAGAGAGTAAGTGGTGCAGTCAGGGTAACAGGACACCTCCTAGTCCCCCCACAGCATCAGGCTATCACAAGTTAGGGAACAGGATTCTGGTGGTGACATGAATTTATTATTTCAGAAGATCTCTTTTTTTCTCTGAAGGTTTATTTTTATTCACATTGATGGGTCAAGGCAAAGTCTGGGTTGGATCAGACCGTGGTTAATAGATTTCACACCAAGGCCAACTGTGATCAGTTTACAGCTTGGAGCTCTGGGTGGAATGAGGTGGTGAGGCAGCCATGGCCCACTCATTAGGAGAAAGTGCTGGGAGGGACTGGTGATGTCTGCCTTGGGAACATCGGTGGGAGTCTGAGAATGTTGGAATGTTGCACAAGGTGCTGTGGTGGCTATCCTTGTCCCCATAGCCCATTGCACGGTGGCCGTTGCTGTGCCTGTGCCTCTGGGTAGAAACTGAATCCAAGCTGAGGCCCCACAGAACTTCCATGAGCATTTTCCAAGGTGTCCAGGAACCGCCTTTGCCCAAGGGCTGAACTTTTAGAAATATTTGGCACGCACCTGGGAGGGCTTCTTCCTATTTCTCTGAAAAAACCTAGCAAAGTTTCTTTGGTCAGACAAGCATTTTTAAGCAAGAAGAAAAAGAAGGAAGAAGAAGGGAAAGGGAACACACCTAAATCTGGAAATAGAACATTTCCCGGGAATTCCTAGCCGACTTCTGAATACATCTCACTGCATGGCATAGAGATACCTCGCTGAATGGGAGTTGGGAAAAGTAAGCACTTTGACTGGGTCCATTTCTACCCCTCACAAAAATTAGGCTCTGTCAGTAGAGAAGTAGAAACTAGATACTGGGAGAAAACCAGCAGTGAGTCTGCCACGTGCCTGGATTGAATGTCTCCACGGTCCCTTCTGGCTAAGTTGGCCATCTGATAGTTTGGCAGACTTAGTTCCTCTTGGACACAGTGGCAATTTCTCCAATGAACATGCAGCCCCTGGTTCATTAGGGATCTTTAATAGATAGTTGGCGTGAGGGAATCCATGGAACAGTCAGTCCCTAGTGGTTTAATCCAGAAGGACAGAGACTCCCCAGGAGATGCGTCCCATGAGCAACGCTCAGAAAGCCATGGAGTCATCACAGCACAGTGTCAAGGACTGGCAGTGATCCCAGCCAGGCCTGGATGAGACGGGAGAGGGGTAACGATGAGAAATTACAGAGGCACAGCAAGTTCATGGCAGAGCCGGAGCAGAACTCAGCCTCGGACTCCCAGGCACAGGATGTGTGGCTGCTCATGGACCCGCAGTGTCTGTCTGCAGTTCTGAGAGTGCGAGGGTGAGACATCAGTTAACAACGAAGCATTTCTTGACAACTGGGTAAGTTCTGTGAATGAAAAGTGCATGAGCAAAGAACAGGAGCTCTGCCGGTGCAGAATGAATGAATATAGTTTGAGCTGAGATCTGAGATATAATCAGGAGTTGAACAGTGTAAGTATGTCAGGCACGTATGTTCATGTGTATGTGCTGTGTGAGTGCATGTGCACGTTTGGGGCATGTGCATGTGTGTGTAGTGGGAAAGTGTCCTGGGCAGAATCTGTAAGAAGCCGTAGTCCTCTGTCTACCTCATCCTAATTGTGGGTCTGGCCCAAGTTCAGCTCCTCTGTGCTCTCATGGGGGCAGTGCCATCGACTGGGACTTCAGTGATTCCTGGAGGGTACGGTCATCAGATAACATGCAGGACACCCCGCTAAATTTGAAATTCAGATAGACAACTGCAGTCGGGCTGCTGGCCTTGGCCCTGGAAAGTCCCCATGCCTGGGCCTCTGTTTTCTCATCTGTGAGTCAAGGTCAAAGCAGCAGCCCTGACACGAGTGGAGGGAAGGAGGCAGGCACAAACATGCAGGTGCTGGAGGATCCCATGCAGCCTTGGTTAGGAATCGGGGGGCTGGGCACTCTTTGTAGCTTTTTCACACACTCACTGGGCGACCTGAGGCCACGTGCCTCTCCAGCTGCTTCAGTCTCCTCGATACAGTCAGAGTTTTGTGACACTCTCCACTTTATCCCTTAGCCCAGGGCCACCATCTCAGTAAATAATAATAATGAAAACAGCAACCATGGCCGTTGGCTTAGTCAGGCCTTTTCATCAGTCCAGTCTTGCTCCCTCCGTTCCCTTGCCCACGCAGAGGCCTGAGGGATCTTTCCGAGGCAGCAGTATAAGCCCATGGCCCCCCTTCAGAGAAGCCTGCCACAGCTTCCATTAGCGCCCATGTCCACGTTTGCCCTCCCTGAGCTGCTCCTGCTAGACCTTAGGGGGTTATCTCGCCACTTGCCTCACTTTCTATCCTCTAACCATCTTGAATTACTTGAGCCCCCAGAATGAATCACACTTCTTCCCCCGGGCCTATGCCTGGACACCGCCAACCCAAATCATTGAATGAATGAATGGACAGATGAATGCATGGATGGGGAAGGGAGTATGCATAGAAGCCATAATGGTTTCTTAAACCACTGTCATCAGTGCTGTCATTCATCCTCATCCAATGCCTTCGTCTGTGCCTCGCAACATGACATGATGAAGGCAGCTGAGAGTGTCTTGGATTCTGGGGTACAGTTGTGGGGACTTGTTCTGGGGCTTATCAAGACTGGCATAATATGATTCCTGGAAATGTGGTGGCCAGGGAAAATCCCCCCTGCCCATGACGACATCCATTTGAACAACTGGGCTGCAGCTGAGGTCAAGCACCAATCATCTGTGGACCTGACTCTTATGCGCAGAGTTTTTACAACTTGCTCCTTGGAATCTGAATCCAGCCTGCTCTGCAGCACTGGGAGGGAGACTTCTTGGCCTGCTTGCTAGCTTTGGCTGGAAAAGGAACATCTAACATCTAAATTAGGTACAATCTGGGAAAAAGATCATCCATTGCATATAAATTTCATTTGCAACATTATTAAAAGTCTCTCAGGTACCAGGTTTGGGGTATTGTGATTACAAGACAACTAGGTGGTACCAATGGCCCCTCTACTCCCCCGAAGTGGATCTTGGCGCTGCTTCCTACAGGGAGCCTTCCATGATTACCCCTTTTCTTCACACTGCCCTACAATGACTCTGCTCTACTCTTCTGACTGTCATTTCCATGATGGGGTATGTGCCAGTATGGATCTTCTCAGGAGGGCACTATCAATCCCCTTAGTTTTTAAGTCTCTTCTCTGGGAAACAGAAGAATAGGGAGTTCAGAGCTGTGATGGCCCATTGGCTTCACTGCTGACTCACCAACCTACTCAGTGGAGGAGTCACTCATCTCCAGGCCTGTCTCCTCCTTTCTCAAATGAAGATGCGCTGCTCCTGCTGTGGACCTGGGAGAAGGGATTGAGAAGAGGTGGAGAGCCTCTGTGAGCTCCTATGAAAGCAGCTCTTGCCTTAGAACTAGAAGTGTGTGTGATAAGGAGGAATATATGAATGCTGAACTTCTGGAGCCAACACGCCCCAAAGAGCTTGGCTCGCAGCCGCACATCCCTGTGCCAGCCACGCCTCATCCGCACGCTGCTGTTGGTCGCCAGTCTGGAGAAACACCTTTCAGACACTTTATTGGCAGATAAACATTAACAACATTTCCTGCCTTATAGTCGCACTTATTTTTTTAAACCTCAAATCCCATTACCCATTGAATGACTTGACCTAGAAAGATTTTGACCGTTTCTGAAAATCAAATTCACCTCCTGGGGATAAACACACTTGTTGCTACTGAAATAATTCAAGAGTCGATTCTTCTCCTTCCTCAATAGGCAGCTCAGCATCATAAAGAAGAGTTGTAGAATCATACAGGTAGGGATTGAAATTCTGGCTTCTTCATCTCACAGCTGGGTAGCATTGGGCAAGTGGCATGACCTCTCTGAGCCTCCAGATCCTCATCTGGAAGCGGGGAATCCCTATCCAGTCTCATAGGGTCATGAGGATGCACATAGTAAGTGAGACAATGTCCAGACTGCATGGTGAATACTCACGAAGACTTAATCCACCCCCTCTTTCCCCTTCCTCTGGATCCCAGCAAGCTCTGCCTGGACTGTACTCATTTCATTGTTTTTACTTATTCACTCACTGGTGTTTTAAGGGCAGAGCATCTTACTCATTTCTGTGTTCCTTCCAGTGCTGGTGTGTTACTAAGCACATAGTAGGCACTTAAGAAAAGCCTCTTTCAATGAGCCCAATATGCCACAGGCACTGAAACCACCTCTGATAGAAGAGTCGGGGGAAGGACTGGGCCATGCAATCAGAGAAGGATGCCACTTCCCAGGGAACAAGTCACTACTGGTAGTCATTTTGTAAACATATTTGGCCTCCCAGGGTTTCTGCTTTGAAATGCCTATGGATTGTGTAAATCCTCATATTCCTTACAAAGCGATTACTTCTGCCCTGGTGCATTCTCCAGATGCCCTCTAGATGGCAGTATTCAATACAGATAAAGCCCTAAAGCCTCTTGGAAACTC
>CM052545.1:73084382-73178419 GCA_028533065.1 Trachops cirrhosus
TACACCTTGAAGTGAGAATGAGGGATGGCTTACCCAGCAAAGGGGTTTTAATGGAATGATACTAAAAATAACAGCAACTAAAAGGAATGCTTACCTGCCAGATACCCCTCAAATGCTTTCCTATTCCAACTCACCCAGTCCTATGAAGACCGTACATTCATAGGTGAGGAAACCGATGCCTAGAGAATAAGTGAATCCCACAATGTCCCATCGCTAGGGGCAACAGCACTGGTGTTTGGGCTTGGAGCTGATTACAGCAGCCATGGTCAGCAGCTATGGAGGGGAGGGGGGCAGGCAGACCACAGAGCAGCTGACAAGACACATTCCATCCCTCCAGGATTCTCACGCCACCAGGGCCCACTGCATGTGACCAGAGAGTCCCAGACTGCAAGTGAGACAAAGGGGAAATGGTAAAGCATGGTCCATTCCCACACTTGGGAAAACACTACAAACACACCCATCACTCTGATGCAGGTGACTCAGTACAGGTTGTTGGGAAAAAGCACACGATTCAGAGCCAGAGGGACCTGAGGTTGAATCCAGGCTCAGTCTGTTTCTTGGGCAAGCTACATAACTTCCTAGATTATCAACTGATTTCAAGTGGAGGGTGCAGTCCAATATGGGGGAAGCCAGGCAGTTGCAAACCCTCAGGAGCCAGGAAGTGAGTGGTCAGCAGCACTGTGCACAGAGTGCAGGTGCCAGGGGTCAGCTCAGGCTCTGCTCACAAGTATCGGGGTCCTCTGAGCAGGGCAGAGCAGGGCAAGGCAGGGCAGGGCAGGGCAGGGCAGAAGGGCCCTGTGGAAACCAGGCCAGGGAGGTCATTTACTTAACAGGTAACAGCTTTGGTGCCAGGCAGCCTGGATTGGACTCGGGCTCTATCCCTTATCAGCCATGTGGCGCAGGCCACATTATTTAAAGGCTCTGAGCCTCCGCCCTCTGATCTGTAAAGGGGTGTAATAAGAACATGTGTGAAGGGCTTGGCACAGGGCAAGTGAGGATGTGGGTAATGAGCAGCATTACAGAAGAGGCACGATGGCAAACTGAAGGCACAGAGTGACATGATCACTGGGAGCTCCAATACCTTAACTTTGCTCTCAGTGCTATTTCCCCAGCTGCCCATGTTCGGAGGTTTGCTAGCAGCCACACAGTCTAATCCTCATTGCTTGAGAAGGGGCCGAGTCTCCTCTCCACAGCATCTCCAAGTGGCTGGCTTCTTGCTTTGCTCAGGGCTCTCTGTGCATTTCTTGATAGTGCTTCCTTGAACACAGAGGTCCACACTGTCTCTGCCATCTGTCCTGGGAGATGTTGGAGGCAGCATGGGATGATGGCGTGGGTGGGATGAGGGAGGCAAGCAGGCATGGACTGCTGTGGTGTAGGTGAAGGGGGTGGGGGCAGTCACGCCCTTCTTGCACTAACAGTGGATCTGTGCCAACAGTTTTTGTGGTGACAGTAATTTGTAGACATGACAGTCATTAAACCGTGATGGGGCTTTAGGGGAAGCAGCAAGAACACAGGGATCAGTCCTGTCAGCACAAAGTCCCTTCCATGTACAATGCTCTGTGATTACGTTATTCAATAATTAAAGGTAGACTGGACTGTGCTGTCTCTGGAGATGCCCTTGCCAGGAGCTCAGCAGGAACCCTCTCTTTGAGAACCCAGAGTACATCACTTAGCCCATGGGTAGTAGGTGGTCCAACTAGACTCTGGGGGCTCCAAGGCCTGGAATTAGAAAAGTGCAGTTCTGTGGGGATCGTCTTTAGACCAATGGTCCAATGGTTGCTAACAGTCCTTTCCAATGACTTTGCTATGAGAAATTCCAAATCACAGATTCTAGAGGGAATGAGGAACCTAATGCAACACAGGCCCTCAAGGAGATGGCAAGACCCCAGAGAGGCGTAAGATCTTACCACTAAAGAAAAGCATTTGAATTACATGCAGGGCTCCTTGAGCTGGACTTCATGCCAGCTGAATGTTAGTAACGTCCCGAAAGCCTGTTGCAAGGCGGTTACTATGTTCCACTTTCCCAGTGTGGAAACAGTCTCAGAGAGGTTAGGGAGCTTGGCAAAATCATGAAGTTGGAAGAGAGGGGGGCTGGGTTTGGACCCAACCTATACCACCTTGACCATGATGGGTAGACCAGGCAGAGTATCAGGCTGTAGAAACACTTGTCTGACTCACTGGCAGGTTCAAGGGCCATAAACAAGACTCAGAAATGGAAGGTGAGGCCTGAGTTATCCTTTCTGAGAATGGACAGGAGCCCATGACACTGAGCGATTTCTCAGCTATCCTGTCTCTGGGACTCCCAGATGGAGCCGGAACAGTGAAGGGAAGGATGGCCTTGAATTCCAAGTTCAAATTGAGATTCCCAAACTTGTAGATGTCAAGAACTAGTAAAATGACATTAATAAAAAACTGAAGACAGCATTGGGGACCAACTTTTTATTTTGCATCTGAAAAGCTGCTTATCCTCTGTCACCATCATTTCACGTAAAAAGGGCATTTTGATAACACACCTAATTAAGATTTTAACCTCATAATAATAATCCTTTAAATGTAATGAATTTCATTTTATAAAAATTTGCTTCTTTATTTTTCCCACTTGTTGCAGTCACAGGACACCTTCATCACTCACCGTCAGCAGTCCGTGGGAACGCTGGCCCCAGCCCACCCCGTCGTGTGCCCTAAGCTCTGGCCATTTTGCTGTAGTGGGAGTGAAGGAGGAGGGCTGGAGGGTAGAGACCCATGGCCCATCTCCCTTGGGTAAACAAGCCACCCTTTGGGCCCAACAGAACACTGGGGCAAAACTGATGGGGTCATTTTGTACAAATGAGTCAGAGTGAGTGAGAAGTGTGAACTACAGCCATCTTTAAAGGTGGGGTAATGTTCCTCTTCTCCAACACAAGCGTTCACACTGTGCTACAAACTAATTTAGCAAAGAGTTGCTAATTAGACGTCTCTGGAAAATTGGGTTTCTTAGATGCCTAAGACTGATGTGCAGATGCTATTCTCAGTGCACGGCAGGCCGATGGGTGCGTCCAAGGTACTTGTGATGAGTGCAGGGAGAGCGTGACAACCCCAACGGCAGGGAGTGCATGCATGCAGCTCGTGGAACACGCTCACGAACGCCAGCTCCCCTTTAAATGTGTGCTGCCTGTCACAGCGGCAGTTGTCCCAGGGTTGCTGAACTGAAAGACTGAGTCCTCCACGAGGCCCCAGGGCCACTACTCCCTCCTTGGAGGTGACCCGTGTCACTGGACACAGAGGGCCCACCTGCAGAAGAAGGTGTACAACATGGGCCCAGAGTAGGCGCATAATAAAAAGGTCGATTGGGGGCGGGGGCAGAGAACATGTTTCAAAAGGATTCAACACACTGATTGGGCCCCAGGAAAAGAAGAAAATAAACATTTTCAGCTTCTGTGAGGTGGCACACTCTGTGACAGGTGCTGGGGATTCAGAGGCAAACCTGGACAAAGTCGGAACCCCAGAACAGACCCTAACTTGTGGGGGAGAGTGACAAACAGTGGCGAGACAAAAGTGTCGTGACCGCAGGGAGTCCACGCACAGTATTTGCCACAAGAGGAACCCCACTGGGCACCTGGGAAGCAGGGGTCTCACAGAAGTGACACTTAATAATGACATTTCCTGATCGATCACTGTGGCACAAGCACCCTGATAAGCCCTTTAAACAATTTTATTGTTATTCTATTACAATTGTCCAAATTCCTCCCCCCCTTTGCCCTCCTCCACCCAGCCCACACCCCGTTCCCACTGTCAGTCCCCACCCTTTGTTCACATCTGTGGGTCATCCATACGTGTTCTTTGACTAGTCTCATTGACTGGCCCCATTCATAGCAGCACTATTTACAATAGCCAAGTGCTGGCGACAGCCTGAGCGCCCATCAGTGAACGAGTGGATCAAAAAAACTGCGGGACATTTACACAATGGAGTACTACACAACAGTAAGAAAGAAGGACCCCTACCCTTTGCGACAGCACGGATGGAACTGGAGAGCATTATGCTGAGTAGAACAAGCCAGGCAGTGAAAGACAAATACCAAATGATCTCACCTGAAAAGCACTTTAACGACATGGTTTTGCTTAACTCTACCAACAACGTACTATTGCCCCCTTTTTACAGACACAGAAATAGGTGAGATTTAGCAGGGGCTTACGACCCTAAAATCTGTGTGCATGTGCACACATGTGTGTGTATATATACATGCGTGTGTGTGTGGATGTATATGAATAGCATTTCGGCTGGCTAAGGGAACTCCTCACCTGCACGGGCTCCCTCCAAGGTTCTAAAAAGACCTAGTCACGTGGTCACGGGTGGTGATAAAACTTTCAAAAGTGAATTATTTTGGTGGCAATCAGGACGGTTAAGGCCCCCTTTGTCCACTCTGACTTCTCCTCTATCACACTGCCCTTCGTGTTGAGTGAGCTTAATGTGCTGAGCTGTGGTCTGGACGGTTTTGGCATCTGGCTAAGGGAGGTTGCGTTTTGGGCACAGTCCTTTGGGGTTTAATGGGACATATCTGCAGGGACTGGCTCACTTCTGTGCGTAGTTACCGCTAGCCACTCTGGCATAGGAATGGCTCTCGGGAATACTCCCACCAGCTCACTGCGCGTGGCCACGTGAAGTGCAGGGCTTGGACAGGTGGCGGTAAGAATGGCTCCTGTTGTTCTCAGTGCCCACGTGGGCCGTGAGGAGAAACAAGGTGTGAAATGTTCACGGAAGCTAGTCTGCGGAAAAGCCTCCCAGTCGGGAGACGTGTACAGTTATATAAGACGATTCCGTTTTCGCTGATGCCCATCAAAGCAAAAGTTTCCTCCTGGTATGTTAATACATTTGTACCATTATGTCCCATCCCTTTCTGTTGTTTTTTTATTATTTATTTTTTAAAATTGTTTTATTGTTGTTCAAGTACAGTTGTCTGCATTTACTCCCCACCCCAGACATCCCCGCCTCTCTAGCCTGCTTCCTCCCTCCCTCGGTTTTGTCCCTGTGTCCTTCATAGTTGTTCCTGAACCTTCCCTTTGTCTTCTGAAGAGACTTGCAGAACAGAATGGTGAGAATTCCTGAGTTTGGAAGGCCGTGCGTGCAGCAGCACGGCAAACGGGGCTACACCTGTGTTTATGCATCCCGGCTCTTAATAATAGCTTTTCGGATCAATCAAGTGAGACAAAAGGCTGAATTATATTTCTATTCACTCTTCAGAAAATTATATCGCAAAAATCGTTGTCCTATGAAGAAACAATCACAGGGTATACAGTCAAAGAACACAGGAAAAAAGTACTGCAGAGGTGGATCAAGCAGCTAATTAATAGGATTCTTATTTTTCTGGATATTGTGTTTGCAATATTTGTCAGCTATTTTAAAATTTGCAGTCTGTTGTGATATTTTCTCATTCTCATCCTCATTTTTTTCCTTATATTTGCACTTAATTTTGTATTCATTATTTTGTATTCTTTTTCTTAGTGGGGGTCCCTCAAAGGACACCAGTGTGAGAGCCATCTGTGCCTGTCAGGGGAAGGAGTCCTTTGTGTGTGTGACCTGTGCCCTTTTTCCTGACCCTCCTCCCTCCGCCCTTCCTCTCCAGCCAGCACTAAGAATTCTGATTTATCTTTCTTTCTTAAGGTGCATGGCTTTTGAACTACCATTTCCCTGACTTGACTAGGAGCCCCAGGTTTGGCAGCCACTTTCCAGACACATGGAAGCAGGGCATTAGCCGGAGCAGTGGAGTGCCCTCCCGGTCCCTCCCAGTGTATCCGCCCCACCCCTGTTCGTGAGCTCAGAAGTGCCAGGGTTCCTGCGCAGAACTGTTTCCATGCAGCCCTTTCGGCCCAGACTCCACACTGGCATTTGGATGCTTGCTCTCTGAGAGGCAGGCAGAGATAGCCAGTCCCCCCGGGTCCTTGGTGACAGCCCCTGGGTCTGTTTGGCTTCACATAGGTTAGGATTAAGGCTCCTTCCCGCCAGGCCCTCACCCAGATTTAGGAACATAGAGATGAGTCAGGAACCCCAGCTGTAAGTCTGATGGGGAGAAGCCCATGTCCTTAGACTGTGTCAAGGACACTGAGTCCAGAGAGGGGCCCTGAACCCAACCTGAAAGGTCAATAAAGGCCTCCTGGGGGAATTCACACCTGAGCTGGGTCTTAGAGGACAAAAAAGCAGTGTCCAGGGGAGGAGAGATGGCCCCTGCAGAGCACAGACACACGCTCTCCCAGTCATTCAGTCGGAACTCTAGTCCAGGTGCTGTAGTGGTGGGATTTCGCAGATCCGATTCAAGTCTCTAATCAGTTGACTTAAATTAGGCAACAGGGAGATTATACTGGGTGGGTCTGACCTACTCAGATAAGTGCTTTCAAACTGTGCTTAGGCCTCCCCTGAGCTCACAGACTCTAAACAGTTTTGGGGTCCACAGTTCTTCCCCCTCACCCAGCCCTCACTTCCCTCATCTTCTTAGAGACGCCCCCTGTAGACAACAAACAAGCTTCAGCTCCTGCCCGGGGACCCCATCCTGCTCGTGGTCTTCGCTTCCTGCCCTACCCCTTGCATTTACTCAGCCAGCCCACAGTTGAATAAGCTGATTTATTACCATAAGTCCATATATAAGGCCTGGCAGAAGTAAGGCCTGCTTGAGAGCGGTTGGTAGGGTAGTAATATGGGTGTAATAATTTATAGTTTTAATTTGAACATTTTACCTAAAATGTCATATGGTGTGCTTGAGTGTGATATTGTTATGTTACAGAATTACATGCATATGACTTTGTAATAAAAGATTTTGTAATAAAAAAGTGGTGTTATTTGTGCTGGACCCTGTATATATAATATAATAAATCTCTTATCTATCTACCACCTCTTGGTTCTGTTTCTCCTATTGAACCTTGACTTGTGATAACAGTGATGATGATAATGATAATGAAGATATAGTAATAATATCAGCAATTCACACTGATTGAGAACTTACACATGCCAGACATGATGCTGAACACTTTTCAGATATTCTTCTCACTTATTTGGCTCAACGACTCCACCAGGCAGGTGCTATTATTGTCCTTTTTTTTACAGATGAGGAAACTGAGGCACAGAGAGGCTGAGCCACTTGTCATATAGCCAGTCAACCCCCGAGCCAGGACTGTGATTCATCTACCACCCTGGGCCTCATGCTACATGAGGGGAAACATAAGCAGGTCCGACCATTTGGTGCTTAAAGTGAGAGAGGTGAGCAATGAGATAAGAGAAGCCATGAGATTAGGTAGGAGTCCAGCCACCCGGGTGCCAGCCTGTCTTCTGCCTTTGAGGGTGGAGGGGGTGGACGAGAATCCTTGTATACAGAGCAGAGAACGCAGGATGTCTGAGATCCACTAGTCCATCTCCCACTGGACAGAGGAGCGCACAGAGGCCCTGCGAAGGCACGGATATGCAAAGCAGCAGGGTGTGCGGACAGGCCATCAGGTGGGTAATGTCCCATGGAGCAGGTCCTTCTGATGCAGAGGCCTCACCATGACCCTGCGGTCCAGGGAGCAGGGGGACCTTCTGCTCCCCAGGTCCATGGAGACCCCACCATGTCGGGAAGCAGGCAGCCTCAGCTGGGTTCCCACAAGGTCCTGCCCGGTCGTGCAGACGAGGGTCAGTGTGAGGTTTGGAGAGAGGACAAATATGATGCTTTAACCTTTGGCATTTCCCAGGCAGGAAGAAGTGAGTCTCCAGACCCGTGTGTAACAATAGTTCCTGCACGGCTGAGAGGGCAGCTTCGTGCTTTGGCTCGAGATGGGCCTAACTGTGCTGAGGACAAGGACAGAGTCATGGCACCCATGCAGGGAACAGTAATATTGATACTGGTAATAATAATAGTAATAATAATAATAATAATAATGATAACTCCTATTATCCTTTATATTTTAAGAGCTTTCCAGTATACAAATTGCTTTTCACATACTGAAACATTTGACAGGACATCTTTTGTCACTTTCAGATTTTGCACTTCACAAAAGGGAAAATGGAAGGTCCTTAAGGGATTGGTTCTAGGTCACATGGCTCTCAGTGGTGGCATTGTCTGGGCATTCAGACCCCCCATGACCCATTCCCCACTGTCCTATGCTGCCTCCTGCTTCCAGGTGCCACACACACATCCCTGGGTAAGGAAGACAGTCCTGTCCCCTCCGCAGTCTGCGTCCATTCTGCTCTGGGAACACCAGAATACGGTGCTGGGGAGCAGTGGAGAGCCGGCTGACTTCAGAGAGTGGGCTGAGAGATGATGAAGAGTTTGGACCAGAGGTGGTCAAAATATGGAGATTAATTACACTCAACCAGAGAAGTGGGCTTTTATGGGCTGTCAGTCAGAAGAAAATATTTTGAAGTCAAAATTTAAAAAATGTCACAATTGGTATTTTGAATTCATAGATATCCCAGGTGCCTTGTAATACCTTATATATGTTTTTGTTTAGAGAGAAGGAAGCACCGTCTTTTAAAATCACAGGGGCTTAGAAAACACCCGTGCAATGCTCTTGTTTTGAGGTCTGTAGGTGCCACGGGGCAGGTCCTTGCCCAGAAGTAACATAGATAGTAAGTGGCAGAGCCAAGACTCAAATCTAGATCAACCTGATCCCAAAGACACTGTCACAAAGCAAGTGTCATTATCTCATTATGCAGGTGAAGGGACACATTAAGAGACACACACAGAGGGAAAAGCACTCTGCAAAGACTTGACTCTTCCCAGCTCTGTACCCTTGAGCAAATTCAGCTCCATGCCCATTTTCTTCATCTGTATGATGGGATTTGGATCAACAACCTCTCCTAGCTACTGTGGACATAATGAGATAATGCACATCCACCAACTGCCCAGAATAGGGTTTGGATGAGCAGTGAGGCTTTAATGCCACCCAGGGCCTTTGAAGCAACCAGCAAAATGCTTTTCAAACAGTAAATGTTACATGGGTCTTTATGGAAAGAATGAATAAAAAATGAGGGGAGCCTTAAAATGAAACATTAGCACTGTTATCCCTCCCGACAGTGACCCTAAAATCCCCCCAGCCTGTTTTACACTTTTTGCTGGGTATGAATTATCTCTAGTGATTCATAGGTTTTCTAATAAAATAGTCACACACATATACCATTAGTTGACGGGGGTAGTAATGACAAATACTTGCAAAGCACTTTTCAGAACTTTTTTTGGCACTGCCTCGTTTTATTCTCACAATAATGCTGTGGACTGCTGATATTGTCACTGCTGTGGTAGTGGCTAATTCTGCTGCCTGCTCAAATTTACTGGGGGTCTGCTGTGGGTGACTCTGTGCCGAGTCCCCTGCAGAGTTCCTTCCTGGTGCATCCCATGGACTGGGCTGTTAACAGCATTTTATGCATCAGAAAGCCAAGGCTAGCAGGGTTTTTAAAAAACTTGCCCAAAAGTCACATAGCTACTAAGTGGCAGAGCTAAGACTCAAATCTGGGACAGCCTGATCCCAAAGACACTGTCACAAAGCAAGTGTCATTATCTCATTCCACAGATGAAGGAGCACACACGAAGAGAAGTCGCAGGATTTGCTGCAAATGAGTCGTCTAGTAAAGGGCAGAATCTGGACCTAAATTTATGAATTCTTGTTCAAAATTCTAAGCTGCTTATACAACTTAACTGTCCCCCAATCTGGTGATAGTCAGAAGGAGGCCATAGTCAGTCTGCCTTTACTCAATGTTTCTGTTTACCTAGTGTATGCTAAGCATCTAATGAACATTATCATTCCATCTGCCCAAACCCAGTGATATATGTGCTCATGGAAAGAGGCTGAAGGGTTCAATCTCCAAAATGTTAATGGCAGTTATCTCAAGGTGGTAGGATTTTAGATTATTATTTTCCTCATCATCTTACATATGGTTTGATTTTTCAAACAAGATGATAAAACATGAAAGCATAAGTTTATAACTACCCTATGTTGGAGATATTATTTATCTCTACTTTCCAGCTGAAAAAAATAAGGCTAAGAGAGGTAAAGCGAACAATCTGCTCAAAGTCCAGAGCTCTCGTGCACCCGTTCTACTGCGCCACCACCTGGGGGCCCCGATTTGCCCAGAGCGGGAGAGCAATGTCCTGCATGATCTTACCATCTCTCCTGGGACAGGGGCATGGCTCCTTCTACCCTAAATCAGCTGGGGCAGGAGCAACAATTCACAGGGCTGTTTCCCAAACACTGGGCTGTCACTCTTACGTTAAGGTGTATTGTGTGTCGTGAAGGCTTCTCTGGGTGTCAAGTGTCCCATGTGACCTCACATTCTTCATCAGTCACTGCCTGGGACAGTGGAGGTGGTGTGACATGATGACATTCAGAGGGGCGAGGGACCACTGGTGAACGGGTGAGCACGTGTGCGTGTGTGTGTGTTGGGGCGGTGCCTACACCACTTCGGCCACTGGGGGTGGGGGTGTAGAGAGGCATGTAAATACCTCTTAGATCTGCCCCTTAGTTTCAAAAGTTTCATGCTATTCCCTAAATGCAAAAACATTTGGAAAATACTAATTTAGATGACTCAATAGAAAGTTGACATTTGCCAGACAATATTGGGTGATCCCTCAGAGACCATTAAATCCCAGCCTCATCCACAGAGGCAAGCAGGCCCCCTGCAATAGTAGTAGCCAGATCCAACTGTGGAACGTATTTGTTAAAACTTAAAAACCAGCTTATAATTGCCCCGAATGCCTTCCTGAACTAGACAAAAAGACCAGGAACAAGTAGCAAGGTTTGGTAAAGAAAACACCAGGCGCTGGGCCTGAATCTACTCCATGGCTCTTACAAGGAGTGCATCTTTGAACAAGACACTTGACCCCTCTGGGTTTGTCATCTGTCAGCTAAAGAAAGGGACCAGATCATCTGAAGGGCCTGTGAGTACAGCAGGATGCAATTCAACTCCACAAACATTGAGCATCCACCTGTGTCCAGCACTGAGGTAATCAGGGGGCAGCTGGTGATGGCAGGCACTTGATTCTGCACTACCACAACATACTTCTCTATGTCATGGGTGAAGCATGAAGACCCTCTGTAGTGAACGCCCTAATGGGTCATCTAGGTCTCTCCTTACATCAGAGGCACTTATTCGTCCAGTTATTGTAGCTGCCTCACCCAGTGTTCCTGCCTCATCCAACATTCCTCCCCATACCCAATGACTGGTTGACATTGGGTCCAAAGGTCTGGTCCTTTCGTTGGATGAGGGACACGCTATCAGGGCAACTTCAGCCCCAAAGCTCCAGCTGGGAACACTGAGGGTGGTGAGGGCAGTGCAGCTTAACTTCCCTGTCCCACCCTAATCCCCTTGCTCCTTTACAGGCAGTATTTCTGAGAGCATGCCTCCAAACCCCCTTGCATGCAAATCTCTGTCTCAGCGTCTGTTTCCTGGAGAAACTCAGACATTGCCGTGGAACTCCATGGCCTTTGGGAAAGGGGGCTCCACTCAGAGTGGATGGGAGCAGGCCTGGCGCCCATCCCATTTCCTGGGACGTGGGCACAGATATCCCTTGTGCGGTTTCAGGGGATTAGATTGGGTGGTCCCTGCACTGACAGATGCCTCTTGTGAATATGGCCCAGGGTCCTAGTGAATGCTTAGCTTTGAAAGAGAAACTAAGGAAGCCCAAGTTCTTTCTCCTTTACATCACGAAGCAGCAGTCAATAATACTTCATTTGTATGGTAGCAAACCCTTCCAGCCTGACTTATTCAGGTAACCAGAAGCCCAACTATTCCCCTTGAAGTTAAAAAAAAAAAGTCTGTGTTGGGCACATGGTAGAAAGTCAAGAGCACTTATGAATCAGGAGAATTCTAGCAGAATACCAGAGCTTTAAGAGAAGCCTCTGTGAGAGGTGGGCCGGGTGTGGGTTTGCTGCAAAAATCTCTGTGACCACCAGGTCTTCTGCTCAATAGGCTGAGAACCCTGCTAATGTCCTGGATTCAGAAAACCATGGCTGTGCCAGAGGACGCCCTCTCCACCCTCCTTTTAGACCACCACCGTGTTCAGTTCGCACTCCCGAGAAACCATGGCCGTGTTTAAGGCCACAGGCTCCCTAGGAAACACTGCGTGCACACCAGAGCACTGCAGAGTGGAAAGCACACTGTGATTCAGACCCCAACTCTGGTGCTTGTCAGCCTGTGGCCTTGGACAAGTCACTTCACCAACCAGAATTCTTGTTTGTTTATGGTAAAATAAGACTAATCCTTACCTTTCAGGAATTTTGTTACAACAAGAAATAATATTACAGGCTTAACAGGAACTTGGTCTTCCAAGCCAGTAACTATTACTAGTAATAATAATGTCTAGATAATGCTGGTATTACAAAGAAAAGGGATACTAGCTAACCAGTATAATGCAGAGGCTAGAACCAGATGAAAGGCTGAGTCTATTTGATTGTTGACTTCACATGTTATGTAAAAATGGATACTCCCATCATCCATCTGATGCTGAAAAACAGTGCTGCCTGAACCATTAGTGCTTCATTTTCTTCAGTTGTTGTTGGCTTCACCGGTAGCCTGGCCAAAGCTTGGCTTAAGCTATACATATAAAATGAGGGGGGAAGGTGCCTCTGAAATACAGGGAAACTCTGGGCTGGCAGGGGATGAGGGGGTGCAAACCCCAAGCTCCTGGCTTGTGATCTTGGACAAATCATTTAACCTCCTGAGCCTCAGTTTCCTGATTCACTTATTCATCCATTCAACTGACATTTATTATACACAAATGAGTCAAGTATGGGGCCTCCCACAGTGAGAACAACCAAGTAGGTGAGCTAGAATTGAGTGCAGTAGAAATGGTGACATGTTGAGTGCATGCTATGGGACACACAATCCAAGTGAGGGCCATGAGGGTGAGACCACTACTCTTTCTCAGGGCTATGGCACATAAGAATTCTGGACAAAGAAATGAATGAGAAATTCTGCTGCAGAAATTGGGGAAAGTTGTAGAGTGGAGGTAACACATGAGCTGGGTCTGACATAATGAAAAAGGAGAAGTTAGGAAGAAATGATAGGAATGGATCCTCTAGGTAAGAACGTGCAAGGGCATGGAGCTGCCTCGTTGGGGATACACCTGGCAGGACTAACATGGCATGTGCAGAGGGCAGGATGAGATCCCTTGGAGGTGCTGGGAGAATGAAAGGAGCCAGCCATGCAAGACTGCCTGGGGAATGTGTGTTAGGTGGGGTATTTGTAGCTTGCTACTTTGATATATATATGTTATAAATTTATCATATAATTGTTGTTGTCATGATGTTAGATTTATGTTTAATGTTGTTGCTCCATAATTGATCATTAGGAAAGGAATATGTATGTTGATGTGAAGCTTGGCTCTAAGTACAGTATTAATGAATTCATTCATTCATCCAACAGATATTTTATTCTGATAAATGCTAATTGCTGCTCAGAGAGTGTGACCAAGGTAATTTGCTGAGGCATGAATTTGTGCTTCCCTGGTTCTACTTGCCTGCTTGGGGGACTGAGGTTTAGGCATGCTTTTCCTGCTCTGTGTGTGTGTTCCTGGCCTCTGCTCAGTGCTTGCAGCAAGGAAAGAAGTCAGAGTTTCCCCCATCTCAGCACTCACAGGGGGAGCCTTTCTCACCCACAGATGGGCTATGCAGGAGCACAGAGACCAGGAAGAGAGGGAACTTGGGAGAAGAGAAAATCACAGTGAGCAAAGCATCAAATGGGAAGAGGTGATGGCAGCAGATGGCAGCTGAGGATGGGGAGGCAGGGCTCTGCGGAGCAGCCGGTGGCAGGAAGAGAAAGAAAGACGCAGGTTTTATTGATGCAGGAAAGAAGAACATGAACTGGAAAAAGGATGAGAGAGATGAAAGGATTAGAGAAGAGGAGGTACGGAGAAAGAACTAGGTATTGGAACAAAAATTGAAGAGGGAAGAAAGTTGGGGTAGGAGGGGAGAAAGTGAGCTAAGAAATTGTGTAGAAAGACCTCCCCCCCAGAGGAGGGGGGTCTCTGAAGGAATTCTGGGCTCAGAGGACATTGCAGAGGGGAAGGAAGGAAAGTGTCTGGCTTGCCAGCCTGCACAGATTCTCTGAAGGAAGGTGTCACATGTCAAAATATTCAGTGGTGATGCATGAATTAGCAGAGATCAATTTGTGTTTAAGAGATGTTGATGAAGCACCCCAAAGACAAATCAAAGCTGTCATGCGAATGAGACTGTTCATCCAATTAACAAACACTGCAGCACCTGGCTTCTGAGCCCAGAAGCATGGGCTCAGGCTGGCATCTGGCGGGAGTGGGATCCGGTTTGTTTGCATATTCACTTGTCTGTCTGTGAGTTCCGTGGCAGTAAAGGAAATCACCTTCAGCAATGTGCACTGGGCTCTGTTTAAAGGTCATCATATTCCTGGGTTTCAACCATCATGAAACATGCTCATCCTGTGGCTCAGTGTAGGCAGGATTTCTACCACCCTACAGAGCCATGATGAGTCCTTAGAATGGGCGGCAGCAGCCCAGCCACCAGCTCTCTCTGCTGTTTGCCAGGGCTGGGAAGGAGCCAGCTCTGGGCTGAGGGGCTGAGCCTGGCATGGCTGTGGGCCCTGGATATGTCATTGGGCTGTTTCCTAAACAGACAGATCACAGCGGGTCACAGCTGTGGCGGGAGGGCCTCCGTGGGACCCGGACATCTCTGGGCCATTGGAGGTTCATTGCTCAGGCTGGTGCCTAGAGGTCCCAGCATGGCAGGGGTTCTGCCCTAAACCTCAACAAATTTGACAAGCACCTTGACCTCTCTCTTACTCTTTTTTTTGTAGGTGGGCTTGTTTGCTGTACCCTCAAGTCTAGTTGGAGTCCTTGTCTAACTCAGAGACACGTGTGTGTGTTCCTTCCTTTCTTCCTCCCTCCTTCCACAGGCCACACTTATTGAATGCCTACTGTGAGGCCTACTGTGTGCCAGGCACTAGCTGAGTTTTCATTCTAGCTGGGTGAAGTAACTTAAAAATATACAACATATAGGATGTTAGATGATGATAAATGTCCAGGAGGAAAATAAGGGAGAGGGGAATAAGAGGGCTCAATGCGTGTGGTATGGACAAGGGCCGTGTGGTGGCTATAACATGAGAATCCCCAGTGGCACAGAGAAATAATGGGCCTGCCTCTCCCCATCAGTCAGACCTCTGGGATGTGGCTGTCTGGATCTGAGGGTATCATGCAGGCCATCTGACTGGGTTGGCTCCAGCGACATTTTGTTTTCTGCTCTTACCCTTCTCTGAACTGCTGGCCTACTGCAGGGGTCTCAGGAAACCATTGGGTCAGCTGGCCTGGCATCTTTGCTCTGACATGAAACAAAAACAAGCTAGTCTCAGGGTAACCATGGCTGCTGTATACAGTGGTATAGGTTGTCTAGTGAACAACCCAAAAGCTTGCTCTTTACTTAGACTACACTGTAAATCCTGCTGCCTTGGGTTGGGCAGTATAAAACTTGCCCAGTCAATCATGGCAGCCTCTCTGGGCCCACACAAACACGGGGTAGAGGTGGGGCAGGGGGAGGCCACACCGTGGTTGAACTCAGCATGAAAGAGGGCATGGAAAAAACAGCTTCTACCCTAGACTCAGCTCTCACCAGTGCTTCCCAATGGCTGGGATCACTTGTTCTCCCTACTCAGATGTGTTGGAGTCTGAACCACACCCACAGAGGCCTTTGAGACCTACCTGCCCCTTCTGACCTTAGCTGGTCTTACATGTACTATTACCTGCTTGACCCAGACTGGTCCCAGGTCCTCTTTAGCTACCTCTGCATCTCAGGTCTTGACCTTCTGGTTACTCCTACTCCCTAGAGAGACCTTTTCAAGCTTCAAGACTGGGACATTCTGTCAGCTGTGTCTTGCTGCTGCCCACCACCTGGAGAGGCTTAATTCCGAGTGTACCACACTACTTTGCATGCTAGGAATTGCCAAGTACCTGATCTTGTCTACACAGCATCCATCACACCACTAGGAAGAGCCGAGTCAGGTTGGGGACCAAAGCATGTGTGACTAAGTTTTTGTGCTTTTCACCTTGAGCACAGCTTTGGTGTATACGGATTCCTAGCATGGCTTGCACAAGAAATACGTACTGATTTTCTACAGAAAAGATGGGAAACAACTCCTGCTGACTGCCTCATCCACTTCTAGAGGCAGGCACACTGGAAAAGTTATTTCTCCATCTTTCCTGACAGTAAAAATCATCAAGTGGTATTTGTTAAAACACATAAATTTCAGAGACCATTCACATTCACAGCATCAGAATTTCTGGAGGATAATCCTGGGAAATGGTATTGGGTTGGCCAAAAAGTTGATTTAGTTTTTTTTGTACAATGGCTCTAGAGGTACTAAGCTCTTTTTAACTTCATTCCAAACAATTTTGCTAGACTGTACTGTGATAGTTGTCATATAAGCATGCCCTTTTTAAAAAACTTACCAAAATTGGTGAATTTTTATATAGCCATTTTTTTTAAAGATTTTATTTATTTTTTAGAGAGAGGGGAAGGGAAGGAGAAAGAGAGGGGAACATCAATGTGTGGTTGCCTCTCACATGCCTCCACTGGGGACCTGGCCCACAACCCAGGCATGTGCCCTGACTGGGAATCAAACCAGCAACCCTTTGGTTTGCACACCAGCACTCAATCCACTGAGCCACACCAGCCAGGGCTTGTGAAGCCACTTTAATATTGAAGAAAATATTAAATTCCATTTAATATGGAAGAAAATAAGCAACATTTTCAGTGTATTATACTTTATTATTTCAAGAAAGGCAAAAACACAACTGAAAAGCAAGAAAAAAAGATTTGTACAGTGTATGGAGAAGGTGTTGTGACTGATCAAATGTGCTGAAAGTGGTTTGTGAAGCTTCTTGGTACTATTGACATACTGGTCAAATAATCCTTTGCTGGGGGGCCATCTTATGCACTGGAAGATGTTTAGCAGCACCCCTGGCCTCTACCCAGTAAAAGCCAATAGCAGGAGACAGCCAGCATACTCAAAATACCCAAATCAATAAAGTTATTGGTGAAGATAAAAATCGTATCTTTTATTTTATGGAAGAAACTAAACAGACTTTTTGTCAACCCAATATATTTAAAACACATCCCAGGTGATCTTCGTTATGAAATTTTAGAAAATTTTGGGGAGGGGACCATAACAACAGTAAATGTTATTAAACATTATCTCATATCGGCAATTCTTTCCATATTGTAATTTTATTTATCCTGCTAAGAACTTCATGAGGCAGGTATTATTTCCACTACACGGATGGGGAAGGGAGGCATAGAGAGGTTAAGAAACTTTCTCAGGGCCCCACAGCTAACTTCATCTGACTCCCAGACCTGACTCTTACCTACCACACGGTGCTCCCTGTCAAAGAAAAGATCTCTTCTGTCAGCTTCAAAACCAGGAAGGATGAGTGATGTCCTCAGTGGTGAGAGAAAAACACTTTGGGGAAAGGGAATGTGCAAATACAGTAACAGTGGCTCAGAACTCCACATCATCAGGAGGCTTTGATGTCCATCGAGATCTAGCCCAAAGGACCTGAAGCTGATATGCACTCACGGATCTGGTGAAGGAAAGAGTTAGTGACAAATTTTCTTGGGAAAAAGAAAGGAGAAAAACGGGAGTCTGTCACGTGGTGTTAGAAGGGAGAGGTAGCCGCCAAGTGGGAAAATGTGCAATGTTTTGGGAGGAGGCAATGGTACGAACTGAGCCACCTGGCTTTTTTTTCTGCCCACCTCTACCTGCACAGTCTGCTCTCTGCAGTTCCAACTCCCAGCGCCCCATGTGACTGCCTGATCTAATGTGGTCTGTCCTTCCTCCTAGTCCCTGTTTTGTCACTTTTTATGACATTTAATTTTTACCATTAGTTTCCATATACATGGGTTTTATTTCTTCCACTATTCACGCAACAGACTTGAAATTCCTTTAGAATTAAGACAAAGTCATACCTATCTTTGCATCCCGAACAGTACTCAGAACATTCCTTGCCTGCTGAAGGTGCTTGGTAAATGTTTCACAAATAAATGTATAGACAGGTGACTGGGACACCCTAAGATAACTTCACAGACTTCACAATCCTGAGTAAACCGCTCGAGAGCAGTGCTTCTTAAAATTTTAAGCGCAAAGAAATGGCCTGAGGATATTGTTTAAGTTCAGACCCTGGTTCAGGAAGTCTGGGATGGGGCCAGAGAGGCTGTACCTGTAACAAGCTTCCAGGTGGTTTTGAAGTTGCTGCTTAGAACCCCACTTTGGGTAACAGGGCTTCCTTCCCTTGCTGACCTGATATTTCCAAAGGAAAGAACTGAGAGCTGGGTTTATTTTTCTTGAGATGTTCTATTATGTGCTCAGACTGGGCTAGGCTACCAAAGTCAACGTTCTTATATGGATTGTGCACTGATTTAAACGTCACTATATGTAATTCAATTCGATTCAATTCAATTCTGCTCGATTCAATTCGGTTCAATTCCACTCACTGCAACATGCTGAAGTCCCAGTTTGCTTTATGGTTTTACCCATATATATGATGACAATATCTGCCACCACATCCCCTCACACGTTTTTGCCTTTCAAGTATCTATTCTTCCACCAATATACTCACTGTGTAGATAATTAAAGAAAAGAACTTCCACTTTTTGTTTACATATGCTCTGCCTATTTTTGGTTGAAAGCAGTCCACCTCTAAGCTGATGGCTGGCTTCCTGTCTTCCCTGATAGGTGTGGGGATCTCAGCTTTGTTCTGCTTCTGTCACTCCTTTAATGATCCCCCAGGGCTGGTGCCATCACTGTAGGGAGATGATGAATTGGGAAACTTCCAGCTGGAGTAATCAAGTGCTGAGTCTATGAAAACACTGCAGAGACTGGTTATGGTGGAGAGCTATGGGAGGATACCTGTGCCTGGTGCCCATTACCTGAAGTTCTGAGAGCTAGTTTGTACACCATCATTTATATTCTCTGCCTGTTTAACTCCAGTTTCTACTCTTTCAAGTGAAAGAAGGAATCTGTAGTGTACTTTTCCTGGCATCATATGGTGACTATCAAACTCTTCATTTTCCCTCTTTGTAAACCTTTTCTATTTAGGAGAAATGGTGGACCACCACATGAAAAAAATGCATTGACTTTGGGGGGTTTAGGTTAATCCCATCATCACCAAAAATGAGATTAAGTTCTTTTACCCAGCATAGGCTAGAAATTCTCAACTTTCTAGCCCAGCATACTGCACAGATTTGAAATTGATCATGCAAATGTATAAAATGTAATGAAAAAATTTGATTTCATAAAAATCAAGGTAATGGAAATATAGGCTTGGTGGGAGATCAGTCAAAGGAGAAAGTGAAAGCAGGCATACAAATCACAGGTTCTACATAGTTATTAGAGGGAAATAAAAAAATTTGGCTCTGAGGTTCCTGGTGGCCAGAGCATAAAGGGAATAGAGTTAGCTTCGTGTTTAGCATTAGAAAATGCACACTATCTCCTTTCTCTTTGTGCCCAGATCTGAAAACAGTATCTTTCATGAGTATTCACAACGGGGATGTGGTACAGTATAACAGACAAAATCTTATTCAACATCTCCACAACACATTTAATACCATTATATAAGAGACATTCTTCAACTCAAGAGCAAAATGTTCAAGGAAAACTCAGATAAAGCAAATTCTTAACTTGAATTGAAAGGGAGAGAAAGGCAAACTAAAAATTCTAGGGCACCATGTACAACTTGACAAAGCATTAAGAACCATAATACAATTTTTGTTCAATTAAAAGAGTTTTTGTCTTCATAATACAAAATATATCAAGTAAAATTTAGTCAAATCAGTGCAGGCAGTGAAGTACGGTCAAATAGCTCTCTTGTGTTTTTCTCTTGATTTTATATAAAGTTCAACAAAAACACGGGGTAAAACACATAGGCATGTTTTCAGTCAGACATGGATCAAACCGCATTTCTACCACTTATTAGTCCAGGGACCCTGGACTAATTACTTACTGCCATTAAGCTTTAGTCCTCTTCAGTAAGATGGAAATAAAATATAAATATACACATCAAGATGATGATGTAAGGATTAAAGGGAATGATACATTGGAGATATTTAGCATAATATCTGGAACACTCAATAAATACTAATCACTCAATGAACAGTAGCTCTTGTTATTTTCCAGAACTTCATTGTCCAATATGATATCGACTAGCCACATATGGCTATTTGAATTTAAATCAGCTGAAAGCAAATAAAATCTGAAATTTAGGTTCTCATTTGCAATAGCCATATGTAGCTAGTGGTTACTGTATTGGACGACACAGATATGGAGCATTTCCATCATCACAGAGGGTTCTATTGGATAGAACTGATCTAGAGGGATGTATGAACCACCTATTTATTCAAGCTATTCTGCAGAATATTATCTTTCGCAGGCTAGATTTGGTAAAATTTGGACAATAAATAGTCCTTTGGAAAAGACTTGGAGGGCAGGTATCTTGATTTCCTAAACAAATCAGATCTATGTCCTTTATAAACAAAGTAAATAGATGGTGAAGTTCGAGAACACTAGAGAGGGTGACCTTGCAGACTGCCGGTCATCCCCTGCCACATGGAGGGGGTTCCAAGGGTCCATCCCTAGGCAGCCTGAGGAAATTCCTTTGTAAATGGGCCTGAGCCTGCTCCCAGAACAGGAATACACAAAGTATCAACTCCCTAGTTTTCCCAGAATTGTTTCTCAATCTTTGGTCTTTTCTGGGTTTGAAATGGTAAGTGGTTCAGTCAGGAGAATTCCTCTAGAAATGGAAGGAGAACCAGAGAGAACAATTTAGTAAGAACCTTGCTTTTGTCTGTGGTTGCTTCCACGTTCACTGCTCCTGGTAGCACCCCTTCTCCTTGTGCGAGTTCTGACAAGGCTGGGAGTGAAGGGCAGGTAGTTCCACAAGGAACGTCCAGGCCTTGGAAGAAACTCCAGCAATGACCTGGAACCACGTTAACAGCCTCGTGCTTCTTCCTTGACCTGGTTCTTAAGTGTACGACCCAAGTAGAAGAAATCTTGAATGTAAACACCACCTTTGAATAACTGGTAAAACTCGCTCTCTTTTGCTTTCCAGCATGAGTTGGTTCTTCTTTCTCAGTGATGAGGAAATGCTGATGGAACAGAAAGCCTTTCTGAAGTTCTACAGTCCCTAAAGTTGGGTAACTGGAACGCTGGAGGATAGATTGGTAATTGCATGTGGGAATTTCTAAGCACTCCACATTGCTGACCACTACTTTGAAGTGACAACCTTAGAGGTAAAGAGAGGACACCTGTGTGAGTAAAATGAGACATAAACACAATTCCAACTTTGAATGCATAAGAAAAGCCAGGCAATTTCTCTGTGTGTGTGTGTGTGGGGTAGTTTGCATAAATGTGGGTTTCCACATCTTAGATTTTCCTAAATGGGATGCACTTGCAGTATAATAAATAGCGAGATAACTGAGTGTGTACCCCAGGGTAAGGGATTTGCTACCGTTGAAGCCTAATGCTTACTCCTAGATGAAATCATTGAAAAACAAAATGAAAGCCCTGGCCAAGGTAGACACCTTTTTCTCTTTTTCTTTTTTCAAAGGCTTTGGCTTCAAATTTATCAAAAGAACAGAAATCTGTTTTCACTGACAGAAACTTCATTTCACCCACAAAAACTAGTCTTCCCTCACCCTGCTTTGCATTCAGACAAGTTCCACAAGATAAATGTATTCTCCAATTCACCAGCAGTAAGAAAGATAAAGGCTTGGAAACTCCCTAAGTACATTCTCCCAATTATCGTAACTGGCATTTTTTTTATTTGGTGAACCATCTATTCAGATTAAACTGTAGCTCAGGAGCCTTTCATTTGAAGACTACCAGTGTGAGGTAGAAAGGTAGCTCATCTGTGTGATTTCCGCAGCTTTAATAGCCCAAAGAGGAGCATTGAAAGAGATCCCAGTATTCGTGTGCCAGTGATTTTTGTTAGGGAAGATCTAAAAATACCCACAGCAGCCTCCTTCCCTGTCCTCTCCCCTCAAAGTCAGCCGGAGACCTTTCCCCATTTAAGCAACCAGAAGGACGTGTCCAAGTGGCCTGTTATCACCATCCTGTCCCAGTTTCCCCCAAGATCTAAATAAACAAAAGAGTCCAGCAAATGGATCAGGAGGCTTCAGCTCTGCTTAGCATTAGCAATATATTTACCCATTTAATAACTGTTATTTATCCAGACATTTAATTGCACCATTGTAAACACAGAGGGAAACCCTTGGGGGAAGGTAGCTCAGTTGCTGAGATGAGACAGATTTAAAACTCTGCTCCTGCAGCCCAGCCCCTTCTCAGAGCCAGTCTCTGGGTCTGGGACCAGGGTGTTATTTTGTAGGTGGGTAGGGATCTAAGAGGCCTCCACCCGCTTGGCATGCTGTTTTGCACAGAGTATGTATGCACTGTAACAATAAAGGAATCTGTGAATGAGTGCAGGGAGGGCAACAGGGAAGGGAGAAATGCTCTGTTTAGAACGCCTAGCTATTAAAGTCAAGTTTCCGAGGGCTACAGTCTTTGTCCATGACAGAGCTTTGCTGGTGCTGAAGGACAGGTGGAGAGCAGGCTTTAAGGGCTACCTATCAGTGTAGTTTCACAGGAATGCTACACCTTTAAATGAGGCCACGATGGCAGCAGGTACCACAAAGAGGGGCACTCTGGGTGTCACGATGCCACTATGGAGCCTGCGAGACCATTCTCAACTTTGGTGTTCATCCTTTGGTCTGTTCCTCCTCTATCAGTTTCCTAGATTTGGGGGCTTTTGTTTTTAGCTCAGTATCAATCCCTCAGACCTGAAAAGACATTAGATAACATTCACTTTGCCTCTTTATGTTCCTTCTTCGATATAATTTTCCATTTGCCTCCTCATTTTATCATGCTCAGCTCATTAATTCATCTGGTTAGGCTCTGGATCCTAGGACCTACTCCTCAGTTGAGTCACTTGTCCAAGCCAGCCTGGCACCCTTAAAACTCCCTTCTCACCTCTTGTTAATGTTCCAGGCACTCCATAAAAAGCATTTGCAGCTAAAATCCAGAAGCTCAAGGGTCATGCAGAAGCTGCACCTCTCAAAAAAAGTTTTTTGATTCCTCTTGCTGTGATCTGACACTTCTAAACTCTCTCAAGGGCCATTTTATTTTTCAGTCCTTCCTCTTTGTCTCACTCCTCCAGACTGATATCACACTTGGCCTCTATTTCTGGTTTGTGATATTGGCTTTGCCCTGGGAAACCTCTGCAGATGATGGGCCAGCTCTGCCATGCCTTCTAAGGAGCCCAGGTTCTCAAAATCCTGGTCCATAGCCTAAGATGAAAGCGCATTTTTCAGAGAAGGGAATGTGGTTGATGGTTTGGTGGGTCACCCTTTTGAGAGTATTAGGACAGTCTGGTTTTCTCAGCAAAGGCTCCCATTTGTCACCCTGACTCTAGCCAGTCCCCAAAAGCCCCACTGCCCCCCTGAAAGAGAAACCTCTCATTCAGACCAGAGGAACTGAGATGGTCTCAGAATACAATGAGGATCAATGCCACCGACTGCCCAATGGAATTCCTCTTGCAAGTATATATATGGTTAGTAAAGGACCCAGCAGTGGAAGACCTGGTAAATACAGCACATGGCACCACTTAGTATGCCTGGATCACAGAATACTAAACAGCTTCTGCAATTGAATAGGTTAGAGAATGCTGTTTCTGACATTTGTCTTTCAGAAGGTCATGGTGAACTCGAGCATCCTGAAGTCTTCACAAGGCCTGTGGGAAGAAACCTGCCTCGCTTTGCTCACACAGGCTGTTCCCACGCTTATCTGGCCACCAAATTCATTTTGATAAAGTCACTCCTACGATGTTCCTTGGAGCTAGTGTTAACCCAGAACACACTTGGCAAAATATTGATTTTACTCCATTGATCTTATTCCAATTCTCTGCTCTATTACACACACACACACACACACACACACACACACACACACCAGTGAAAAGAAATGCCATATAGACCCCATTCTCCATCTCAATGTGCTCCTTCATGGACCCACTCTCTTCCTGCAGACATACGTTTCTAACCCCATTGTCATTCCCACAGGGACCACCCAGGCCTCCCTGATGCCCAGAGAAACACTCATATAGACAGACACAACAATTTATCATGCAAACCAGGGATGACAAACTTTGTCCTTAAAGGGCCAGCAAGTAAATATTTTGGACTCTGTGGGCCATTTGGTCTCTATCACAACCACTCAACTCCGCCCTTCTGGCACAAAAGCAGCCATGGACATAGATAAACCAACAGGTGTGGCCGGGCTCCAACAAAACTTGATGGATACTCAGATTTGAAGTTGATATCATTTTCACATGCCACAAAATACTATTCTTATTTTGATTTGTTTCCAACCATTTAAAAATGTAAAAGGCATTCTTGGCTCACAGGCTGTATAAAATAGGCAGCAGGCTGATTTGGCCAGTGGGCTATAGTTTGCCAGCTCCTGCTTTACACCATCAATAGGGTCCTGAAAAAGTGCATGAATTTTTGCCCAAAGAATCCTATTGCGACATGTTGAAGAGGCTGCTCCTTAAAGGATATTATTGCGATGAGGTCTTTGGTAATGCAACTCTCCCAGTTCCTAAATCTGGCGTCAGGCCTGGGCCTCCTGAATAATCCAGCCCTCCCCTGCCATCTTCAGGGAAACTGCGCAGTGAAAGCTGGCTTCCTGCCTCACTGCATCCCAGAGGGGGTGTCATGTCAAAGAAGCCTCTCTCTTTGGCCAACACTAGCCCCACCGGCCCTCTGGCTGTCAGAGATGTGGCATCTGAGCTGGTTCCAGTTGGAAGGTTTCTGCCCACAGTTCTGCTCAAGAAGCCGTATGTTTTAACAACAGATATGGCATCTGTAGAACACCCAAGATGACAGTGTCCTGTTTGTACACTGTCACTGCCATAATAAATATTACATTCCTGAGAACCAATCTGACTTCCTGACAAGGCAGCCCCTCCACCTGAAAGAAGCAGCCGGCCACCTTGCCCACACATCTGCTTCACCCTCAGCTCAGAGGCAGGAGGAGACCGCCGCCAGCCAGGGCAGTCGCAGACAACACCTCCCCTACGCTCCAGGACAACGTGGAATGCTTCATCAGCCTGCCATGCTCCCTTCAGGATGCTCGGCACCCAGCTTGAGGGGTCCGTTTTGCTGATATGAATAAATCAGTGGTTGTTTGGGCGGGAGCAGATGCTGGTTTAGTGGGCTTTTTGAGGAAGGTCCTGGGTCCTGAGCATGTGGCAGGATTTAGAAGTGGATTCCGTACTTACTGTCATTGAGTCTTTCCATTCACAACTCATTCAGGAGTCAGCAAATGTGGGCTGGGTCCCTGTTTTGTGGCAGGCCCCATGCTGGGTGCTGCCAACACAGGTGGGTGAACAGCATGAAACTGCCACTCTCCTGGAGCAGCCTGCCCAGCAGGAGACACAAGGACTTAAGCCACCCATTACAACACAAGACACCTGGAGAGGATGTCCTATAAACCAGAGAAGTGTTCAGTCTCTATCTCTCTCTCCCTCTCTGCTGCTCCTTCCTTGCTCAATATCTCTCCTCTCTTCCTAAACTACTAAAAATGACTTCTAACTCATGTTCCCACTTCCAATGTTGTATCCTCAACCCTCCTCACACACATCTGTTCACAGAAGCAACCATGTACTTTTTAACCTGCAAATCTAACCACGTCCCTGCCTCACTCAAACCCTTTTGATGGATGGATGGCTCTTATGCTTAGAACAAAGTGTAAAACCCTTCCAGGGCCCACAGGCTTAGCACCTATCCCATCTATACCCGCTCCTCTTTGCTTATTACCATTTTTCCAAATCCTTCACACATGTTCTTTCTTTTCCAAGTGCAAGGCATCTGAAATCAGATGGTTGTATCAAATACCAACTCACCTACTTATTGGCTGAGTGATTTGGGGCAAGTTAGTTCACCTTTCAGCACCTCCTTTTCCTCCTCTGTAAAATGGGCACAATAATAGTGTACCACCATATTGGACTGTTGTGAAGACTGAATGAGCTAATACACACACAAAGGGCTTAGAAAGCACCTGGAACAGAGGACATACTCAATAATATCAATCAATGCCATTGTCATCAGCATTCCACAAGCTTCAGGTAGAAATTTAACTGCTGATTCCTCAGAGAAGCCTTCCCTGATACAATCCAATTAAGTACCCCTTTTATATACTCTTAGTATGCTGTATTTTCTCTTTAAATCTATCAGTACAAGTGGTCATTATATCATTGTGTGCCTGGCTCTTTGTGTGATATGTGTTTCTTCATTACAGCCCAGGCTCCCCGAGGGTTGGGTCCACATCAGCTTTGCTCCCTGCTGTGTCTCTGTGTCAAGTGTCATGCCTGGTACATGAGAGGTTTTAAACAGAAGGAAGCTGAATGGATGAATCAATGAATGAACAAATGAATGAAAAGGGGAAGTCAAGGAAATTCTTTCTCAAGGAAATGACTCCGAGTTGGTTTTGGAAAGTGTGAATATGAGTTTGCAGTGGGGTGGAGAGGCGGGATGGTGGGGAGAGAAGATTCCAGGGAGAGGGATCCCCTGGGGCAAAGGCACACAGAGAGGACCTGTGGGAAACCAGGAGCAGTGCAGTGTCACTGAGGTGGGGGGCGGCACGTGTTGGCCTGAGGGGGATCCCATCTCCCCATCAGCCCCGACTCTGTGGTGTTGAGCACATCATTACCCTCTCTGGGCCTATTTCCTAGCTGTAAAATGTGGAAGATCATCCTTGATCCTGTCTACCATGGTGTCTCCCTCGAAGTGGGAGGCATTGAGGACATGATACGCATAGGGAGGCTCGCACGGTGCTTGTTGGTGCGTGGCAGGTTCCCAGTCAGTGTTGGCACCACTTCCCCTCCCCCCGTCCCAGCTTTCCCTGCCTTCCCCGCCCCCTGATGTCCCTGTGCAGAGATGCAGGCCTGCTATGATTCCAAATCAACCTTTTTTTATTATTGTATCTTTCAAAATATTCATTCATTTTTTTCAATGTGCCAGTCTCATCTTGCCTGACACCTCAGCCACCCTCCTCTCCCCCATCCAGTTGGGTGAAAAACTAAGTTATCGCCACTTCCAGATCTGGTGGCTGGCTCTCAGCAGCCAAGGTCCCAAGGTTCTTCCTTACCATCCATCCCAGTCAGACCTGGGACTGATAACCACTCAGTGACCTCTGGGCCCAAGACTCAGCCTTACTAGTACTCTCCTCCCTGCACTGCCTTTGCCTGATGGATCAATCTACCTCTCAGCCCAGCCCTGAGTACCCGGAGGCCACTGGGGTCCTTGGCCTCTAAAACTGGTGTTCAGCTCTGCTCTGTGCCTGGACCCCAGGGGAATGTGTGCATTCAGAGTGTGCGTGAACTGGGAGCCAAAGAGCACCCAGGAGGTGGTGGCTGCTGCCGTACGTGCCTGGACTAGGGAAGTGCCCAGTGGTATGGTTTCACAGGTGAAGGAAAGTGCCCTTCCCCAGGTATCTCAGGCCCACACCTCTGTGAGCATTAATTAAAGCTTGCCCTAATGTAAAAGGACTGACTCAGCCTTTGCTATACGTAGCCTTTGACTAAGAGAAGAACGGGTGAGAAGCCTTGGCTATAAAAAGGGATGAGCACAAGGCTGCTCTCCTTCCTTTCTCTTGTGTAAGTAGGCTTACACATCCCTTGTGTGCACAGACCTCCTGAGTTGACATGAGGATGCTAAACCCAAATCCATCAGGAGTCTATGTAACATAGTGGGGTAGCCCACCCCAAAGCCCGTGTACGACATGTTTACCCTGAGGAAGAAATGGCAGCAGCTGCTACCCAGAAAGCAGAAAGCTGGCTACAAACTTCATTTGTGTACAAAAGCTAAAGAGTGGATACAGTGCTGTGCCTCCCTTTCGGCACATGTGCAGACATCACTAATAGATCACAGCACGTGTTCCTGCTGAACCTGAACTAGCTCTCAAAATTCTTCTTTATAAAGCAAGGACTGCTCCTACATCCACTTAGGAAGTTATGCCTTCTGGGGTGAATGGGGTGGGGACTAAGTGGGAAAGTATTTTAGATTTATCTTCCTGGAGCACAGACATTAACCTTCTGCTTTTACTTCTCGCAGGTGAACTAAATCTATGCATTTAAGGAAAAAAAAACACTTGTACAGTCTGGCTTGTGAGATATTTTTTAAGCGCCTTCACGGTTCATTACGAAACAGTTTATGGAGCAAAGTGTCGAGAAAGTTCTTGGCAGGGTACCAAACAGAGTCTTAAGATGTTTCTGGCAGGAGCATCTCTCGACATTTTGGGGAACTTGGAGGTGGCTGTTATGGGGAGGGCAAAAGGAAGTCCCAGTCTGTCCCAGTGGTCTCCAAACTTTGCTGCACATTCGACTTACTCAGGTAGCATTTAAAAATCTAGATGCTCAAGTCATACCCCACACCCAAACATATCAGAATATCTGAGGTTGGTCACCAGGCATTCATAGTTTTTGAAGCTCCCAGCTGATCCCAACATGCGGCCAGATTAGGGACCCACTGGTACAAACACAATCCTGCCTCAGTGCTGCTTGTCTCCCTCCTCCTCAAGGGGACCTCAGACCTCATCTGGTTCTCACAACAGCTCCATGAGGCCACTGAACAGGTGCCACTGCCCCATAGGCTCAGACCAGGGAACTCAGCCACAGAGAAACAAAGTGGTTTTGAAAGACATGTGTTAGAGGCCAAGTCCTGGTATGTTTTCTTTCAGGGCAGGAGATGCTGCAACAATGGTACATAATGAAATGACAGAAAAATGTCTCCATGTGGAAAGATTCTATGGGTATGCACAGAAGAACTAACCCGTGGCCCTTTAAACAACAGTCCCATCTTGCAGGGGCAATTTCCCAAAGTAGATACACACACGCACACACCAGGGTAGCAACTAGGGGTACAAAAATGTTCCCTTTTTCAATTGACTTTTTTTCAAAAATTAATGACTCTTCTGTCCCACTGGCTTTCCCATCCCAGGCTTACGACAGCCCAGGAAGCAGGAGACCCTTCACAGAAAGGCTTCTATGGAGGCAGGTGTGTGCATTGCACAGGCCTTTATGAGAAGAAATAGATGCACGTTAACTCCATTTTCTCAGGCCAAGTCACAGGGTTCAGTAGCTCATGTAATGAGATTATTCCAACTTGAAGGCCAATTGGAAAAGCAATTACCAGCCATTAAAGTCCATTGCCTGGCTTCTCGGCTGCCTGCCTCAGCCCCTCTCTTTTCTATGTCACCCTGGTGCTACACCTCAGTTCAGTGCGGGGCTCAGAGTAGGGAGAGGTGGGTGCCCTAGATCCAGGCAGACTGAGTGGGCTCCCAAGAAAGTCACACAGGAGTTCACCCCTTGCTCAGTGATCCTGAGGCCAAACAACTCCTAGAGAGGAGAGGACTCACAGTCATCATAGTCCCCCAAGTGCCAAACACTGTGAGAAATATTTTTGTGGGCGTTGTCTCATTTCATGCCCATTAGCTAATATCCAATCCCTGTTAGCCACTAGCCCATGGATGCTAAAGATTTAGCATGTGTTAGTTTCTTGTTCCCCTGCACACTGGCCGACGTCACTAATGAACCACAGCGCACATTTCTGCTGAACCCAAACTGGGTCTCAGGATTTGCAAAGGGCAGGGGAGGTTCTTTTCTCACATCTGCTTCAGAACCGGAGGCCAGGTCTGAGTCACCCTCCCAGGGGGCTGTCATTTTGCTAATGAAGGAGCCGAGGCAGGGCGAGGTAAGCAACTCTCCGGAGGCTGCCTTGTGGGGTAGTGGTGTGGCTGGAACTCTGACCTGGACTCCCAGCTCCAAACTTTATCCCAGGACTGGCCTTCCCTGTGTCATGCTTCCTGTCACCTCCCTGCCACACTTATATATGCTGTCCCCGTGCCAGCTTGACTAGCTCCTACTCATCCTTCAAGACCCCGTTGTGGGTCACTTGCCACCTTTATGAAGCTGCTGATATTTCTCCACCAGCTCCCTAAAAGTCAGGTGTCCCTTTTGCTCTGTTCCTGCACCACACTGGATGTGCTCCTGTTATCCCACAGAAAGCCCTTTATTTTGGATTAGGGTTTGTTTCTCTCCCGAGAGACAGGATGATACCGTGAAGCCATAACAGGTGTATTTTTGCTCTAAGTACCTAGTGTCACCCTGCCTTCCCGCATGCCCACCGAGGGATCAGCAGGGGCCAGGGCATCCTTTACCAGCCACCTTTGAGGTCTGGCTACCATGACAGTGATGTCTTATCATTGAGTCAATGGCCAGCTTTTGAATTCCATCACAGACTCAAAATCAATGAGACAATAGCTTTGAAGGGAAAAAAAGGCCTTAGAGGGTCAAGAGCACACATCTAGGCCTAAACAACAAACAGGCCTGTCCATAACCTGGAGGGAAAGAGACCCAGAGAGGAGAGCAAGAGAATGTAAGGAGCAAGAAAAAGGACTTAGGTCATAAGGAAGCAGGAACCTAGCTAGAGACCAAGAGGAACTGGGTAGGGCCCTGAGGTTACTGCACAAACATCCTGCCTTGTGCAAGAACAAAGGATTGTAAAACAGATGTAATCTAACACGTTTGGTTTGAAATTTTACAACTGGTGAGCCAATGCCTAACCCTGTTCCCGTGCACGACATTTGTAAGCAAATAGCTAACTGCCACGTCTGCTTCTGTATAACACTTGCTTGCCCACCTCTATATAAGGACTTAGCTGTAAGCGCTTGGTGCGACTCTCGTTTGCAGCTTTCGTGGGCACTGTGTCTCTGGACACCTGAGAGCTCACCCCTGCGCAAGTTAAAAAGAAAACTTGGCCAATAAAGTAACATCTTTGAAACCCTGAAAAGTCTCCGGCATTTGTTCTCGCGGTTGCTGAATGCAACAGAGAACAGGATGCTGGGAGGCCAGAGTGAGTCTATGTTTGCATCCAGGGATGTGAGGATTGCCTGGGAAGTGAGCATGATGCTCTGGTTCCTCTACACTGATCCAGCTTGGGGTGGTGGAAGAGAGGAATAATAGAGCCTGGGCAGAAAGGACCTGAGTCAACCCCCTGGGCCCCGGAGAGGCTCAGAAGAGCATCAGCTATTCTGTGTGTCCCCAAGAGGTATGTGGAAATGACTGAGGGAGAGCCCCTATGAGACTGTGTGAGGCTGCAATGCGGATAGTTTAACCGGACTCGATTTACCCACACTAGGCTTAGGGCAATCTCCCTTTCCTTAGGACCCTCAGGGTTTTCTACCTGGGCCTGCCTGACACCACCACACTCCTCCTACAGACTGCACCTCGGACCAGGGCTGGCCTCCTTGGCAGGACTGATGCGACTTCCCAGGCCCTACTCACCCTCGGGGCTTAAACCTCCAGGACTCAGAAGTTGGGGGGGTTCTCGTGTGCCCTGTCCACTCTCTTGGTCAGGCTGCTGATGTCCTAGTCCAGGGCCAAGGCCAATGACATCCTTGATGGCCAATCTCTGGAGACCCAGAAGCTTGGTGTAGGACAGAGAGCGTCACTATGAGGTTCTTACCAAGAGAAGTCTTCATAAGACAGTAAGTGTGGAATGGTCCCCAGAAAGGCCTGTACAAACTGGACTGGTGGAGAAGTAGGAGAGTGGTACGGAGCCCAAGGCAGAGAGCCGAGAGCCCAGCCTGGGGCTGTTAGTGACATTTACTGGGGTAGAAGGAACCTCCGTTTCCTCAAAGGACAAGTCTGCCTGAGCCACTCAGCTGCTAACTCTGTCTTACCAAAGGATGGGGTGACCTCCATTGCCCCCAAATGGCCCTCAAGCCACTCCCTGAAAAAAAACAAAAAACAAAACCCAGCCCCAGAGGGCCAACATTCAGTCAGGCGTTTAAAACAGGGAGTGTCCTCTTTGCTGGCAATAAGGCCTGAGGGTGAAAGATGACCTGACACTTGACATTTGCAAGCTTTGTGTTTCCAAGAGTAGTCACGCCTGGGAACAGCGGCTCTCCTCCACGACCACGGTTTTCTGTGCACCTGCGGGTTTCCTAAGGCTGAGTGGGTGGCAGAGCACAGTGGAGGGAGGGTGGTGGTCTCAGCACCAGCACTGCCTCGGTCTCCCTCCCACTCCTAATTCTAGCCTCACCTTTGACTCGGATGTGGGTGGGTTCACAGAATGTGCTCAAGGGGGACTGTGGCTGGCCAAGAGTGGGGACTTGAGTAGAGAAATTAAAGTTTTCAGTCTCTGAGTGCAGACTCTTCTGTCCTCTCCCCAGGGGTAGGAGAGCAGTGGGGTTTCACCCCAGCCACTCCTCCACCCTTTCTTCCCAGGAGATACCAGCAGGTACGCTCCTGAGGCTACGTTCCCTACAGCCCCATCACACGCCCAGCTTCCTTTGTGGGAGGCAAAGAAACAAAACAGAGGAGCAGAGTACTTCCTAGCATGACTGAAATGCCATTTCATGCAGCCGTGTGTGTATACGTGTGCACGTGTGTGTGGTATGCGCATGTGCATGTGTGTGTGTGTGGTGTGGGGAAAGAGGCAGAGGTCTAAAACTTCCAATTTGGGGTTTGAGTCCTTAGGGGAATTAAGCAAATACAAGCCAGCCATTCATTATTACAAGCAGTATCTAATTTATTGATGGAATCTCCATAAATGCCAGCTCACAATGTTGCCATCAAGGAAAGTCCATGTGAAAGAGTGGAAGGCTTCTTCTGGTGGGCATAAGGGCAGAGTGATGCCTCTCCACTGGGCATGCACCCAGGGAGAGGGCTCACGAACGCTTCAGCCTGCTGACTAAGCTAAGGTGGGTGGGAACCCACAGGCTCCATTGGCTCGTCTCTTGGGATTCTCTCTGTGGGGACCCCGGTGTGCAGGTGTGTGCACGCATAACCACTCACAGCCGTCTGTGTGTGTGCCTCTACGGGAATGTGCAGGGAGCCATACACAGCTATGGGCGTGCACACATCACAAAATGTGAGTCTGGGCTGTGCCTTTGCGAGCTGATGTGTGTGCTCTGAGCTCCTAGAGGGCAGGGTCTGTAGTTTCTTCCTCTACAAACCCCAACGTCTGGCAAACAGATGTTTCATAAATGTCAGCCAAATGGAAAGGAAGCGTCTGGGTGCCTGTGAGTCTCTGAGGTGAGGTTCGTCAGTGTGTGTCACAGTAAAAGCCAGGGTGAGGGCCAGGCACGGGCCAACGCTGAGATGCGACAGCACAGCCGCGCTCTGGGAAAAGCTGTTTCTCGGGCAAAGGCTTTGCAGGGCTGTGAGGTGAGCATGTTCCACTGGCACTCAGACCCCAGCTCCTCACAGTGGGGCCTGCAGAGCCCCACCCCTGTCCCTCACAGGCTCCCTCCCTGCCAAGCTCCTACATTTCCCCAGGGACCTGGCAAACAGAAGCGACCTAGGGGGCTTCGCAGTCTGTGTAGTGCACATGCTCCTGGCCGGTCCAGTCTGGGGCCGGGTCCCACAGGCTGCCGTGGACAGCACGTTGTTCCCTGAGTTTCAGTGCCCCCAGCATTGTTCACGGGGGTCCTGGGTCTTGACTCCTTACCCCAAACTTTCTCCAGCCCACCCAGCCATATGTCCTGCTTCTCTTCTGCTCTGTTTCCTGAAAAGTCCTGGACTCCACCTGTCCCTCTTTGGAGAATCTGAATTTCTCTGACCCACCTTGAACCACCTTGACCACTGCAGCCTGGAAAGCTTTTGCCACAGGCTTAATGGCACTGCCTTGCTCACCTGAAGACACCAAGGTCAAGTTAACTTGCATCCCTTAGTGATGACTTGGTGCCCTCTCGTCACCACTTCCTAACTTAGTTGATTTGCCTGGGTTTTTTCTCTTTCTTCTCATTGCTCTCCTGCTCCACAGAGAGATGAAAAGGCAAGGGTTGTGCTATTCCAACCCTTGCCTTTCACAGATAGGGAAACTGAGGCCCAGAAAAGGGGAGTGACCCTGGCCTATTGAATAATGTGTTCAGCGGAAATTGTATTGAGTGCCCACAGCCTAAGGAGAGGACAGACATGTAGATGGGACATTTTGGTCCAGGGTGATGGATGTCACAGAGGGAAGCACAGGGGTGTGGGAACAGAGAGGAGGGGCTGCTACACAGACAGAGGGGATGATGGACGGCTTCCAGAGCAGGTGACGTGGGTGTTGTCTGCTGAGCAGGAGCTCACCAAGTAGAGGGGGTGAGAGAGTTTGGACAGATGGAGAAGCTTCTACTCAATGCATTGCTATGGGCTTCTTTCCAGGGCACCTGCTTCTCTTTCCTAACGACCCCCCCAAAAAAAGAAGGGGTAGGGAGGTGTGAAGGGAAAAGGGAGATGAATGATAACAGCATGAAAGCACAAATGCACAGGCTATGCAACCTGCATTACTGGTGTCCTTCCTGAGTACACACACACAGGGATGAGCATAAGCAGGTTTCCAGTTGTGAGCATGCGAAACACAGAGTTCATTCCAGCATTATTATTTATTAGGATTGTATTATTTGCTTGCATTACGACTGTAAACCTACTCTTGCCCACCCCTCTATGACTTCATGCTGACAACATTATGACTATTCTCATTTGGCCAAGGAGGCAACTGAAGCTGGGAAAGACTGAACAATTTCTCATGCCATGTCAACAGAAGGAACCAGAGCTCAAATCCAGGTCGGCCTGGCTCCACCACCGCCTCTCCCACCCCTTCCTGTTTGTTGTCAGCGGTGGCCAACCTCCTTCGGGCAACAGGTGAGAAAAGTCAAGTATTCAGCTGTCTGTCCCCTCTCAGTACTGTAAGGAGGGACAGTCCCTCTCCTCTACCCAGAGAGAGAGAGAGAGAGAAGAGCCCTCCTTCCTGCGGCAGAGGCAACACACTCCCACCTGCCTAAATTCACGCCTGTGAATCAAACAGGGCCTCTGCCCAGCAGCATATTAATGGGGCCTCTACCAATGCCTGAATCTGCTGAGTCTTCATCTTCCCTGGAAGCCAAATGAAGTTTGATTTTTTTCATTCACCTCGAAGATTCATAAAGCAATCAGCAAATTGTGGTTAATGCTCAAACCTTGTCTTTCCAGGCTCCGCAGCCTGCCTGCCCTCACAGCAGGCTCTGCTGAACTGGCCTGACCTGCAGCCACACCGACTTGGAGGCACGCTGGAATCGCCTGGGGGAGCCTCAACAATACCGATGCCTGGGTTCCACCCCAAAGGTCACAGGGCACAGGACTCTGCCCACTGAGATTCTCGGATGTTCTCCAGGAGGTGTGTGTGGTGGGGGCTGAGAACCACTAGCCCAGGATGCATTCCTACCAGAGGCACTCGGTATTTGAACAGCCTCATGCTCCGAAACACGCTTTTGTTACTGGCCAGCCCTTACCTGTGCTTCTGCTTTGAAAAGGAATCTTCTGTTCTGGTCTGTTTGGGGGATCCCTCCACTGCCCCAGACTCACTAGGGCCATGCCTGCCTTGCGTTTGCCGCACTCCTCTCCTCTGAGTGCAGATGGGCTGAGTTCCGTGCAGCTCACCTGTTCACAGGCCTTACTGGCGCTGTCCTCTGCCGAGCCCATGATTCCCACCTATCAGGACACCCCCTTGCCATCTTGGGAGCAAGTATTATGAAAGGAAAACAGTGCCACTGCAGAGGCAGACAATCCTTGGTTCCACTTCCAGCCTGGAGACTCACTGGCTATATAGTGTCCTGACAGTCGGTCTTCTCAACTGTCAGATGGTTGCTATAGTTATTTATTTTTGTGCAATAAACCAACTCCAAATGAAATGTTTAAAGCAACATTTACTTTGCCCGAGCCTCCACAATTTGGGCAGGGCTCAGCAGGGAAAGCTCAGATCTGCTCTGCTCAGCGTTGACAGGGGGTCAGCTTACAGGCTGGGGCTGGAATCACCAGAAGCCCCATTCACCCACATGCCTGGCACCTGGGCTGGGAAGACTCAGTCAGGGCTGGGTGCTGGGGCTCCTCACCCATCTCTTTCTACATATAGTCTCTCCACGTGGTCTGCCTAGCTTGGGGCTTCAGGGTAACTAGGTTTCTTATAGGATGGCTCAGAGCTCCCAAGCTTGTGCTCTAGAGAGAGCCAGGGGAAGCTGAGAGATCACTTAGCATCCCCTCCACTTCATTCTCTTAACTAAGGCAGTCACAAGGGTCCCCTGGATTTGGGGGGTGAGGAAACAGAATCCTCCTTCTGCTGGGAGGGCAACAAGGGCTGGGAAGAGCATGTGGGACAGGGAGGGGAGTTGCAGCCACTCTGGGAAAATAAATCTTCCACAATGGGAATGAGAGCACTCTGCTGCCAGCAGGCTTATTTTGGTGACTATAATGTACATCCTAAACTCTTCACCTAAACTAACTAGGCCTTATTATTAATAAACCCTTTGTATCTACTATCTCACTTAAACCTCACAGCACCTGACGTCGGTATTCTCATTTTACAGAGCTGAGAATTGTGGTTTGGAGGGCTTGAGGGGCCAGCCCAGGTCACCCACAGTGCATCACAGGTTTGGATTTGAAGACTTGTGTGGCTCTAGATCAGTGGTTTTTAACCAGGGGACATATGGTAATTTCTGGTAACACTTTTTGTTGTCCCGATTTTAGTGGGTATGTGGGAGACTTACTACTGACATCTAGTGGACAGAGGCCAGAGACGCTGCTAAACATCCTACAATGCACAGGACAGTCCCCAACCCCACAACAAGGAATTATTCAGACTAAAACGTTAACAGTGCCAAGACTGAGAAACCCTGCCCCAGAGACAATATTCCCATTACTGCCTCATTATAGGCATTTCTTCATGTTAATTTCTACTCCCCTTCCCCTAATCACTTCTGCTGCCCCAGCTCCTTCCTAGACTAGCCCTTGGCTGGTGTTCATTCTGCTGCATTTGGAATGACTCGGCACCTATAATCAGGCATGCCCTCCAAGACCCTGTTTTCCTCATGGGGTTGTATCCAGGTCTAGGTGGTGGGCAGTCTCAGGCTGCCGTATCACTCAGGGTCCCCTGGACCAGGCTCAGCTGTGCTGCCAGACAAAGCATTGGGCTGGTGGGTGGGAGCATGTTAGGTCAGAAGCCACAGGCTGTTTTACAAAAGACCAGGTAAAATGCCGTTTGAAGCCTATGTCCTAAGCGGTACCCCCTTCCTGAAAGCATATCACAGAGCAGAGGGGAGCTATACCTCCAGAACCCAGAAGGAAGGAGGCATGGAGCTAGGCAATGGCATTTTCTGACATCTGCATCGATGTTAGTACAATGTAGTCTGTGGTCAGGTATTTTAAAAGCACTACAAGTTAACCTTTAGCTCAAAGGTAGGCTTTTGTCTCCCTCTCCTCCCCTCTCAACCGCTCTTTGGCAGGCTGCCTAATGAACATAGCTCAGATCCATTAGAGGCTGGGCAGATGATGGTCCTGCATGAAGTCAGCCTCCAAAGGCTTTTAGGAAGAGCTAGGAACCTGTGACAATGGGAGAGGAGATACATTCATTCCAGGACAATAATTGCATTAATGCTCTTTGCTGAGAACACCATTAATGTTGGATGTGGTCAAGGACTGGTATGCCAAGAGCACCCTCTGAAATTACATCTTCTTCTAATATGACCATAACTGTGACAGGTGGACTAAGTGCAAGCTCAGGCATTACCACAGTTTGTCAATTCTAATGCTGAGACTGTGCTGTTGGCCATGTGGGGAGGCAGGACAGCATTAGTGTTCTAGAAAAACAAAATTGGTTTTGAACCTTGGACCTGACACTTAACCTGCTGTGTGACCTTGCGCAAGTCACTTGACCTCTCTGAGTAACAAAAAGCATCAAATACAATGACACAGAGCAGAAATTCAATGTATAAATGTTGCTAGTATTATTCTTAATCTAGTTCTGCAGAAGCTGAAAATCTGACCTGAAAAGAAAAACTACCAGAGTTCTTAGGATTGGGATTTGGAAATCTGTATGTTGCATGAGGCTCAGAGCCTCACCCTCTGAACTCCCTTTGCTGGCTCCTCTCAAGGGGCTGCACATCTGAGACGCCCCTCCCGGGGGGAGGGCTGTGGTCAGATATGCGGCAATGGTATAGACAACAGCTGCCCAGCATGGTAGCCACTAGCCACACTGAGAAATTGAAATATGGCTGTGATCACTGGCTACTGAGAAATTAAAATACGGGTACTGTGAGCAAGTATCTGAGTTTAACATGTTATTTAACTTTAATTAATTTACATTTAAATCTAAAAACATACTAGATTCAGTGACTGGAAAAGTTAAGCATACTTGGAACAAGTTGGTAGATAAACCTAGTTTCTCAGCTGTGACTTTTATAAAATCTAAGTGCAGATCATGTACTTCCACTGGTAACGGAGATGACCTCCAAGTATAAAACACACACTGTATTTTGAAGACTTTGTACAAAAAAGAATGTCAACTATCTCAATAATTTTTATATTGATTACATATTGAAGTTGATTACCTACTGAAATATTTTAGATGTTTTGGGTTAAATAAAATATGTGGTTAAAAGTAATTTCACTTCTTTCTATTTAAGTGGCTTGTACTATATTTCTGTCGGCCAGGGCGGATGCAGACCGCTCAGACAGCTTTAAACCTACGCCCAGGCTTCCTTCACTTTAGGTACAAACAGCTCTGTCTGGAGTCCCGCACTGGGGATTAGAGCCAAAGCTTCAGATGAAGAAAGCATGTACTGCACTTATGCTGACTCTACTGTCTTCCTCTGTGTATACGTTTCCCGTGAGGACCCTGTGGGAAGGAATCACTGGGTGGGTCTTGGTAGGAGTAGGGTGGTCCTGGATATTTTCGTCAAATGCCATCTTAACCATTCCTTTAAAAATTCTCCATCCTCTGTGCATGTGGCTTTCCCTTTACTGAATGTGTTTCTATTCTCCCACTGGCCCACCTCTTGCTTATCTCTGATACCTCTCAGAGATCTAGCTCAGTTCCTTCACTGCCTGCAGAGAATAGCAGTCCTCCATCCTACGGAGGCAGGATATGTCTCCTACTAACTCTATGAGGAGCCTTCACATCCCAGCACTGGCAGATCTGGAGAGCTGATCTTTGCAGTGTCTGCTCCAATCTCTCAGCCCTTCCTTTATAGAGTTAAGCCTCAGCTCATCTCCCGCCCAGGCCTCCTGGGCCGAGGTGTCCAGAGAGGCCTGGAAGGCCGCATTTAAGACTGAGCACATGGACGTTCCCAGTAAAAACCTGCGCGATGAGAAGGGCAGGTAGCAGGTGCTACCAGAAATCAAACAGAAAGCAGACCGGCCAGGCTTGGGTCCCAAGTCTAATTTGCACAAGGCTTTGTGATATTTAACCAAATGTGGAAAGAGATTAAGATTTCCCCTGTTTATCCCCAAGTCAGGACTGAACCGTATCCATCAGCAAACTCATTTCTTCCTCAGGATTAGTAGAGACTGTTTCATTTGTTTATGGAAAAGCAGTGACAGCCCTGATGAAGCTCACAGCTGTTCTTCATCGACAGGAGAAAGATCCTGAGAGGTCACCGATCCGACCACTGCACTTCTCACTGGGGGAACCCAAAGCCTGAAGACCACAGCGAGCCCCTTTCAGCCCTGAGGTTATGAGCACTATAGTGATAGTCTCCTGATTTAACCAGAAAGGAGCTGAAATGAGGAAGACACTTCATAAGATTTAGAAAGGGTCATGGCCAGACTGGAGTCCTAACTTGGCTACTTACTAGCCACCTATTACCTAAGCAAATGCCTCGGCTCTCTAAGCCCCAGTTTTATCCTCTGTAATTGTGAATGATAATACCTAGTTCCTGGAGTTGTTTGCAACAACACAGAACCTGACACAGAGTAAATGCTCAATGAATGCTAGCCCAGTCCCCAGAGCTACTGTTATAATGTCTGGAATGTCTGGTAATGGTTGATTGCCCTCGGAGCTCCTGAGAAATTAAAAATGTGTGAACTAGCCTGGCTGGTGTGGCTCAGTGGATTGAGCACCAGCCTGTGAACTAGGGAGTCATGGGTTCTATTCCCAGTTGGGGCACATGCCTGGGTTGTGGGCCAGGTCCCCAGTTGGGGGCATGTGAGAGGCAACCACACATTGATGTTTCTCTTCCTCTCTTTCTCCCTATTTCCTCTCTCTAAAAAAAAATAAATAAAATATTTTTAAAAAATGTGTGAACTACCCATTATCTTTTGTTTTATTTCAATTAATCACTAAAGCAAATCTTCCATATTTCACTGCTTTTCCATTTCTACAATCCTTAGTAAAGGCACAGGAACCCGCATTTTAATGTTATCTTTTGGATTTGTGAGAGGACAGGATCAACAGCTATGTTTGCTCTTGCTTCTTGGCCTTGTCTTCATTAACTGTAAGCAGAAAGAAGCAGGTGGAGCACCTAGTGGTGCTCCAACCAGAAGGCCTAGAATGGGGAGATGAGAGGACATTGGCTCTTCACAGGTTTACGCAAAGTTGGGAAAATTCTAAACCCCATTCCCTGGATCATGGCAGCTAAGATGGCACTTTCCTGAAATTTCAGGGATCACTCTGTTGCAAGCAGCATGGTTGAAAGTGGAGAACTGTCTTCATAAGTGTAGTTTTAGATTTCAATTATTACATCATCAAATGGGCACTCACTGGGAAAGTTTGAGCTAATTTTTTCTCTGATGCTCACCTTGGGTGAAAAGTATCTTCATGTAGAGGGTCTGCAGAGTGTGGACAGGAGGCCCAGATTCAGTTCTGGGTCTACCAGTGATTTTCTCTGTGACCTTGGAGAAATGTTGGCTATGTATCCTTGAGACACGCGGAGGGACCCAGCATCACTGAACCTTCACTCAGCACCCATCCAACTGCAGAGGCTTTAGGAGTCCTGCTTCTCCTCAAGGCTGTAGGGTTAACTCGGCTGCCCAGTGACACAGGGCTAGTACGTGACCTAACCAGAACGGGATTTGAACCCAACCCTCCCAGCCCCCGAAGCAAATGCCCTTGCCATGACGTGATGCTGCATCTACAGAAAGCCAAGTCCAGAAGGACCCAGAAAAATGATCCTGGGAATTCATGGGCCCAGGAAAGGGTTAAAGGCTTAAGGTTTAAAGGTAAAAAGTCAAGGTAAGTTTGGGAGCAGATGTATATCTGGAGTTCAGATTCAGACAAGTGCCTCAGAACCTATGCCCCCGGGAACCGTGGCCACCCCTCACCCTCCATGCTTTACCAACTGTTAGTGGATCTTGGCCCGCAGCCATGCCCATGAGTGACAGCAAGGGCCACAGGCGGCTTCAGTTGCCTTATTCTGATGTCACTGTCTCATCTATGTTCAGCACTGGCCACACTTCTTTCATTGATACATTTATATCTTCTTTCTGTTTCTTCATTCAACAAATTTTCCATATCTCATTGCAGGTACTAGACTATAGAGATGAGCAAGCCCCCTCCCTATAAGCTCCCTGAGGGCAATGACTGGGTCACCTGGTTTCCTCTAGTCCGTACACTATGCTCATGGAAGGTGCTCAAGAAGCAGGTCTTGAATGTAGGACTGGATGAATAAACAGATCTTATGTCACAGCTATTCCTACACCTCATTTCAAAGCACATTATGTTAAAAAGGTTTAGAAGAAAACAGTGTGATATAATGATGTCAGGATATGACTGTTCTTGGTGTTGCTCAAAGGTGTTCTCTGGGGCCATGAACGTGACTGATCGTAAAGATCATAATTGTTCTTAGATGCCTCTTTCTGATCTAGTTTTTACTTCTGGTAGAAGCAAAACTACCAATATGACCATATTGGACACTCAATCCACTCTTCTTTCTAGGCTTCAACATCCAAAGTGCCCTAGTTGGCTGTTAAGGACTTTGTCACTTCTCTAACTCGACCCCATGCCCTCAGGCTTGTTCTAGGCCCTGACAGTTATATTCTATGGATGTGCCGTTCTTTTTCAGGTCTGTGTTCTCTCCTTTCCTTAAAACCAGCAGCAGGGAGCTGTTTTGAGGTGAGTAGGTTGTCCCACATTCAGGCAGTTGGTCAGCAATGAGAACATGACCCAGAGGCCTGACAGGAAAAACAAAGACGATGTGGAGATTGTAAGAAAATGGCCCATGATGACCATCCCTTGATGGGAGAGGGGCTGAGGGATATGATTCTCTCAAATGAAGGTCTCAGGGCTCCGAACAGACAACTTGAGACAAGGGGTCCTACTTTGGGCCCTGAATACCAAGGTGGGCCTATGTACTAAGATTGTGGCCCTTGGTCAAGATAGGTGACAGCATGTCTTTCAACTTGGAGTCAAGGATGATGGGGGACATCTGAAAGACAGGCAATGAAGAAAGAAATCGAAGAGAAGGCTTTCAGTGACCATCTCAGGCAGCTACTAGAAGTTACATAATTTTCATTTGCTTGTTTTTTTTTGCTTTTGTTTTTGTTTTTGAAAAAAAGCAGTATAGCAATTGTGAGCATGGGCTGTTAAATCAGATTCAACACTCAATTCAGCTACTAACTTCTTATTTACCATTGGACAAATAACATAACCTCTTGAGACTGTTTCTCCACTGATAAATGAAGAGAATCATGCTTGCTCCTCAGGATGGCAGAGAGCATGAAACAAGTTGATATACATATAGAAAGATAAACACAATGCCCAGCACATAGTGAGTCCTCTATAAAAACTTGCTATCTATTGTCACTATGTCATTCTGAAACTTGGTTAAATTTGCCATCTGTTCTATTTTTGGTCACTTCCCCCCTGCATCCTTTTCTTTTTCCCCCTGGGAAGTGTGGCAGTAAGATCTATACAATGAAAAGGGTCCTCGCCTTATTTCTAGAGACAGCAAAGTGGGGAAATCAATGTGTTCTGTTGAGCACGGAGATGGGGTGAAAGAGCCCAAAGCAATACGGTGGATTTTGGTGGGCTACCTGAAAAGGGAATGATTCAAGATATACTGGATGAAAGGGAGAAGACACTTGGGATCTGCTTTGAGCCAGGGGAGGAGTCTTATGAGCATAAACATTGTTCTCTCCCTAAAAGAGGCCTAAAGTGAAGCAGCTGCACACCCCAACCAAGAAGTTTCTTGCATTTCCAACAGAATTTCATGCACATGCCATGCTATTTCTAGACTAATTAGTGAATTAGGGCAAGGGGAGCTGGGCCCTGCCCTGCCCTGCCCTGCCCTGCCTTGCCCTGCCTTGCCCTGCCATACCCTGAGACTCTGCTTGCTAAGTCTGGCAGTTTACCATCACTTACCCACTTTCTACATCAATTTCAGAATCTCATAATGGGATTTTTTGAGATTTGAGTATTTAAAGAACTTGAAAGGATAAAAAGCTAAGGTACATTTTAAGACTAAAATCTGAGAAGGAAAGAACCATGGAAGAAAATTCTCGTTGACTGTTTTATCCCTAAAAGCTGCTGTATCTAAATTTATCAACAAAATGTTTATAATCTTGAAGGTGTACTGTATTCCTTTTAAAAAAAGATTTCTAAGGTCAATTTCTGTTGTTGTCTCCACTTCAATAATAGATATATCTAATTAGTAGATACTTGAAAGTCCATTTAATTTTTAATTCAGGAAGTCATTCACGATAGAGGCAATTTAAACAACTCTGGAAAAAAACCTCAAACCCCAACAAAATCCCATTAACTCTGTGGATACTTTAATGGTACATTTAACTCATGTGGAATTATGATGGGTTCCTGTAGAGGCAGGTACCTATGCATCTATCAATTCCCTTTTGGGAATTTTAAGCTTTTAGCTTTTAATAATTAGTTCAGTTGATTAGATTGATACTAGGCAGTTATCAAGGTTGCCTTTTACAATTCACTCCTCAGAAGGAGAACATTGCCTCTGGTCTTCCCTTGAAATTCTGTGGTCCTGTACAGCTTACATACTAGGTATGATGCCTCTTAGAACCTCTCTGTGGGTTCATGTATTTGCCACCTTCGTAGCATTTGCTGGAGGGCAAAGAGACATCCCTGGGAGTAAGGCAAGGTTGGGAACATGCGTCTAGTCTGCTTCTAAAATCAGGGCAATGGCATTTGTCTCCAGCCATTGGTCCACCAACCACATACAGGGTCCAGTCTCAGTTGGACTTCTTCATGACAGTCCCCTTTTCTTTTAACAAAGTTAGATTCATTGGGTTGGAGGAACATCAGGGAGTAGCAGCTCAGTGTCCTCATTTAATCAAAGAGGAAAGAGGCCCAGAGAGGGCAGATGGCTGTCCCAATGTTACAGAGCTAGCTAGCTAGAAGGTGATGAGGAACTGAAACACAGGTGTCCCACTGCCCTTCAAGTGATCTTTCTGTCACACCTTATTACTGTCATGTCCTAAACACAGAGGAGAGGACAGACCAGACCAGCCCCTATGATTTGATTTTCATGTTTAAGGGGTGGAGCGGGAGATGGAGAGGGTAGAAAAGGACTGAAATCAATAAAGGAAAATTCTACCCTAAAGGACCTCTGTGATAAATTTAATGGAAAAGCAGAACAAATACACTTGGAGTAACTAGAAGAACATTATAAAAGAATATATCATTAGGTCCTAAATTATGTGCACAGACAATGGAGAAAACTTTTAGTCTTCACCTATCCCGTTGCCTTTATGTAAGATTCTATAACTCTGGTATGCCTTTGACCCACTGAGGGTCACTGTAGGAGGTAGGGCTAGGGATTCAAATGATCACTGGTGCCACATATAAAAAACTTCAAATTCATCTGGAAGCACTTTAGTGCACATGGGCAGGGGCTGTCCTATGACTGGAATACATAAAGAAGATGGAAGATTACTGGAGGAGACCTCCAAGGAGAAGGAAACATGAACAACTGATGAAGGCTGTCTGGCAGACTCTGTACTTCCTTCTTTCCTGAGGCCTTTGCGTGGATGTGCATGTGGAGATGAACTTGGCATTAACTCTAAAATGATGACATGAGAGAGAGAGTAAACTGGAAGAGAGGGTGAAACATCATATGTTAGTTACGTGCTCTTTGATTAAATATACCCCTTTTAGTGCTGTTTGTGATGTTTCATTGCCCACGCCCAGAGGGTAAGTGAGCACAGTGCAGACCACTCAGATTCTGAAATGCCCACGATCATACTAGTCGTGGTTTCCTCTTAACCCAGGGCTCCCAAGGGAAAGTAAGGGAGAGGGACTCCAGTATAGGATGCACCTGCTTTTAGAGTCATTGTGATGGCTATGTGAAATCAGAATATAAAGTAAATGTTAGAGCTTGGAACACTGTACGAAAAAAAACTTTTCTAGGATGGGTGTGATTTACTTAAAATCAGGGAAGAACTACAACCACTACTAGTTTTCATCAATAGTTTGACCCTGTCCATGACTTCATGGCATTGAGGACAAGGGCCTTCTCCTCACCTGGTCAAGAAAAGAATGGTGTTTGAGGGTGAGGAGAGCTGATTAGATCCACCCTCAGTTATCTAAAAAATAATAAAGGCCAGAAAGGCCTGAGTTCCCTACAAATCATGTCAGAAATGGAGTCGGGGCAGAGAAAACGAGTCCATTGTAGGAGTGGGGAAACTCTGACTTCCTGCTTAGAGCAGGTTCTTTGGTGACTGGGTTCCTATGGTGAACAACAGGGAAAAGTCCAAAATAAGAAGGTCCCCTTTGTTTCTTTTCTCAGATGGTATGGATGGAGAAACAGCTGATATTGCTGCGTCCCATACTGCCTTACAGTATCTGGAGGACAGAAACTCCAAGACTAGGCAGGAACAACCATGCAGCAGAGAGAAGGCTGTTTGAATCCCTGGTGGTGTTGGGGAGAGAGGAACAGAATGTTATATAATTGCTTCCAGGCAGGATATCGTGTTAAGCATTTTTACTCAGGAACTGTTTACTTTTATCTATAGAAACATAATCACTTTAGAATTAGAGGATGTCATATAGCATTTAACTTTCAACCCAAAGCCAAAGCAAAGATATTTTTTCCCTAGAATCACTGAAAGAGATGGGGATTTTGCTTAATTATGCCTAACAAAGAAAATTTCAGCATGCTCATAGGCAGCTCTTTCTAGAACTGATTTTTAAAAATCCCATCCTGCTTGTTAAAAAGCTCTTCCTTGTATTAAGCTGAACTCTTACCTGCTCAGATTTTATCTTGGCTTATAGTTAAGGTCCACTACAACAGAAGGACTTGTCTAGACTTACACAGCCTCCATCTTGTCATTTCATTAGTAGCTTCTTCCAGTTGCTTCTCGTTAGTCTTAACTTGAGGGAAGAGGAGGCACGGTAGCCCCCTTTCCCAAGCATCAACATCCTCTCCTCCCTTTTGTCTGGTCAAAAATAAACAAGGCTCCTCCCTGTTCTTGGCATGAGTAAGATAGGGACATGGGTCCCATCTGGGCCTGAGAGCAGTTGTGCAGGCCTGCCATCTCTAACAGCTGAGTATCTAGTAGGGTCAACCTTTCTGATGGCATGTCCATGTGCGTGGTGTCATAAAGCATATTTGCATTTCAAAAGTAAGGGCTTAGGAAGAAAACAGTGATGGCTTATATTTCCATGTAAGCATAAAATATGTTGCCGTCTCCTCCTCCCTAGTCTGGATGGAGTTTTGGGGACCTGCTCCTTGCCCACTAGATAGAGAACTTTCCCTCACCCCTGAGGTGGAAATGGGTCATGAAAGCCCTGCTTGATGATCACCCAGGCCCTCTTGTGGATTCAGTGTCTCCTTGAGCACTGGGAAGTTTCTGCAGTCTCCCCTGATTCACTGCCATGGTTCAGGCCTGGTGCTAAGTCTGGGCCACCCTGAGGACCAGGGCACACTCCCTTCTTTTAAGGGGCTTTCAGTCATTTCTCTTCCTTTGGGAGAGAACATAGCTAAGTAGATTGGCAAAGTGATTATTATTATTTTATTGCTGAGAGAGAGAGAGAGAGAGAGAGAGAGAGAGAGAGAGAGAGAGAGAGAGAGAGAGAGAGAGAGAGAGAGAGAGAGAGAGAGAGAGAGAGAGAGAGAGAGAGAGAGAGAGATCAGTCCCGTATGTCCCCCTGACTGGGGATTGAACCCAAAACCTAGGCATGTGCCCTGACTGGGCATCGAACCTGCAGCCTAGGGATGTGTCCTGACTAGAGATCAAACCTGCAACCCTTTGGTGAACAGGACAACACTCCAACCAACTGAGACATGTGGTAAGGGCAAGTGATTATTTTTTAAGTTATCCTTTGAGCCAATGTAAAAAGGAGCTCCGGGAAAAGTTCTGGTCAGAGAAATTTCTTCCCCCTGATGTAATTCAGGAGCTGTCGGTGTTTATGCACATGCAGCACTTAGGTCCTTGTGCTTCCACATCAGACTCCTCCCTGCTGACAGCAGGCCTGTCTCTCCCAGGGATACGGATGTAATTATCCTTTCCCAAGTATAGGGCACACTGTCAGGATTTTGCTCTAGAAGAGAAAAGGCCCCAGAAACAAGCTTGAAAAGAGGAGAGGGAGAAAACAGAGGAAGAACAAGGATCCCTGCTCTGTTGACTTGAAAACCCTCCTCTTTGGAGCAGCTGCAAACTGCCTCACAAGTCCCTTCCCAGAGTCTTTTTTCCTGTCCTTTTCCATTTTGCCTTCTGTTTGCTTGTGCACAGAGCATTTTGTAGAAGAGGGGGATACAGACATGGTACCTCACTATAATCAACATAAAAAGGTAATTGGAGCTACTTCTTATCATCATCTCAGTTCCTCTCCAGATACCTGTTTTTAGCCTTAAATGTGGAAGGAGGATCTCTATGGTCAGTTAAGGGTTCTTCCATTCTCCCTAGATATAGAAATAACATAATCAAGTTTTGGCCTAGATACACTAGCAAAGTGGTATCAAAATAAAGCTGGTTTTCTGAGTGGCAGGAGAGATGCAACCTCCTCAGTTCCTGGATCCTCACATTACCAAAAATCCAGACATGCATAGAGCCAGGGTCCTAAATTATTAATGGCAGGCAGGAATCTAAGTATGCTAATAATACTAAGTACAAGATTAAGCTCCTGGTCAACCAGAAAGCCTAAGGAGATGCAGCCTTCTAGACAATAGCCATTCAAGACATTGGAGAGCTCCACTGGTAGCAAGAAGGAGACTGCAAAAGTAGGGGATGAGTGCTACCAAATATCCCTTTATTTACATCCAGCTAAGGAGCCAGGAACCGACTAGGAGGCTGCTGCAAAGCCCTAGCTCTTTAGCACCAGCCTGACGTTACCACTGACATCTATATCACCTTTAAAAAGTGCTATGTTGACACCTACTCATTAAAAAAGTAGCTAAAGATAAAATTAAATATGTTTTTGCCATATGATCCAGTAACCCCATTTCCAGAATATATTTACTCCATCCAGGTCAATATATACAAATATATTTCAGAGAATAGATTCTGAGATATATACCAGAAAAATTCTTACACAGGTTCTTTGGAAGGCAGGCATGAAATTTTCTTTGGAATATTGTTTGATTCTTATAATGGGGGGTTAGAGCCAACAGAGACATCCATCATTAGCATACAGACAAGTCAAATACAATAAATAGATACTAAGGGATGTCATGCAGTAGTTGGAAGAAACTGGCATATATAGAGAACATATGCCCCTTCTTCTACTGATGTGTGTGTGTGTGTGTGTGTATTCAAGCAGCTGTTGGAGCGACAGGAACTATGTCTCCTCTGTCAAACGTCATAGTAATGGTTTCAAGTAGAAGCAGCATGAGAAGAGAACCAGACCTGAAGATAGTCTCGGCATCTTATCTCTGAGATTTTCATCTATAAACTGAAGATCCTAGAAATACTTCCCAGGCTTATTGGTGGTTTTAAAAAAAACTGTTGCATGTAGACATGTTAGGAAATTTGCCTTGTTTGCCACACCTGCATAAGCCGTGACTGTTCTTGCTAACGGAGTGTAGTCTGCTGTCAGCATCAATCCCTGTACTGTTCAGATCCCAGTCGCTATCCTTCCCTTCAAAGCACCTTCTAAGTAGAAAGACCTTTATAAGAGAGAGACTCAAAAAACCCAGAATTATCATCTGGAGGGCAGGCCCCTTGTAGTACAGGGTTCCCCTGCTAGGTGAGTGTTCTAGGAATGCATGTGTATCAGTGGACCAGCTGGTGTTGTTTTGACAGGCTATGTTCAGCTTCAGTGAATTTTTTTGAAGACTCTTTCAATGCACTTACCCATTTTATGAGCACACCTGCCCACACCACCCTGAGTGTTCAGCAGTTTTTGACCAAAAATGGCATGACCCCCATGCCTCACCTCCCTACTCACCTGATCTCACCCCATGCAACATTTTTTGTTTCCAGGATGAAAAACGTCCTCAAAGGGAAACATTTTGCCGATGTGGAAGAGATGAAACAAAAAGTGGCAGAAGCACCGAAGGCATCAAAATCAATGAGTTCAAGAGCAGGGGGTGGGATGGGCAAAGGGGGAAAAATTGGGACAACAGTAACAGAATAACAATAATAAATGATTTAATTTTAAAAACTGTTTTGAGCAGTGGAAAAAAGGTCTTGATAAGTGTATTGTATCAAATGGAGAGTACTTTGAAGGTGGCTGAAGTTTAAAGATGTAAGAATAAGTACACAATTTTTTATAAATAAATTCTGGTTTTGGGGGGTCCCTCCTCATATAGCAGAGCTAGGACATGGTGTTTTAGTAGCTATCAGTGAAGACTACATTGTACCCATGAGAGTGCTGAGTTCCTACTCTGAATACCTTCTTGGCAAGGTTCCTTTCCGATGAATCTTCTTCCATTGGGTTCTTCTAGAAAGCCATTAAATAAGGTGCAGGCCTAGCTACTAATTTCCGATAGCTTCTGTTACAGGTGGTTCTTGTCTCGTGTAAGCAAGATGGATTCCAGCTGAAGCACAGTCCTCTCATCACTGGCAGGTGGCAAAGGACCATTTGATGGGGAAAGGGAAGTCACTTCTGCATGTGGTGACTTAACAAATGCAGCCAGATTTAACATGGGAGAAGGGGAGAGGCAGCCAGCCTCCAAAGCCCTTAACCTACTCTTGTTCCGAGACATCAGGAAACCAATGAAACATCTTAATGCTATTTTAGAAAGATATAAAATGATAGCATTTCTATCCTTTCTCACCATGACAAATTCATCTCCGCCCCAAGAGAATGCTGTCACTGTCCCTTGGATGGACTAGATTATCATCTTCCCAGTGATTTAGGAAGTTTCTGAGAACTGCTATGTCCAGGCAGTATTCTGTCCACCCCCGCCCGTCCCAGGACAGTCTCCTCAAAAACTGAAGAGATAGCTCTGCCAGGTGCTTCCATTCACGTTTTCGATAAATATTTATCAAGCCCCCACTTTTTGCCAGGCATTGTGGATGTAATAGTGAGGAGGACAGGTATGATTTCTGTTCTGATGGAATTTTCACATTGTAAGACTGATATTCGAGAGATGGTATGCTAAGACTGATATTCGAGAGATGGCCAACTTTCTGACCTTATCTCAGAGGCAGTGTGGCACAGCAATTAAGGGTGCAGGCTCTGGGGCCAGACTGCATGGGTTCTAGTACTGGCTTAACCAGTTACTGGCTGTGTGATCTTGCTTCATCTTTAAAGGGGGTTAATTGCAGTATGTATCTCATTGGTTTGCACTAAAGATAAAATACACTGAAACATTTAAAGCACTTAGAACAATAGCAGGTGTATAGTAAGCACTTTTTTTTTTCCTAATTGCATTCCATCAAGACCTTTCCACTTCTAGGGAAATATGTTTTATATGTCTTGCACATAAATTACTAAATCCAGCCATCAGTCCTTTGTACATATTTACCCTCTTTCTTCTCAATTAATTTATGTCTCTAAGTTGCTCTAAACTCAAATTTTGTCAATTAGAAGAAGTCTTTTCTGATAAATCCCAGGTCACTTTAATTGTTCTTTAACCCTTCTCCCTCCTGTTCTGCAGTCCTATTTCATCAACACTTTGGTTTACACAATACCACTCTAGCTTATACTCACCTCTGGGTTCAGAGAAGGCAAGTGACTAGCAGAAGATCACACAGCTAGCTTTTAATGCTAGAGTCTGGCACTCAAATTTTAGTTTGTCTGGTTTCAAATTCTATGACTTTGCTATGTTATTTTGACTTCCATCACATAATAGAGCACTCTAATAAAAATATCTATAATAGGCCCTGGATGGTGTGGCTCAGTGGATTGAGCACCAGCCTGTGAACCAAAGGGTCACGGGTTCAATTCCCAGTCAGAGCACACGCCTGGGTTTCAGGCTGGGTTCCCAGTGTGGGGTGCACAAGAAGAACTATACATTAATGTTTCTCTCCCTCTCTTTCTCCCTTCCTTCCCTCTGTCTAAAAATAAAATAAATAAAATCTTTAAAAAATATCTATATACATATGTAAACATATATACACAGGGGTGGGCAAAAGTAGGTTTGCAGTTGTGAGTATGCACATAGTTAATATTTATTTAACTTTTATTATTTCCACACAACTATAAATCTACTTTTGCCTATCCATGTATACTGCATAATAATATATATTACACAGTAATATATACTTGTAATATATGTAACATATTTTACTGTGTCATTATATATATTGACCTGGAGTTTATCAAGAAAGATTTCTTGTAGTTGGCAGGATTTGAACTTTTTGAGCAACTTAGAGATATAAATTATCATACATTATAAAATCATTAGCATAATATATTATTTTTAATAATTGTGTACACTATACACCTATACTATTATATGTAGTTACATATATGTAATATATGTGTTTACATATATACATATGTAATGTGAATATGTATGTGTGTGCAAATATATAAATTACTCATTTAATATTCACACAGCTTCTAGAGGCAGGTACTGTTGTTATGCCAATTTTATGAGTATGGACATTAAGGCTTGAAGGAGTAAAGCAGGCTTCTCAAGGTCACGTAGTGGGGAAAAAGATAGAATTTGAACCTGAATCTGCCACTTCGTATCTTTTCCATTGTTTGTACTCCACAGCACTTAACACACTGGTTGCTCAATGGTTAAAGCAAACTTAGTGCTAATTGAAGGGATCAAAAAGTTATATCTGAGTTCCTACAGTTCTTGTTCATTCTCTACAGCAATCTACTGAGCTGAAGGTTCAATAAGCTTTAGCTTAGTGTGGATTTTCCAGGCCCTCTGGGTCCTGCCGTGGTGTGTGACATAAACCTTCCTTTGGATAAGGAGTTCCATCTCTCTTTGGGTCTGTCAGACCCCAAAGTGGTGGCAACAGCTGGTGCCCTAGACCCTGAAATCCCCTCATTGGTAGCTGGGCAGTCCTGAAGGGCTAAGGATTTGGGGTCGTGCTCAGTCAGTGGCCTCAGACCGACCCCAAGCTTCTGTGTGAGGTTGATTTTGCAAATAATAGAACATTTGAAGAATACTGCCGTCTAGCAGTATATCGAGCCAGTCTCCACACCCACGAAATCCATAAGGGTGTAGATATCCAGATAGGCCTTAATTGTGATTTAATAGTGTTCACTGTAATTTAGCTCCAGGGAAATGTACTTTCAATTAACCAATGTAAACACAATGTCTACTTACCCCATAAATGTTCTCCTAAATGTGCTAATTAAGGCAGAGATTCAACGACTTTCAAATTATGCCTTCCTTTCTTCCCCCCAAATGCCACTTCAGTATCACCTTGCTCTTATCTGGACATTGGCATAGTGGTCTGTCGCCTGCCTCCAATCTTGCCCTATGTACCTTAATTCAGCCTCTACACGGCTTAAATCTATTCAAAACTCTTGAGTGACTCACCCTGTTTTACTCACTACATTCTAACTCTAGTCTTGAGATGCTCACTCTTCCAATATATGGCATCCGATCTACCCATCCAGTCTCATCTTCTATTTTTCACCAACATTATTTCACTCAAGCACTTCTACACCCAGGTCTTTGTTTATGCTGCTCCTCTTTCTGGACTAATCTTCCTACCATCTGTTCACATGAAAGCCCAACCTCTTCTCCAAAACCATTCTCAAGCCTCCACCAAAATCATTAGGCAACCCATTTGCTTGTGCTTGGCTGTGACATACTGCCCTTTACACCCCACATTGATTTACTTATTCTTCTCTAATGGACGTTACGGTACTTATACATCTCTCAGTTCTACCACAACTTGACTCTAATAAAGATTTGAAGCAAGCAGTCCTATGTTTTTTATCTCTGTGCCTTCATAGGAATTTGCACATAGATGCTTAATAAATGATTACAGAATTAAAGAGTTGGATTGAAATGACAGGAAGTAGAAGGGACAACCCTGAACTCTTGGGCCCTTTAAGAGACAAAAACACTTGGGCAGTCACTAAAGCCTCTCCTGTGTTCAAGGAGGTCCTTGAGCAAGGTATTGGCCCGGCTTGAATGAATGCCATGCTGGGTATTCCACCTTCATGATTCATCCAAATTATGTGCTTCATCCCTAGAGAGTTCTCCTAGTTATTCAGTAAAATCCTTAAGATGATCAAATATCCGATGACACACACCTAAAGTGTCTCCCCATATAAGTAACTACAAACATCAACAGAAATTCAGTGGTAGTTATATGACAAGACTTGAATCTAGAAACCTCAGTTATAGCCTGAGTTGTAGACCCCAGAAATCGCTGTAGAACTAGGATAATTGGGCCTCTGTACACAGCACAAGTGAGATAATTGGATAGCTAATGGTGAGGCACTTTATGATCTCATCCAGGCTCTGGATCAGTGGGATGCCATACTAGCTGCCCATTAAAATCATCTGGGGGTAGAGGGGGACAGACTCTAAAAATACCACTGGCTGCCCCACCCCAATCAACTGATATCTCTGAGGTTGCTGTCCAAGCACCAGAATGTCTTCAAGCTTCCAAAGAAGAGCCAGGGTGGAAAACCCCCACTCGAGACTGATGCCTCTCAGATTTTAATGTGCGTACAAACCACCCAGGGATCCCTGCCAAGTCTGATTCCTCAGGTCTGAGGGAAAACCCAAGGGTCTGCATTTCTAACAAGCTCTCAAGTGATGCCAGTGCTGCCGGTGTTGCTAGTCCATGCACCACACTTTAAAAAACAAGACATTTAATTCCGTATAAATTCTTTGAAGGGCTGTTCTTGGAAAGAGCTACATAACTAACTACAGGCTGCACTACTGGCCCTAATAGGTGCCCCCGAGATTCAGCTCCTAGCCATTGTTTAGACTCCAGGAGCCACAGAGTGCCTAACTTCAGAAGAACTTAGAAAGCAATCAAGATAATAGGTCTAAATAGAGCTACCAAGAGAAACAGATGCTTACGAGACTGGTGAAAGAGCTGGGTACCCAGAAACCCTGGATAAGGGTTTGCATAAGGCCTTTACCTATTAACTGGCCATCACATTCCCAATATCCAGAGTTCCACAGTTCCTAGGATTCTCCAAATCATCCAGATAATGCAGCAAGTAATTGCAGCAACACTAATTGATCACTTATGTGACAGTCACTTATTTATTGTCTCCCAGCCCCAAATCCACCCTTCTGTACTCTGCTATATAGTTCTAGGGCTGGGACTCTGCAAACCACATGTCTCTGCTTGCTGGCTCTAGGGAGACCAAGTGTCCCAGTTTGCCTACAACTGTCCCCATTTAGGCAGTGAAACCCCTTTGATATGGGTAAACCAGGACAGTTAGGTATTCTAGCTGGCTTGCTGTTAGGTTCTGTAAATAGGTGACACTAGGGAGAGAAGGGGAAGGAGGGACATGGGGTGGTCATGTTCCTGGTTTGCTTGCTGTTCCTGTCATTGCTATCCCAGCTAGTGACAGGGGTCGCCCTGCAGCTGCTGCAGCAGCAGCAGCAGTTGGTCCCAGCTCCTGCTTCTCTCAGCACTCTGGAGCCACTCAGATGCCACAGCTGTGGGCAGTGGCCCTCCTCAGAGGCTCATGAAAAACTTTTGGGGGGTGGGGGGAGCTGCTATTTGAAATGGCTTTCTACTGGTGCTTCCACATAATTAAGACAAGGGCAGTGGCATTTCAGGTGGAGGAAAGACCTCTGGCCAGCATGTGGAGTTGTAGAACAGCACAGTGCGCTCAGGGAACAGCTCTGCCTGGCTGGAGTGGGGATTATGGCCAGAAGAGTGGCAGGTAGCTCGGCTCTTAATGGATCTTGTTGGAGGCTGCTGAGGCTGTCGAGGCTGCTCTAACAAAATACCATAGACTGGGTGGCTAAAACAACAGACACTTAGTTCTCACAGTTCTGGGGACTGGGAAGTCCAAGATTAAAGTGCTCTCTGATTTGCTTCCTAGTGAGAGCTCTCTTCCTGGCTTGCAGACAGCTGCCCTCTTGCTATGTCCTCGCATGGCAGAGAGAGGAAGCTGGTGTCTCTTCCTTTTCTTATAAGAGCACTAATCTCATCACGAGGGCTCCACCCTCATGACTTCATCTAGACCTGAGGTGGCAAACTCAAGGCCTGAAGGCTGAATCTGGCTCTCTACCTTGTTTTAGCTGGCCCGGCACCTTGTTTCTACCTGGTGGCAGCACCAAGCTCCTTGCCCCTAGTTAAGGAGTAGTTACATTTATTCAGTCCTAAAATTACATTTGGCCCTCTGAAGGCAACCTCGATGCTGATGTGGCCTCCAGTGAAAAAGAGTTTGACACCCCTGATCTAGACCTAATTACCTCCCAGAGGTCTCACCTCCTAATTTTGTAATATTGGAGGATAGGGAGTGAACATACGAGTTTTGGCAAGCAGAATAATCCCGTCCATAGCAGAACTTCAGTACTAAGTTAAGCCATTAATAAAAGATTTTAAAAAGGGGCCATAACATGGTCATATTATCGTGTCTACAGGTAGCTCCCAGGGCAGCCAGGTAAGAAAGTGAGGAGGAAAGTCAGTACCTGTTAGAACTCTGGCTTTTAAATAAGAGTTTGCTCAATCCTATGTCCAGAATCCCATGGCCCTATGTTGTAAGAAGTAGGCGCATGCTTTAATAAAGATGCAGAATATGAATTCAGATCTAGGCAGGTTATGGCTTAATGTACCTTTGCCCATATGTAGGCTACACACACCGAGGCCAGATGATCCAGTGGAAAGAAAGGAATGGTTTCTTCTGAGGGCACATTAAGATGACTGGAAACCTTAGAAGAAGAGCCAGCCATTCTGACAGACAGCTAAACAACTGTGAAGACTCCAGAGAGCATGAGCCAGGGTTTACAGCACTGGAGGACCCTCTAATTTTCAGGGACCCCAGAAGCCATTTGGATAGGGAAGATACCAAAAGAGAAAGAGTAAACAGGTGAGACAGGGTCCTTTTCATGGGCAAGAGGTAGACAACAACCAGAAATACAAAGGCAAACATGACAGAGAGAAAATTCCCTGCTAAATGCGGGAAGGTATGAACAGGCTTCAAAGGTCCTTATATTCAGAATTTTTGGTTGTTTTGGACCAATGCTGTGAGGAAGTGAAAAGGCTAGTGGGAGGTTGAGAATACTTGAATGCAGCTTTTAATATTTTTTTTTCAATTAAAGTCTAAAAGCCAGCCTGTAAGCCTAAAGTGCAGGAGGCCATTAGCCCCCCCCAGGGAAAGTGGTTAGGCACAGGTGTTCCAAGGCTGCCAAACCACAACATGTGCATGTCCCCGATCCAGAACATCTGAACCGCCGGGCCCTGTTGTATGCTGAAAGGGTCCATTTTAAAACCAATCAAGGAAAATGCACATCACACAGTGAAAAACAGCTCTGGGAACATGCTGTCCCCAGAGAGGGTCCAGGCACTGTGAGGAACATTGCCCACACTCCAAGGGCCACCTTGATTGGGAGAATCAGACAGAGGAGGTCATGAGGCTTTCTGCAGGGTCATTACTGATGTTTTGTCGTCGTCATGGAAAAGAATTGAGAGGTTCCTGCAATGACCTGTGCCAGGTTTAAACACAAAACTACACAAGTATAGAAGGTGGAGAGATGTGTCAGTGTCTGCAAGTGAAATAGTTTGAGAAATGCAGTTGACTATAAGGCAGAGAGGAGTACTATGGAACTGGAAAAGAAAAGTGAATACAATCTCGAGAGAAAAAAATAGAGAATTAAGAAGCGCGAGATGATTTTGTTCTGCCTTGATAATACGTAGAGTGACTTCAGAGCTGGACATGACACTTTTAGAGGGATGTTAATGAGCTGGAGACTGGGCCAGATAGGCAGAGACACTGGGAAGTGAGGGAGGGACACTCTGGAGTGTTGAGACTGGGAGTGAGAAAGTCCCAGGAGTGCACCATCACTGGGCACAGCCACGTGATGGGCTGCCTATGAGAGATAAATTAGACCTGTTCTGACAGCCCCAGAGGGGAGAACCAGAGGAGATGAGTGGAGTTCTGGGGAGATGGATTTCAGTTTGATGAAAGGAGCATGTTTGACACAGAGCTGAGCTTTCCAGCTGTGGATCTGACTGCCTTGGAGGCCATGAGTCCAAAAGGTGTTCAACAGAGAAGGACTGAGGGGCCTCACTCCTGGGCCCATATATGGGTTTTCACAGATGCAGTGACTCACTCTGTGTTATTTTCTTCATTGCACTTACTTATCATCTGAAATGGTCTTGTTTATTGGTTGACATGCCGATGGTCTTTCTTCCAGTAGAATGTAAACCCCATGAGAACTGGGATAGAATCTACATGTTTGCTGCCATGTCCCAAGAACACAGAACAGTACCTGACACACGGTAGGTGGCTGATGAACACTGTACAATGAATGAGGGGAGGCTAAGGAAGAGACTCAACCGTTGTTCAAAAGGTACGTCTTAAAACTATCTTTCAGAACTTAAAAAAAAAATATATATATATATATATATGCCTTTCTTGAATGAAAAACTCATATGGGATCCCAATCTATAAAATGGATTGTGTTATTTTAATAGTATATATGTATATATAAGTCTCAATGTGAAACATTTCTTTTTCTTTATAGTAAGGATCACTGAGGACTATGAGATTATTTTGATAAACATAATAAAATCTTTGAAATCCAGGCTACCAGAAGACTGAGAATTGATTCTTTTATTTTCTCTGACTTGGCAGAGCACTGAGAAAGCCCTGATTCATGCCGAGAAGTAGTTGCAAATGATACCAGTCTCCAACGGCTCATCTGGCAATCTCAGGATAATTCTTCAATTAAACTGATGCAGGAGCTTGAAGAGGGAGTAGTTGGGAAATTGAGCCTGGAAGTCAAATTTCCTACAGGTTGTAACAGTGAATTGTGCCTCTTATCAGCCATTCAAAGTCAAAGGGAGGCAGAGCTTACAATAAGTGCCAACGCTATTCCTATGTGTGACATTATCATGAATCTGATGAGTTATACATCCAGTTATAATTGTACAGCCAACCATGGAGCCATGGTGGGAGGCAAGCACCTTTTCTTTGCCTAGCTCTTAATTGAACATGAGACTGCTTTTCTGTGCCGTGGAACTAGATTCCCACAGATGGAGGTGCTCAGGCGTGAATTAATCTTTTTTAAAAATCGGTGCAAAGATGTAACCTTCATAACCAATGACTCATTTTCAATAAGTTCAGATATGGATGTGTAATTCTATTGGGAGAAGAGTTCTCAGAACAGCACAAAAATGACCTGGTAGCACAAGTTAATGAATTTGTGGTTAAAATTTTGTGTACGGCACAGGTGGCAAACACAAGGCCTGCGGACGGAATCTGCCCTCTACCTTGTTTTATCCAGCCTAGCACCTTGATCTACCTGGCGGCAGCACTGAGCTCCTTGTCCCTATTTAAGGAGTAGTTATATTTATACAGTCCTACAATTACATTTGGCCCTTTGAAGGGAACCTCGAGGCTGATGTGGCCCCCGGTGAAAATGAGTTTGACACCCCTGGTATACAGTCTATTTAAGTTGCTATTGTTCTTTTAAATAAACTTTACCAATTAAACACATATGAAAATAAAATTTAAATTAAAAAAGTTTTGCAAGGTTCCTGCAGCACTTGAACTTAAAGATTACCAGATAAGGACAAATATAGGGATTTCTTGTGAATCTGAGATTCTCCCAGACAGTCTGGGATTGCAGTCATAACTTGCAGGACCACACAAGCTGCAGCGACAAAGGTAATTTTGGGGGTTTTAAAACTCTTTTGTTTATCAATTTTAAAGAGAAGAAGGGGGAGGAAGAGAGACAGAGAACATCGGCCTGTTGTCCAGCTTATTTATACATTCATTGGGTGACTCTTGTGTGTGCTCTGACTGGGGATCGAACTTGCAACCCTGGAGTATCGGGGAGATGCTCCAACCAACCAAGCTACCCCATCAGGGCTAATTAGGAGTTTTTATGTGGGACTGGCTGTTACAGGTACCCAGGTAAGCAGGGACCATAACCTCCAGATGTTCTGCCGCAACATTCTTGGTGTGGCAAAGGTAGTTTCCGCCATAACGGGGATGGTAGATGGGTGCACGTGTGTGAAGTCCATGGCCAGCTGAGGATGGAGAGTAACCAGCCCTTGAACCTTCATTTTACAGAGATGACGGTGACTGTCATTTCTTTATATCAAAAAAGGAAGAAATGTATTCCCTCACTCAATTTAAAGAACCATCCAATGTCCAAATATAAAGTGCTAGCCCATTGTTTAACTCTAGTAGTTATTGTAAAATACCAGATAATAAAACTACCAACATTTGATAAGTACTTACTATGTGCTAGATAGTTTCATAATTGATTTATGTAAATTATTTTATTCTTCTAACAGTCTCAGAATTCCCATGTATTTAGTATCCCCATTTTACAGAGGAGAAAACTGAGGCACACTGATGTTGAGTACCTTGGCTAACTTCCTCCAGCCAGTATTGGGGCTGTGACTCAGATCCTTACAACTTGGCTCTAAAGCCCAAACATTTCACCACTTAAAAGATATGAACAGATCATGGGGGAAATTCAAGTTCAGGAGATAAAGTGTTGAGTTACAGAATACCTGGGGTTTTAGGGAAAAAAATCCAAAGTTATGAAATCTTCCAAAATTTGATAAAGTTCTGCAAAAGTCAAGTAAGTACCTTACTATTGATACCACCAGTTATATTAATTGTTATTCAGTTTCATCGTAGCCTATAGTGGGATCTTTTTCCCCTTCATGGAAACTTATCTCCAAATTTATCATTCATACCAAAGAGAAAATAGATTTCACTCTCCATCACTTTGCTATACACCTGACATCACCAAAATGACTCTACAGTGTTGGATGGAGGATGCACCTAGAAATGCAGCACTGAACTTTGAGATCTGCAGTGGGTGTGAAAAAGAGGAGCCCTGAGTGAGTGAGCTAACGTGCTGAAGTGAAGAAACATACGTTTGGGAGGCAGACAGTGGCTCTGCTGTCAAATATTGTATGACTTTGGGCTGCTCGTCCAGCCTAAGTCTCAGTTTTCTGAGCCGAGAATGGGAATCACGTAGCCTCCGAGGCCTGCTGGGAGGATGGATTGATCATATTTTAAACAACTGCTACACAGAGGCCCCTTGCATGTAGAAGTCCTCTTCCCGGCTTCCTTGTTTCTCATAAGGTATACCTATTATGAAAATGACCTCATATATCCAATATATAAAATAAAAGTAAATGGATTTCTTAGCAAATATTGGGACAAGGATTTGGCATCTCTGATGAAGGGTTTATAAAAATCTGAATAAGAGACTATAAGGTGGAGGCCGTGTTATCCCAGAGCCCCTGCTGCCTCCGGCCTTGCCAAAGCTCCTATTGGTATTTAGCTGTTGTGCTAAAATGAACTTCTTCTTCCTTTCATGACTTTGAATTGGGAGGGGACTCTGGAGAATTCATGCAAAGACCATCCCTATTGTTTTCCAAGTTGCAAACAAAGTGTCTAGGATTCCAACAGCCAGAGATGGCAAACAGGAACACTGGGCATAAACAAAATGACCTCAGCGGAAAGTTGAAAGAGCACTGGAATGGGCTTGCTTCCAGTAAGCTCGGGTTTTTCAGTCAAGCTCTGGGTTTGGGACTCTTCTCCTGGGCCACACAGGCTGCAGGATCTGGGAGGCAGCTCCTCCCGGATGGGATCATGGGAGGGAACTCAGCAGATGCTGATAGTAAGTGAGGGGCCAGCGAGCAAGCTTGGCTAGAATACCCAGACCTCTACCTAAGTCCAACACCAACTTGCTTCACCTGCCCAATCCTGCTGGGGGTTGACTTGAGCTATTCCCCCTTCCCAAGGGTGCATCCCTTATAGTGGTGGCCTAATTAATAGCTCTGATGGCCTTGACCATCAGCCTTGTTTTGTTGTCTTGTGTACAGAGAGTGGGACTAGTAACAATGAATGAGTTAGTTCTAAATTCAGCAGGTAAATTAAAGATGTGCCTGATGCCATCCCACTGTAATGAAAATTCTTCAGCTTAACTGACATTTCCAATCTGATCCTTTCAAAGTGGGATGTTTGCTGTTAAACACACAGGCACACCCACCCACATACACGACAGTGTTTCTGCCCCTGCCTACACCTGTGAGCAGCTGGGGTTCCTGGTGGGTAACTTTTAGGATCCATGGTTTCCTTTCAGGGACCTAGCCTTTGAAGCAGAGGCCCGATGACCAGGAAAGCACAATTTTTCAAACCTACGCCTGTCATCTCCTCCCACTCTAGACAAGTATGTCTTAGCTCCCTCTAGCTCATAAATGCTCCACAGGCACACAGAGAGTTCACGTTCCCCCAGAACTTTCCCAGGGGCTGCAGGGAAGAGTCCCCTGTTCCACCACACACCTAGTGGATTTGGACCCTGCTCCAATGATCTCCTCATATCCTCCCCTGGAAACAGTGACATCAGGGAGGCACCTAAGCAGAAAAGAGGAGTATCATAGGAGAAAGTTTCTACTAGCTGCAGCTCTACCATTGCCATTGGTTCTGGGAAAAACAGACCTGCTCTCACAGATCTTCAGTTTTCTCATCTATCCAATGAGGAGCGAAGCCCTGCCTTTTCTACCTCACCCAGCTCTGCAGCCAGCTCTCTGCAACACGGTCACCATGTAGTAAGAGTAAGTCCCAGCTCAGCGGGCCTGCGGTGAGCCCACATCATCATCGCTTTCCCATCCTCCATCTGACACCCCATTTCTGACCTGTTCCTGTGATCCTCAGCAACCAGCCTCTGGCCTCTCTTTCTGCCCAGAGCTGGGCAGACATAAACAGCAGAATGAGACAGAGCTTGCTCCCTGGGTATATCTGCCCTTCCTCTCTATTGCAGACAGCATCTAGGGCACCACTGTGCCCCCATTTGCAATGGTCAACTGGACACAGCCTGCTCTCCTCACATTTTAATTAATTGACCAGCATTCCTTAAAGAGTCTTCCTGTGCTGGGCACAGAGGGGAGGAGGAGATTGTCCCTGGCCTAGAAGGCAAGCAAACAGGAAAGGGTAGAGCCCTGTATTGTGTGCCCGTATAGAGGGAAGCACAGGGGATGGAAGCCCAGTGGAGGGGAGCCAGGGAAACTTAGAGAAGGAAGGAAGAGTAGACAGCATTTATTGGGCAAAGGCAACAGGTGGGGGAGAAACCTCAGGAAGCATTCCAGGCAGGAGATGCAAATGCCTGTATATGGGGACAAAAGGGCTCCCTCTAGGAGCCTTATGAAGTATGCCTATGTCCCTACTGGACAGAAGAGGATGTGTGAGCCTTTCCTATGGCCTCCCAGCCAGGGGACTGCACAGCCTGAGCTCCTGCCAGTACACACCCTGCCTTCCCAAGGAGAAGCACAGTTGCTAAAGGAAAGCAGGAGTCGCTGCTGCCTTTGCCAGAAAACTCATTAGACTGGGGATCAGATGAGCTAACTGGGTGAGAACATGAATGGGTTATTGCTAGATGCAAAACACGCCCCAGAAGCAACAGTGTTTACATTCTATCCTCAACAATAATAAAAGTGCCAACTATAGGGCAAATCAGTGGGTTACCCAGTGGAGCGGGCAGGGTCTCCCCTATGTTTCTTCTTACACTCTCAGCCCCTAGGTCATGCACCTTTTCTTCCTCTGCTGTCATTTCAGCAGACTACTACTTGGCAGAGGTGGTACCATCCGCTCCTGCCCCCATGTGGATGAGGGTGTTATAACCCAAAAGCTGCAGAGGCTGGGCATGGAGATATCACCCCCCTTGACTCAAAGCGGGCCATGCTTAGAAGTACCATGCTCTCAGGAATCTCTCACTAATTTTTTTTCTGGGTGTTTATACAACATTTTGCAGAGCTGACAGCATCACGATTTTATAAAAGAGCAGAAATACCAACGTCAGCATTTCAGGTACACCGTAATTCCTGATTTGCTCTCCCCAAGGCATTCTAAGCGGCAGCTGAGTGGTGTGGGTGAGGGACTGAGGGGACTCTTGGAAGGTGGATGGGCTCTAGTCCAGGGCCCATGGCATTGCTGGGCACAGCCCGGGGGCTCTGCTAAACAACACAGGAAAACATGGGAAGGGGAGAGGGGAGGAAAGTATTCTTCTCGAGGCACATTCTGTACATATTATCTATTTCTCTCTCATGGTTCTGCATGGTAGGCATAGTTCTGATCATGCAGCTGAAGAAACTGAGGCTTCAGGAGGCACTAACTCATTTGCCAAAGTAACACATTTTGGAAGAGGCAGATCCTGCCCACTGGTGGATTCCCGGACTGTTTCTGCACTTGCATTTCTGAAAACTGGCCTAACTTTCATAATTCATTTGTGTTCAAGTCAGAGGTAGGACCTGGACCTCTCACCATTCTGCACCAGTGAGCACATGTGCTCATTCATCAGGGCACTCGCTCACGGACTAGTGCCCACAGCTGACCCTGGGCCAGATCCTGTGCTGAGCCCCTGCCTGCCAGTGGTTCCATGGAAAGAACCAGGGTCTGGAAGCTGAGGGGGAGCACCTGAGAGTGGCCTGCTGCCCACCCGAGCGGACACAGCCTGGGAGTTGGTGCTCTGCTGCACACTCTCAACTGATCCTCCCAAGGGCCCCAGGAGGCATGGATTGTCATCATTCCCACTGTGCAGTGGAGAAAACTGAGGAATCAGAGGTGCCATATAACTGGCTGGGGGTCACAGGGTCAGTAAATAACCAAACAGGATCCAAGCCGAGTCTGTCTGATACCAAGCCTGTTTTCTTAAACACCATGCTATTGGGAAGGAGGGTTGGAGGGCTGGGTGAAAAGGTGAAGGGATTAAGGAGTACACATGGTTAGTCACAGAACAGTTATGGGGATGTAAAGTACAGCATAGGAGATATAGTCAACGACATTGTATGGAGCCAGGTGGGTACTGGAAGTATCAGAGGATCACCTGGTAAAGTATATGATTGTCTAACCACTGTGCTGTACACCTTAAACTAGTACAAAATAATATTGAATGTAAAGAGTAATTGAAAAAAATGTACACATGCCGTTAGACTCAGGGAGGGGTGGGAGTCATGGGAGGCTTCCCAGAGAGGTGGTCTCAGATGAGTGTGGAGGGTTTACTCAGAGTCAACCAAGGAAAGAAAGGGAAAAGCCAGCCACCCTCCAGGACTCCTTCAGAAACTGGGAAGGGGGACCAGCAATCTCCGAGTCTGGAGAATGAAGCAGGACTTGGGCAAAGAAAACCTTTCATATCATGAAAGAGTTTGGATTCTACCTCAAAGGCAATAGGAGCTAAGAAAGACTTTATTCAAAGGAGGGAGCTGATTTGATTTGCATTTTCAGAAGGTCACTGCTGCTGCAGCGTGGAATGGATTGAGGCAAGGCTGGAGGCAGGGAAATCAGTGGGTGCTACTGCAGTTCAGTGCAATTCCCAAGTAGGAGACAGTGGGGACGCAAGGTCTATTTTGGATTCTGATAGGTGAAAGGTATGCTGCTGCTTGCAAGAAATACATTCTGAAAGATGTGGTCCTTGCCTTATTGCAACCTGTAGTCTTACTGTGCCCAGCTTTCTTCCATTGCTGTTCCCCTCAGGTGCTCCAAGCAAGCAGGCATTAGAACACTGCAGTTCTGGAACCAGTTTTGAGGTCAGTAAGGAGTGAGTGGCAGCGAGCACAGAAGCAACATATGGAGGCAAACGTATCTGTGTTGCAGCTATTTGTCCCATTAAACTATATGTTCATGAGAACTTCTGTGCATCAGTCAAAAACACAGTCAAAGAAAGATTGAAAGGCTACGACCAGGACCAAAGTATTTTGTTCCTCTGTCTCTCATTTCCTCTAATTTCCCCCAAATGCAGAAAGACAGTTAATGGATACCATTTTCTCCACGTTTAGTTCCCGCATGAATTTTCTTGAGCCTCTGGCAGCAATTACCACTTGTCTGCTAGTGCAAACCAGCTGATGACAAAGGGAGTGAACAACAGCAAATAGATATTAAGGGGAGAACTTGGAAACAGTTGATCTGCTTAGTTTGACAGACTGCTGTTGGGTTTTGGTGGGGGCAGGGTATTCGAAGGCTTGTTTCCTCTGGGTTGTGATTGGAAAGAACACATATAATAGAGTCATATTTTCTGCAGGTAAAATTGTTGCTAGTTCTCATGACAGGATGGAATCTATCAAAAGTTGCAGACGCTCTGCATTGAGCCCCAGGCATCCAGAGCTGCCCTTGCCAGACAAGGGCAAAAAGCACAACAAAGGAAAGGTCTTTCCCACTAATCCTTGCTCCTACTTATCCCAGGAGACTCGGGCTGAGAATAGGCTTAAGGGTCTAATTCAGGGTTCTCAGCCTCAGTTCTAGTGACTTTTTGGACTGGAGAGTTCTGTGCTGTGGGGCTGTCCTATGCCTTGTCCAATGTTTAGCAGCACCCATGGCCTCTGCCCACAAGATGCCAGCAGCACTCCCAGCTGTGACACTGCTACATGTCCCCACGGAGGGAGAGTCACCCACAATTGAGAACCACTCTTCTAACTAGGTCATCACTCATTGAGGGATCTCAGTTTGCTTATCTCCCAAATGGGCACTATCTGATATGTTCAGTTCACAGAGTGATTGCAGAAAATTGGAAAGAACTACCCAAATGAGAAGTCTGGCTGCTGTTTCCATGAGCACGAGGCTAATGCCTACCTCTAGCCATCAGATGAAAGAGAGGAACCCAGCAACCAGCCACCCCTGTGCTGGCTGCACGCCAAGTACATGACATATAGCTAGCTCCCTGTGCCCGAGCCTGCATTTAGTGACTCAGGCCTGCCCGCATCACTTGGACCCTATCACCCCAGCTTCTCTTCTGAGTGTCAGACAGAGAAAAGATGCTAGACAGCCAGCCAGCTGTGCAAACAGAGAGAAGAGCCTGGCTTCCTTCTGTCAAGGAGTATGGCTGTTCTTTAACAAGGAAAACAGGGAACATTCATCTTCATTCCAGGAGAGTAATGAGGCCCTTTGCCAAAACAGTTCACTCCTTCTCAAATCTCCCAAAGACAGGAAGCCGTAGAAATCAGTTGACTTTGTATCATCATCATTGATCACTGTGCACTGTGGTCATGTGCAGGCTGAGTGGGGCCGGAGGAGATCTACACAGTCAGGAGGGGACAGCACACATCTGCTTAGCCTTCTCCACTGGCCTCAGGGTCACCCTTCCTATTGGGGGTTGGAGGCTATCACAGGTCCTCTCTTTAGGGAAGGGATGGCAGAGGTAGCTGGAAACTGAGCACCAATTACGTGAATGCATCATGCTGGGTTTTACATGTGTTATCACAACCCACATGTAAGTTTGACATACGCTAATAAGTTTGGTTTTACAGCTTAGTAGGAACTGAAATACAGAAGGTTAACTATGTTAAGACACCATGCTGGGTCTCACTTGTGTTATTGCAATCTACATGTAAGTTTGACATAGCTAATAAATTTGGTTTTACAGCCTAGTAGGAACTAAAATACAGAAGGTTCACTATTTGAAGGCATCATGCTGGGTTTTACACGTGTTATTGCAATCTACACATAAGTTTGACATACACTTAATAAGTTTGGTCTCACAGTCTAGGAACTGAAATATAGAAGGTTAAGTGACTTGCCCAGGATGACTGGGGTGGGGAGGGGTCAGCATTTGAACTTTGGGCTGTCTGATTTCAAAGCCCTGTTCCTTTTTCTACGCCTGCTACTTCTGATAAGAACTCTTTTCCTCCAAAGGGGAGAAACAATTTTCCCAAATTCACAGAGCTCTTCGAAGGTCACCCAAGGGGCTCACTCTGCAAAGGTCACCCAAGGGGCTCACTCTGCAAAGTCAGTCTTTACCATGGTCTGAAGTGAGGTTCTGAGAGCTTGGGAAGGCTCAGGAGCAGGTTGGTCTAAGGAACAGGCCACTATTACGTGACACCATTCTGTGGGGGCCCCTCTTTCTAGCATGTGGTACCAACACAAGCACTGCCAGACGGCCCCTGTCCTATTGCCATCCTGACAGAGGGTTTCAACCCTTTCCCCCATCCTAGACAGAGCTGTAATTTAATAAAAGCTGTGAGTCTTCCCTCATGAAAATGTACATTCACACCTATACGGATAAGTCCTGTATAATTTGAGAGGTTCTGTGACCCTTGGCTTGAAACACTTCTGCCACACACAAAGGCAGTTGACACCTTGGTTACCAGCTAACAATCAAGCAGGGATTCGATTACATCCCAGGGCAGGACTGGGACTCTGTTAGACACCTTGGGAGGACACATCCCGGGGAGAGCAGGGTAGGGGTGGGATGGTGGTGCAGGACCTCTGTGAGGAGAGGGTCCCAGCAGTGGGGAGGGAATCCCTGAGGGAGATGGCTCTTTTGGCTCGGGGCAGGGGACTGACAGGGAGTGAGCAGCAATCACATGTCAGGCATCCATGAATTTCTTCATTTTTGTTGGGCTTGAAGACAAGTGGTCAAGGAGGCTCACTAAGAAATTGTGTTCAAGGAATCTGTAGCATCATCTGCACAATGGAGTGTGGCCTGGACGGTCCCCAAGGGATGATCCCTAAAAATGATCTCTAATGGTTGCCAGGATCCTACAAGTCAGGGGTGGTCCACAGTGACAGCAGTGGCCTTCGGGTGTTTCTTCTGTGGTGAACTGAAGGTCCGAATGGATTTAATAGCCCCAGGAGGATCGAGAGGAGGTGATAAGACAGGAAAGAAGGACCTCCTGTCTAAGCTCTCCAAGGGCAGAACTTATCCAGTCACATCCTGAGTGTCTGGCACCAAGTTTGATCCAGAGTGGATGTTCACAAAATGCTTGCTGTGTTTGATAAGTGAGTGGACACATGTGCAAGATGACCAGATTGAGAGCCAGGAGAGCAGGATTCCGATCCTGGCTTTCCCACCAACTAGACGCTTGACCTGGGCAGCTTAAGTTCTCTAGACCTCAGTTTCCTCATCTCTGAACTGCCTTTATGGATCTCCCACTTTGATTCCATTAATTTACTTCTGAGGTATTTGCACATACACCCATGTTAATAGTCTAAGACCCCTGATCTAATAGCCACTCTGGCTAGGAGTAAACTCAGAGGTCGATGCTGGTGAAACACATCGGCTTTGTGTTTGTCCCAGGATGTGTCTATTCGGGAAGTGAGGTGGGGAGGAAGCATGTTTGTTTGGGGGTTGATGGCCTGGCCCCAACTCCAGCTGAGTTTGGGAGGCAGAGGAGTGAGTCTGTGTGATTTTGCACTAAGGGCATATGGATATATCTATCTGGTGGGTGGTGCGTCTACTTATAAACATGTGTTATGCAGACATGTGTATGTGTATGGGTCACGTGTGCAGTCCCTCAAGGTGCACAGTGTAGCATTTACTGGTGTGGGTGTGTTTTGTGTACATCAATGTATGTGTATATCATGTGTGCACACACATGAGCACACTGTGCAATGATTTGCTTCTTTGGTGAGCATATATATACTTGGCACATAGGTGCTGAATGTGCATGCTTGGGGTGTGTGCATATTTGCATGCCTCTGTTCTGGTGGGATGGCAGAGCCTATAGTCTGAGAATCGTGCTCCAGGATTCTACCAGTGCATGGGACTGCAGGGTGTGGAAGTGGTTTCTCCACAGGATCAGAAGCTACAGAATGAGCAGAGTTCCTACACATGCTGTCCAGATGCACCAACCCACAGACACTGAGGCAGGGGTCCCCTGTGGATTGTCCTAATTATGTGTGTACACAGCTGAGTCAGCTGAGGCTGAGATCTGGGGACCTCTGTCACACAAATGGCCAGCCTTCATTTGTCATCTGCCTAAGATGAGCTTTCCATATGGGTCTATCTTTCCCTGTATGTGGTGGGTGTTAGCTTGTAGTTGTTGATATTCAGAAAGATGTGTGTTGTCTCCAGGGTCAAGTGGGGCTGCTGCTTCTTTTTTCCTTCTGGTTGCTGGGTGTGAATAGAAGCAAGAGAAACCTCTGACCCAGGCTCCCTCTGGGAGGACAGTTGAGTTAGGCAACTAGATAGTTAACCTGTGCTTTTCCTATGAGATGAGGCAGGGTATGGAGCTGGATCAAGGAAGCAGAGAGTCTGGCCAAATGAGAGATGTTTGCAGGTTAGTAACTGAGCAACCTGTGATAGGAGCTTGGGGAAGGGAAGGCAGATGTGGTGACATGAGGAGGGAGGGATGGGGTGCCAGCAGCATACATGAGCATAACTGGGTCCTCTCTACACCATGGGAAGAGATGACAGTTAGCCAACCCCAGACTGGAGACCCAGAGCTGCTCCCAAATGGCTGTGTGACCTGAGGTCAGTCTATTTCCCTCTCTGGGCTTCAGAGTTCTGACTCCCCTCCCACTATAGTACATGGAATTCTCTGAAGCCAAGGTCCATACTTACTCAAGGTCAGCATCCTTAACCACTGTGAAGCTCCTCAGACTTACAACCTAGGCAGGAGTGTCCAACCCACAGCCCACAGGCCTCACATGGCCCAAGATAACTATAAATGTGGCCCAACACAAAACTGTAAATTTGCTCAAAATCTTTTTTTTGCTCAACAGTTTTCACTAGTGTCTGCGTATTTAATGTGTGGCCCAAGACAACTCTTCTTCCCGTGTGGCCCAGAGCCATCAAATGGTTGGACACTCCTGAAAGGGTCTGTTGAATATCGAAGAGAGCTCAGGTAATACCTGTGAGGGCACCCCAAGTCCTAGGTGGACTCTGAGCTCTGGTCCTCAGCAGGGTTCCCACAGATAGGTGGGTAGACACTGCTCTGTCTCTCCCTAGGACCCTCCTTTTCTCCTGGCTGGCTCCTACCACCTCATCCATACTTCTCCTTAATCCTTAAGCCACCTACTCAGAAGACCCTGGGCCACATGCTTTGCACAGATTAATTTGTGCAATCAAGCAATCAACCTATAAGGGAGAGAGAACAAACCTCACTCTACAGGTGGGGGCAGCACAGCTGGGAAATGAGTTAACAACTGGGGTGCTAATCCCTGCCCTCCCACAGCCCTCTCTCTGCACCCCTCCATACAGCCAACCTGCAGGGTTCAGCCTGCTGGTTAAGGAGAAACGGCTAATGAGGGGCTCTGTGTGGCCAGCCTGGGAGCAATTCTCTCTGTGCTCTCAACTACAGATACGAATTTTGTTTAGTTCAAAGATCTCATTAACTTCAGGGTTACTGGGAGCAGCTTCACAGCTGATTCATCTTCAGGAATCAAAGAGCCTGAGCCCCCTGAGCAGCCAGGGCCCCCGAGTCGCTCGACAGGGCATCTCTGCTGCTCGCTCACCTCCCGGGCCCGCAGCCACTGCCAGGGCCTCAGCAGCCTTTCCCAGGGCTTGGGATCATGGAAGAGCAGAACTCTGCCCATGAGACCTTCGGGCTGCCTCTTGGGAGTCCCCAGGGACAACACACGTTTGTGTGGGCCTCACCCAGATCCTCTCTTCTAAACCAGGAGAGACACTTGTTGAAGACAGAGGCAAGCATTGCACCCACCATGCTAGAGACAAAGAGGGGATGCATGCCTTGTTTGTAGGAGCCTGGTTTTGTCTCTAACTCTGAGCCCCTGCTTAGCACATGAGCGGACTGACTCAGAAGTTCATCGGGGTCCCTTCCAGCTCTGATAATGACATGGCCCTGACTGTCCAGGCACTGAAAATGCCATTGGGAAGATAAAATAGATTCATTCATGTAATTAGTATTCACTGAGTATTTACTATGTGTCATTCATGGTGCCAAGTGTTGGGAATGCAGGGGTAGCCTTGTCTACAAACATAGATAACTTTAGTAATTTTAAATAGTATAAGATAAGAAGCAAAGGAGGTATAAAAAGAATAGTATAATGTGAATTTCACCTCAGTACAAGAAATAAAAAAATGTGAATAACTTGGCCCAGATTCAAAGGTACGAAGTGGTTCTCCAGGTCTAAGAGCCGGGGCTTCCATTGTGTTGGCCACACAATAAAATCCAGCCCAATATTCTGTGCTTAGCAGACATTCAACAAAGACTTGTTGACAAAGGACAGAGGGAAAGGAAGGAGTGAGTCAGGGAAAAGGGGAGGAGAGAAGGGAAATAGTTCAGAAAAGGGAGGCTGGGGATGTCACTGTCTCCTGTGACAAGAAAAAACTGCAGTTCAGTCAAGCGGTCGAACAGCTCACTCAGCCAGGAAAGGCCACATGAAGCAGAGTGAATACGAAGGGAATGACTGGGGTTCGGCAAGTCAGAAAAGCTGGAGTTGGCAGTGAGACAGGCAATGTGACCCAGGGGTGGCATGGGGGTCATCTTTCCTATATATGTATATGCCTCACATAGCCTCAGAGAGACTGGGGGGCAGCAACTGGGGATATTGGCATTAGAATCCTGGCTCTGACACCTACCGGCTGGGTGGCTCTGGGAAGGCTAATCCTGGTTTCCTCATTTTTGACATGGAGATTATGGTGCCTACATTCCAGATTTTTCTAAGGGTGAAATGACATAAGGGTCTTATGGGGCACAGGTACAGTACTGGGAACAATTTGTGCTCAATATATGTGAGCACTTTCACTTTCCTCTCTGCAGGCAGTGAGGATGGGGAAGAGAAGAGTGGGCCGCTCAGAGTGTTTGAGCTGGGAGTATAAAGTCAGGCAGGAAAAGCAATGTCTTCCTCTCTGGGGCTGGTTGCCTGCCTGGAGGCAGAGTTCAGTGGCGGTCAATTCAGTCAGATTCAAGGGATCTTGTGTCCCTTACTCCTGCGGCCCTATGGCTGCCCAGAAACAGAAATAAAATGCAGGAACTTTTTTAAAATTCGAACTGAGCTGAGCAATCATTCATCTAATCACATCTTTTTAGCAGTAAACTTTCTGTGTTGTACACCATATGGAAGATGCTTTCTTCTCTAAGAAGCCAGATCATAGGTTGAGTATTTCCCCAGCTACAAGGGATTGGCAACTAATACCTGAACTGTGTAACATAGCTGCAGAGCCTTCTATATGTCCTAGAAGTTCTGAACTTCTAGGACATATAGAAGGCTCTGCACAGGTTTTTACTTAGTTTTGTTGCCATGGCATGAGTTTATTCTTTTTTGATGTCATCATGACATTGAACATTAAAATAGTCTAAGTTTTATATACAGATACATGCCCGATATGGTAGACACCTTACTCTGTAAGCAGAAATGATTGTGTCCCCATGATATTCTCCACGCTATGTTGCACACTGAAGGTACGAGACTAAGTTACAACCCCTATCCTCAGGGGTTTACAGCCTCAGTCACCAGGGATCTAGTGCCCACACTCATGTACTACCAGTGGGAGTGTGAATTAGCATGATCCTTTTAGAGAGCAATCTATAGATATGTATCCAGAGTCTGCAAACTATTCTTTTCTTTTACAAAAATAATTCTTCTACACCAAAAAAATCATCTGAAATTTTGAGAAGGAAAAAATGCTCTATATCTACAAAGGGGGGTATTTTTATATTAGTCTTAAGAGCATAGAATTAAAAACAATCTTAATGTGAGTCCAGTCAAGATGGTGTCATAGGTAAAGATGGTACTCAGAACCTCCCACAACCACAAATAAATTACAACTAAACTACAGAACAACCATCATTCAGAACTGACTGAAATCTAGTTATACTTAAGTCTTATAACTAGGGATACGAAGAAGCCACATTGAGACTGGGAGGAGGGGCAGAGACTCTGAATGGATTGGTCCCCTACCTACATGTGGCAGGTAAAAATCAGAAAGGATATCTTAGCTGTGGAGGTCCCTGAGAGGAGTCAGGGGTCCTAGCCCCACACAAGTACCCAAAGTTCAGGGTTTCAATTCTGGAGAGAGAAGTCCTCATAGCTATAAAAAGCAACAGGGATTTTGGCTGAGACAGAGGACCCTGGGAGTCCCAAGCAGTTCCTCTTAAAGGGCCTGTGTATAGACCTACTTACTCACTCTGAATGCCACTACTGGGGCAGCATCTCAAAAGCTGTCAGGAATATAGAGAGAGGAACTGAATTGTCTGGCTTCAGTAAGAGGGCTGGAGGAACAGCTTTCTCCTAGACAGAAGTGCTGGCAGAGGCCATTGTTCCTTTGCTGAGCCCTCTCCCCATAGAGCTGGTAGATGGGTATTATATTTATCTGAGTTTCCATCAACCTGGCTAACACTATACACCTCAACTTGGTAATTCTCTGACACTCTACCCCATCCATATTGTAGGCCAACCCAAGCCATTTCCAGTGGCTTTCCCCCCCATACAAACAATCTGTTTTGGCTCATGCTTCAGAATTTCCTAAAATCCCTTAAACAAGTATTATCTGTCCTGTGTGTACCACAAACATCTTGCTAAGTGGTCCTAGACCTGGCACTAACCTCAGTTCTCAGCTTGGCCTCTGCAGGGCACCTCTAAACCCAGCCCAATTAGCAGCCATCTGCAGATTGCTCTGTAGCTCATGCCAGGTGGCCCTGGGCAGGGCACAGGCAGTGGCTGACCTTTCACTGCACCTCCTGGGAGGCCCCAGAGCCAGTGCACCCTATGGACAGCTTCCGACCATGCTAGATTACAATCCAACTACCACCACAAGTGACATACTCAAGGAGAGGACTTGGCAGGCACCAAAACCCCACCAGGCATGTGGGGAGACTGTGCCACTGGGCCCCACAGGACACCTACCAGCATAAGGCCCCTGTATCAAGACTATATCTACCTAATATTGATATATAGAAACAAACACAGAGAAGTGGCCAAAATGAGGGGACAAGGAACTTGTCCCAAAGGAAAGAACAGGAGAAATCTTCGGAAAAGAACTAAATGAGATGGAGGCAAGCAAAGTACCAGACACAGTTGAAAACAGTGGTTACAAGGATGCTCAAGGAACTTAGTGAGAACTTCAACAGCATGAGAAAGGACATGGAAACAGTAAAACAAAGAACCAGTCAGAATTGAAGAATAAATGACAGGAAATCAATAGTGGAATAAATGAAGCAGCAGATCCAACCAGCAATTTGGAAGATACGCAAGCAAAAAACACCCAATCAGAACAGTAAAAAGAAAAAAGAATTTTAAAAAATGAGGATAGTGTAAGGAGACCCTGGGAAAATGTCAAGCATACCAACATTTGCATTATGGGGGTACCAGAAGGAGAAGAAAGCAAGAAATTAAAGCCTAGTAGAAACAATAATGATGAAAAAGTTCTTAAATCTGGTGAATGATATAGACACATAAGTCCAGGAAGCACAGACAGACTCAAAGAAGATGAACCCAAAAAGGCCCACACCAAGACACATCATAATTAAAATGCCAAAGGTTAAAGATGAAGAAAGAATCTTAAAAGCATCAAGAGAAAAGCAGTTAGTTGCTTACAAGGGAGCTCCCATAAGACTATCAGCTGATTTCTCAACAGAAATTTTGCAGGCCAGAAGGAAGTAGCAAGAAATATTCAAAGCGATGAAAAGCAAGGAGCTGCAGCCAAGATTACTCTGCCTAGCAAAGGTATCATTTATAACTGAAGGACAGATAAATAGCTTCCCAGCCAAGAAAAAGCCAAAGGAATTAATGACCACCAAACCAGTATTATAAGAAATGTTAAAGGGTCAAGAAGAAGAAGAAGGAGAAGGAGGAGGAGGAGGAAGAAGAAAAAATGAATAGTAAAATGGCAACAAATACATATCTATCAACAATTGCTTTAAATTCAAATGAATTAAATGCTCCAATCAAAAGACATGGTGACTAAATGGATAATAAAACAAGACCCTTACATACGCAGTCTGTAAGAGACTAACTTCACATCAAAAAACACACACAGACTAAAAGTGAAGGGATAAGAAAAGATATTTCATGAAAATCAAAACAAACAAACAAAAACCTGGGGTAGCAATACTTATATCAGACAAAGTAGACTTTAAAACAAAAGTTATGACAAGAGACAAAGAAGGACTCAGAAACTCCACTTCTGGGTATTTACCTAAAGAAACACAAAACACTGAATTGAAAAGACACATACACCCATATGTTTATTGCAGCATTGTTTATATTAGTCAAGATATGGAAAGGATGTAAGTGTGCACCAATAGATAAATGGATAAAGAAGAAGTGGTGCACTTACACACGTACAATGGATTATGACGCCGCCATAAAGGGGAATGGAATTTTACTATCTGCAACAACATGGATAGACCTAGAGGCTCTTATGTTCAGTGAAATAAGTCAGATACAGACAAATGCCAGATGATTTCACTTATATCCAAAATCTAAAAAACACGATAAACAAATAATCAGGACAGAAACAGACTCATAGATACAGCGAACGTTTTGATGGTTGCCAGATGAGGAGGGGATGGGTGAGAAAGGGGAAAGGATTTAGAAGGACAAACTGGTAGTTCCAGAGCCATCACAGGATATAAAGTGCAGCATGTTGAATGTGGTCAACGGTATTGTAATAACTATACAAGGGTGAGCAAAAGTGGGTTTACATTTGTGAATAGGAGAAACACATTTCATTCTTGTACTCTTATTTATTAATTATGGTATCTTTTATTTGTATTACAACTGTATGCCTACTTTTGCCCACCCCTGTATATGGTGTCAGTTGGGTACTAGATTTATTGAGGTTATCACTTTATAAGTTGTATAAATGTCTAATGACAGGGTTGTACACCTGAAACTAATATAATATGGTATGCCAACTATAACTTAAATATAAAAAATAGTGTTAAAAAAAGAAAGCAATCTTAATGCCCAGTAATAAGGGAGTGCTTAAGTAACTTAGCCTATACCCTCTTTACTAGACAGAGGGAGGTAATTAAAAAGCCAGTATAAAGAGTCCCCAGTAGGGTGGGAAATATTTAGGAACACTGTTAGAAGAAAAACGTGGGGTTCACAATCATTTGTGCAGTAACATCACAGCGATGCAACACTTTTCCTACATTCAAATGGTACTTTTCAGTTTTTGAGGTAGTTTCACAAGCACGTCTTAATTTTAAAATTCATGGCAGCCCTTTAATGGAATCAGGCCATGCATTATTGCTCCCAGTCTAAATGTGAGGAGATTGAGGTTCGCCGAGGCTTATGCATCTAATAACCAAGAATTTCACTTGCAGAAATGTGTAGAGGACGGGAGAATTGTTACTAAAGCTTTATAAAATGCATTGATTTTTCTTTGTGCTTGATGCCAGCTCCTCACTGAGCAGCCTGCCTCTTCTCTTCCCATCCTCTCTGCCTGCTGAGAGGAAGGTGAGAGGCCTACCACTGATTGAATCAAAGTAATAACTTCCCACAATTGTCTTGGTATACTTCCACTACTGCTTTGCTCTGTAGAAAAGTAATCTGCGCTTTCACTTCGGTGCTGACGTGACTAGAGATGCTTTCTTGCTGCAATATAGAAATATCTCTGCACAGGGACCCTCAGTGACTCTGCACAGGAACTCAGGCTCAAGCAGTGACAAAAACAATCAGAGGCAGGTGGGAGACAGTGACATAAGCAAGGTGGCACTTAACTCTTTGCACAAGCAGCCCTCCCCACCTCAGGCCTCTCCTGCATTAGCCATTTCATAAGCTCTATGCTCGAGCTGCACTGTGCTGCCCCTGCTCCCGGGGCTTAGCTCACTTGCCCCACCTCTTCATACTGCTCAACCTTTCCTTCTGCCCAGTAGCATTTCTGTGTGCCATCTCGAAAAAGGCTCCTCCCTTCAAGGTCAGCTAAAATGAAGCCTCTTTGGTGGCAGAGTCAGCTGGTCTATTCTCTGGGTTCTCCAAACACCGTGTAACATCCTCTCTCAATATTTGCACCACTCCATATTCTAGTGTGGTTGTATATTTCAGTGTTACCCACAAAATGGAATGCTCAGAACCAGAGAATACACAGCTCCACTGAACCCTCAGAAAAGCATCTAAGATATGTCTTTTTAATCCCAGTCGTATAGATGAGAACTAGGTGCACATACGTGTTCAGGGTAAAATAGCTAGTACATGGCAGGCCCATATTTAAACTTACATCTAATTTTGTGTCCCCAGCTCCTCCATAGCTGAATGAATGAATGAATGAATGAATTAGTGACTAATCAAAAACTTCCTTAACAGTATCCCCTCCTTGTGTACACCTTCTCTCTGGTGACACAGGTTGCCGTAACTCAGAGAAGAGGCCTGGTGGAAATGACCACATCAACTCCTAAGGTCTGCAATTGCCCTCTGCTATGGTCTATTCTCTCATGATTGCTAGAACAGAAAAGACTTTCGAGTTTATCTAGGACACTGTTCTTTTTAAATTATCCTATAATCAGGAGCTTATTTCCTTCTCAGTTCCCTTTCAGTCCTTCTGTCAGTGATTAAGGAGAAAGTCTCAAAGTGGTGTTAATATGCCTCTTACAAGTCTCTAAACATTTGCTAATTTTCCTTTTTAACAAAGAGAGAACAAGTGTTGGGCATAGAGCCTTGGCAGAAAAAGGCACCTCGTTACAAGCCAGCAACAATGTTTTGTTTTCATTATACTCATTTTTATAGTTACCTTCTATTTAGGGTGAATGATAATGTCTTTCCATTTATGTAGTGATTTAAAGTCCCCATTATAAACACACACATTTATAGGAGAAAAGAGTTATTTTAAAGAAAAATACTGTATAAATAGAGCATAGAAGTTATATAGATAAAGAGCAAATCGTGCAGGCACAGAGACAGCCCAATATTTGGGAAATTCCAGTTAAGTCCAACCACCTGTTTAGCAGGGGAACACAAGCCCAGAAAGGGCAAGTGGTTTACCAGACATCACCCAGCCAGCTCCTCCCCTCTCCTTGGCTGTGCATATATCTCTAAGAGCTCTTTCTATATTTATTTTGCTACTAGTAAAGGAAATGGCCAAAGTATTCTGTTGGTGGTAAGGGACACCTGGCTGGGGATTATCAGGGAGGCTGTGTTCTGGATTTCCTCAGCAGTGAAAAGCCACCCTACGCCCTGGGTGGGGTCAGCAGGCGGCAGGTACCTTGGTGGACTTGTTGGTCATTCATTGACTGAGCAGAGCTCAGGAAGAAATAGACCATTGGGCACTTACAGTGAAGAGTCACAGTCGTAGCTTATAAAACAGCATTAATAAAGTCCACAAAGACATACCTAAGCGAGAAAAATGAGCCTCTGCCTCTGTAAATAAATCCATGGCTTGCAAATAAAAACATGCCAGAAAAACCAACTGCAAATGTACTCCTAGAAAAAGAGACCAGATGTCCCTTGGAATCTTTTTAATTAAATTGTGAGTCAATTGCAAGCCAGAGGGGTGGGGGGCTGAGGGGAGTAGAATTTTGCTTTCTAAGATTGCCAGATGCAAAGTCCAATTTTCAGGATAATATATCCAGGGTGGAGGAAGCTTTCCAAAATTTAATTACATATTGCCTAGCAACTGAGGAGACGAACAGGAATAAAGTTGGGAGGCCTGCGGTGATGCATTAAAGATGTTGATGCCCCAGGTTGGAGAATGCACATCGACGGGCTGTGGTCAGGAATCATGGGCGGCAGTTTCAGGTACATAAATTGTAAGCCTCATTCCAGTCCATCTCTCGTGGGCCGACTAACACGATAACCTGGCAGAATCGGGACTCTACGTTCTTCACTTATCGCAATGGAAGCAACTTTTTTTCTTTTTGTAAAAAGTAACAGTTATCGTCAGACATTCAACAGTATAGAGATGTATAAGACAGCAAGTAAATGCTTTCCTGACAAGTACCACTGTTAATATCCTGGTTTATACATTTCTAGAATTTTCTAATCATAGTTAACCTCCTTCTTTCTTATCTCAGTGAGATATTACTACTACATATTGTGATCTGGAACCTGTTTTCTTTCCTCTAATATTTGGTGACTATTCTTTTCTAACCTTTGGTTTTTACTGAAATGTAACAAACATATAGAAAAGTCCACAAATAATGGAACCACCATTGAGGACAATACTTTCATCATTATTAGCCTCATGCCCTCCACCATGACTAGCCTTGCCCCCCAATTCTCTTGTACCCCCTCCTACTCACTACTCCCTTCCTTCTCTCCAAACTTCACACATATATTAGTTTTGCCTGATTTCAGCCTTCATACAGAAGAAATCAAACGCTATATATTCTTCTGTGTCTGACTCACTTGCTCAACATTTGTGTAGCTGTGGTTCATTTTTTATTTGTATAGTACTGCACTATATGGTTATATAATAATTGGTGTATCCATTCCAATGCTGATGAAACTTTAGGTTGCCTCCAGCTTGGGGCCACTGCCAAGAGGGCTGCTTTGTGCATTCTTTTTGGCACACTTATAAAGACCTTTCTCTTGGGTATGTACTGAGGAGTGAAATTGCCACCTTTCTAAAACAACTGTAACAATTTACGCTCTCAATATGAGTTTATGAAAGCTTCTAAATTCATCCTTTTGAACGTCTGCACCATGTTTTATTGTATAAATATATTTATAGTTTCCTACTGATAGAAAATTTGGTTGTTCCAATTCTATATACATATTTCTTTTAAAAAAACAGTGCTTCCATGAATATCCCTTTACATTGATCTTTGAGCACTTCTGTCATGATTCCTTAGAGTACATTCCCAGGAGTGAGATTTTGGGGGTCAAAGGGTATCTGTATTTTAAATGTCCATATTTTCAGGTTTCCTAAATTTCTTTCCTAAGTTAATGTCCTACAACCCCACCATCCTTCTGGCAGTTCCTAAATTTCATCTTTCTGTTTGTTTCCTTGAACACACTCCAACTGTCCTATAAAATGCGGGCCCCAGAACTGATCTCTGTACTTCCTGGGCAGCGCTGAATGGATTGGATAGAAGCGTGGGGTCTAGAGATGCTGGAGACAGAGACATGGAGATCTCCACGTGTGGTCTTTTGGACACATCAGTCACGTGGGAAGAAAAGACCATATAAGGTGAATGCTGACGTTCAACATTTATTGAGAGTCATGTGCACTCGGTCATACAAAGACCATTAGGACAAAGACATAGGCGAAAATCCTATAATGGAGATCTGATGTGTTATGTTGGCACAGAAGAGAGAGTGAATACTTTCCGAAGGAACAGAAAAGGCTTAGAAGAAAATTCATATGTTTGCTGTTATATCGGGTCAGGTTGGCTGAGGATTACCTAGTTTAAAGTGGGATATGAATATTTTCAAGAACTCCTCTTTCGGATCCCTTGGCTTCAATGCACCAGGACCTTTATGGTGGTATTTCATTTGGGCTATCTCTTTAGTTTTATAATAATTTATGTATGTATTGCTCTCCCCCCATTTCTCAGATGAGAACTGAAGGCTTAAAGAGAATAAAATTAACTCACCGAGGTTGCACAGCTTGTCAAGGAGAGAAGATTAGAAGCCATCTCTGTCCAACTTCAAAAACCAGGCTCTTTTTGCCCTCTGCAGTCATTTTAACAAAAAGCAATGTAAAAGCCCAGTTACGGAGGCTTTGAGGTTACCAGGGATGCAGGTGATGAGACGTAAGGGAAAGGGTGCTGGTGTCCATTGGAGGACCTGAGGTCCAAAGGAGGAGACTCCTCTGAGAGGGGATTGCATGGGGCTTCCGGCCAGATGCAGAGGTCTGGGCTGCAGCTGCTCTGGTAACTGCCTCAGGGCTTCTGCTGTGTGGGCAGGGTCCCCTGCCTGTGCTCACCCTGCATCCTCACCCTCGGACTCTCTGTGAGGAACATCTCCACAAGGCAGACAGGAAGGCACACGGAGGGAAAGGAATGCCCCAGGTGCATCAGAGATCTGGCACTACTGTCATCTTGTGAAAGCAGAGCAAGGACATGAAGTTTAGGAAGAGTGAAGCGACTTATAGAAGCAGCAGAGCTGAGATTTGAACTCACATCTCCTGGCCCATGGTTTCCATCTGAGAAAGTTCCTCTACTGTTTGCTTTTAGCAACAGCCACAGACTTTTACTCCCTCTGAGCTATGACAGTACGATCCACAGTCATATGTTTATATAGTAATTAAATTTCAGCCATATATTTATATAGTAATTAAATTTCATTTGTTTAATTTATTTACTTACTTGACAATATTTATAGCAGGAGTCAGCACTGGGCAGGGGAGGGTGAGTTTGAATGAAGTAACGGTAAGTATTCCAGGGTTATGAGCCAGAGGCTCGGCAGCAGTGCTCAACTCTGCCACTGCGTCCTGAGAGTGGCAGTGGAGAACATGTCAACAAACGTGTGTGTGTGTGTCCAGGTATAACTTCTTCAGCAAAACAAATGACAGGGGACATAGGATAGCCATGGGCAAAAGAATAAAGTTACACCACTACCTCACACTGAATGCAAAAATCACCTGAAAATGGACTAAAGAATTAAACGTAAGATCTGAAACCATAAAATTCTAGAAGGAAAATTGGCATAAGTTTGTATGACCTCAAATTAGGCAATGTTTTGTAGACATGGCACCAAAAGCACAAGCAACAACAGGAAAATAATAACAAACTGGACTTCATCAAAATTAAAACTTTTGTGCTGCGAAGAAAATGTCACCAAGAGAATAACAGAGATCCACAGAATAGGAGGAAATATTTGCAAAACATGTATCTAATCAGGGACTTGTCTCCAAAATACGTAAATAACTCTTACAACAGAGTAACAAAACAGACAAGTAACCCAATTAAAAAATGAGCAAAGAATCTGAAGAGACATTTCTCAAAAAAATATGTACATGATCAATAAGCACATGAAAAGAAGCTCAAGATCACCAGTCATGGGAGAAATGCAAATCCACACCCACCAGGAGTTACTGCTTCACACCCCCTGGGAAGGTTATAATAGAAAAGGCAAAGAATACAAGTGTGGTGAGGACGCAGAGCAACTGAAACCCTCGTGCACTGCTGGCGGGAATGTGAACTGGCATAGTCGATTTGGAAAACAGTCCAGCAGTTCCTCAAAAGGTTAAACATAGAGTTATCATATGATCCAGTAATTTCACTTCTAGGTATACATCCAAGAGAAATAAAAACATATGTCTACATAAAACTTACACATGAACATTCATAGTAGCATCATTAATGATACCCCAAAAGTGGAAACAACCCCAATAGCCATCAGCTGATGAGTATGTAAACAAAATGTGGCGTATCTACACAATGGAATATTATTTAGCCATAAAAGAAATAACATACAGATGCATGTTATCACACAGGTGCACCTTGAAACCAATGCACTAAGTGAAAGAACCCAATTGTATTGTGTGATTCCATTTATATGAAATGTCTGGATTAGACAAACGAGACAGAATTCACACTAGTGATTGCCTAGCACTGAGAGTGAGGAGTTAAAGAGAAATGGGAGTGGCTGCTAAGTAGTTTCTGAATCAATTTATAAAATTGACTGTGGTAATAGTATAGTATAACACAACTCTGGTTATACTAAAAGCCATTGAACTGTAAACTTTAAATGGGTAAATTGTATGTAATATGAATCATATCTCAATAAAACAGTTATATTAAAAACAACCAAAAAACTCAAGATGGCAGGCTGTGTTTGTCCCAAAGGCCACTGTCTGCCAACCCTGATTTATAGGATGCCAGGTACAGTGCCAGGTGTGGAGCACAGCGCAGAGAAAATGGGACTCAGCTCTGGTGAGGCGCGCAGTCTGGTGGCAGAGGCGGGTGTGGAACACAATCATTTCCAATCGGTCTGCAGTAAGAAACCGTAGTAGGTGTTTCAAAGGAGAAAATGCAGGAGAGGGAGGAGGAACAGGGTCAAGCAGAGCCTGTGGGCCATGATGAGGAATTCTGTTGGTTTGCTTTTTTCAGTGCTCTGCCCAAGCCTCTCTCTGGATGCTATTTGGAGAGCAGGCTGGGAGAGGGCAAGAAGGGAAATAGACCAGCAGGAAGGTGAATGGACTGAGAGATACCTAGGTGGAGAGACAAGAGGTCACGATGATGGGTTGGATTTAGAGCAGCTGGAGGAGGGAGAATTCAAGACTCACCCCAGTTTTATGGCTTAAGCAGTTGATGGAGGGCATGAGGTTTTTTTCAATGGTCTGAGGGATGGGGATTGTGGGGGAGAATCCCAGGGCCAGGTCTCAGATATTGGAGACTTCCTAGGGAGTTCCAAATGTGGGCTCAGACCTGAGTTTTCTTTATCAGTACAATTGCAATAATAATATTACCTTATGAGGTTGTCATGATGATTAAATGAGTTAATATTTGGAAAGCTCTTAGAATATACAATTCCTCACTTAAGGTCGATAGGCTTTTGGAACTGCGATGAACCAAAGTATAATGAAACCAATTTTACCATAGGCTAATTGATATAAACAAGAGTTAAGCTCCTATAACCTCTCATTTACGCTGTAACGAAATGTCCTCAAAAGAAACAACTTTATAAAGGAAACAATACTGAAAAAAAAATAAGTTATTTGAGAACCTGCTGTACTCTGATAGCCAAGGACTGCAAAGAGTTGGCCTCAGTGGGAAGACAGGAGCTAGGAGAGGCAAGACCCTCCCTGTGAAAAGTCCCAGCTGCCTGCTCCTGCCCCTTGAGTGCTGGCATGACGTATAGGTGTCTTGGCCTCTCCACTGTGGGTGACGAGCCATGCAGTATCATTGTTAATTAAGAGCTCATCCCTGGAGCTAGATCACCTGGGTTTAATCCCAGCCACACTTCTTACCAGCTGTGTGACTGAGCAAACTACCTAATTGCTCATTTGTGCCTCAGTTACGTCCCCACAAAAATGAGCAGAACTGTCCCTATGCCATTGTGAGGATTCAGAGAGTCAATACATGCTTAGTTCGTAGAGCTGTGGCTGCCCTGGAGGCATTTGCCATTCTGGCTTTGGGACTCAGGAAAGGTGGGAGGCAAGGCGCTTTGTTGTTGACAGGTGGTGTCTGCTGGGTGAAATCTCTGCACCACTTGGAACTGGTAGCTGATTTTCCTCTGCATGAGGTGTGAGGGTCATGATCAAGTGCAGTGACAATCTGCCCCCTTTCCCTTCCTTCCTGGAGGCTCTTGAGCACCCAGCACCCACTTCAGGCTCTTCTAGACAGATATCAGGTCTGTGACACAAAGTCACTTGTAGCTCCCGCCCCTGGGGAGGGCTGAGTCCCAGTGGCCCTTTCAGGAGGAATTCTGGTCTGGGTGGGGCTGGAACACTTGCTAAGTAAGGGTCAGTGTCTCAGTCAACTCAACTGGGATGGGGAGAGGACAGGTCAGACGGCAGCCAGTCACCACCTTGCTCGACAAGTGCGAACTATTCTGGGCAGCACTTGAAGCAATAACACTTGATACTAATTGACTGCAGCAAGGCAGCAGGTGCCCCTCAAACCCCTTCCAGCTTCTTCCACAGTGTCAGCCCAGCCTCCTCCCTTCCTTGCTTAGCCTGATGTGCTGACTCTCCTGGTTTCCAGATGGACAATGTGGCAGAAGGCCCTGATGGGTGGGGCGGGGCTGAGAAGGAGGGAGGGGTATGTGTGTGATGCTTTTCTTCCACATATACTTGTCTTATGTAGGAGGATGGATTCTCTGCACCTAAGGTCCCCTACCCCCTCCATCCTAGTCTAAAGGTGTTCTCTCCCAGGGCAGCCTCCTCAGTGAGGCAGGGGCGTCTGTGTTCTCAGAGCTCTAGGAGGAGGACTCAGCTGCCTGAATTATGGAGGGGAGGAGAGGGACAATGGCCACAGGAAAGAGGAGGCTGATGAATTATGCATGCTGGAGGTGACAGTAAACAGTCTCTGGATGGCTCTGATGAGCTACTGCAGACTAAAAACAAGGGGAGTTGGGCGCTGAGTCACAGCAAAGGGGGTGATTAGTCTGTCAGCGGTACCATCTTGGGTGAGGTTTGGGACTGAGTCATGCCCTGCAGAGGGAGGGAGAGAAGCTGGGCCCCAACAGGACCAGGGAGGGCCCATATGTTTCTGATGAGCCTCACCATTCCGGGGTCCCTCCTCACCTCCCACTTGCAGGCTCAGCCCTTCTGCCCCCACCCCCAGGATGAACACCCCTGGAGCAGCAGCTCTCAGCCAGGAGAGCACTGGGACTTCTCTCCCATCGGCAGGGAGGGGTGCCAATAATTTTCTTTTGCCTGTGTGTGTCTGACTGGTCTGGCGGACAGCCTCTAAGCCCAGCCTGGAATCGAGGAGGTGTGCCGACAGCCACGAGTGTGGCTGGTTGTCGACACACAGAGCACAGAGCCACACAGACTCAAGATGGGGGGGCCAGGACCCCACAGACAGCCTGAGTCAAGGATCAGTCTAAGCAGGCCTGGCAGGTAGATGTACACGGAGATCAGACAGCAACTAGAGACAGCAAGACGGGTGGATGGATTGGTTTGTTCATTCATTCATTCATTCATTCACTCATTCACTTGTACGTGGTTATTGAGCACTATTATGTACCAGGCACTCCTCCTGATGTCAGGAATACATCAAGAGAGCCGAGACAACTATTCTCATGAAACAGTGTGGGGAGTCAGACAAAATGCAAGTAAGCAATTAACACGCAAGCTGATTTTAGATGGAAACTAGAAAGGGAATGGTGTGACTGACTAGAGAAGGGCTCCCTTAAGACACAGTGGTCAGGGAAGACCACATTGGGTAGGGGACCTTGGGACCTGGGGGAGAGCAGGCATGAAGGGCCTGAGGCAGGGAAGAGCTTGGCACACTCAGAATGCCAGGTGGGGCTTCAGTGAAGAGGGAGTGGGAGGTGAAGCAGAGGCCAGAAGCACCAGATCACATGGGAAGGTGCAGAGGCCGGATTCCCAGCTCCATGTGGAGCCGTCCGTGACTTCCCACGGAGAAGAACTTTCTTGTTTATGAGAGCAAATCCCAGGGAAAGGGCTGCCCTGGAGGCGTTTGTCACTCTGCTTTGGGACTTGGGGCCGGCCCTAGCTCATGGCCGGAGGCACAATGCTCTGCCTTTCCAGAGCCTGCAGGTAGCCTCAAAGTGGTAGGAACATCAAAACATTTGAAGACAAAGGATAAAAGGAATATTTATGAAGCACCCTTTGTATGGTGGAGATTCACATACATGGTCCCTTTTATTACCTGTAACAATTCTTATCACAGAGGAGATGAACAGAATTCAGAGAGTTAAATAACATGTCTGCCCAAGAAGTGGCAGGATTCCATCTCTGACCTACAGCCCATGACCTTAACCTTTTGTTGCCACTTGGGAGAACTACAGGGCATGGTTAAGGTCTTCCATTTCAATTTGCACTTCTGACATGTGAGGAAGAGGCTAAGCCACGATGGTATGGCTCACTGGTGGTTGAGCAGAGCAGGCCAGGCCAGGCCATAACCTTCTGAGCTACAGGGCATGGTTAAGGTCTTCCATTTCAATCTGTGCTTCTGACATGGTTCAGGGTTCCCCCATGACACCCTTGGCAGGCAGTGTGGGGTAGCAGAAGATCCTGAAGGATTTGGGATCATTCCTATGCCATCACTTAATACTGTGTGACCTTGGACAGATTCCCTCCCTTCTCTAACGCTCAGCATCCTTTTCAGTAAAATGGGGTATTAATATTGATTTCAGTCTTATAAAGTATTATTTTAAAGATCAACAGGGGCAATGCCATATGCAAAAGCACCTGATGCAATGCTTTTAAAGCCCCCAGCTGCACCAAGACTCAAGCCCAGGTTTGTCTAAACCTGTTTATGGTTCAGCCCACCCTCTGGCAGTGGTACTTCCAAAGGTTGTGAGAATCCTATGTGTCCATGTCAGAACCTGGAAGAAGATGTTCCAAGCTCCCCTTTGGGAAGAAAGTAATCTGGGGCTCTGACTCACTGCCGCAGGCCTCTGGCCACTGGCCTCTGGCACTTGGGAGGGAGGGACTTAAACCTATGTCTTAGCCAGGCAGCTGGGCTTCCCCCACTTGACCAGCTCCTGCCTGTTCTCTTCCAGACTGATCTTGTGTTCAGTCTTTCTCACCTCATAAGACTTCTCAGCAACTGTCCTGGAGACCAGGGCTTTTGACCCACACCTTTGGGTTTGTTTCCTTCTAGGTTCTAGTATCAATCACAATGCACCAATTTTGCCTCTCCCCCTCAGGTTTGATTGACAGAAACACTTAGAGATGCCTAGAGGACAGGAGAGGCTGTTGCCTCTGCAGGAGCTGACTGGGCCCCACCTGTTCTCAGAAGGTATATCATCTCCTTCTGCTGTGAGCTGACCACGTGAACACAAGGAATGGAAGGACCTTACATCTCTCTTCCAGCAGAGTTTTCAGATAAAGCACAGCAAGCAACAAATTTTTAGTGTAAGTATATCCTAAATATTGCATACTTATACTGAAACTCCACTTGTTTTTTTATCTAAATTGAAATTTAACTGGATGTTCTGTATTTATATTTGCTAAACCAAGTGCCCCTTGCCTCAGGTCAACCATTCTTCCCACCACGTTCCCCTGACCTTGAGCCTCAGTTCTGATAACGGCTTAACTGGTCTGGGACTTGGCCTTGAACCCAGATCTGATAAATGTGTCTCCATTCCCCTGTGACTATGACTGAGCCTCGACATGATAACCTCTTTCCTAGTATCCCAGACACCCTGACTTCCTCTTTCTAGTCCTGCCCACTCACACCGGAGTCTTTCTCCACCCCTTGGCTGGCCACAGACTTCCTGAGTGCCAACCTTTTGCTGGCCTTCCCAGGCATGTCCATGTGGGGCCTAGTGCCCTGATCTACCTCCCTTAAGTTCCCGCTGGTGGAAATCACCTGTTGCTGGTCACCACATGCTGCTTGGATAGAGCATTTTCTCTGGATTACCTATGACTAGTCTTGCTCCTCTTTCCCAGCAGTATTCCCGTCCTATTAAAATCAACTGCCCTCCTCCCTCTTGCTCTATGCTAAGCTCCAATGACAGCTAGTCTTTGAGCTCAAATCCACTCAGAACATGTGTCTGGACCAATATTTACTGCATTCTCCATCACCTAACAGCATCAGTCACATAGTACATGCCTAGTAAATATTCATTGAATAAATGAAAATAAAATAGAAAACTAAGTCTCAAAAGAGTTGGATGATGATGATGATGAAGAACAGAAATTCCCTTGAGAGATGAGCACAGAAAACTGTTGGCCAGTTTTGCCTAGATCACCATCTCATGGTCCACACACCACAAATATTTTTATAACCAGATATAAAATATGTGGTTCCTTTGGCAGTAGTGGCTCCAAGTTAAAGAAATCCCAGAAGTGAGAGGAAAGGAAAAGAGCGAAAATTTTGGGGATGATTCTGTCCACTGCTCCGCCCAGAAGAATTCTCAATTCATATGGAGGGTTTTGTGTCTCCTTTACTTAAGGCCACTCATTCCCTAAGGCCACTCAGGGAGCTATCCTGCATTACTCACTTTCTTGCTTCCTCCTCTCCCTCCTTCCTCTTCTGCCCTGTCCCTGCCCTGCTAGACCTGCACCTGTGCATTAAGAAGATGCTTAATGAATGACGATAAATCCAAACCTTTGGCTGCAGTTCTTCCTTTCAGCCAAAGTAACCTGGCCCACAGGAAAATGATTAACTGGATGAATTTTCTTTCTTTGTCTCCTTTTAAAAAAGAATGATCCCCTTGAAAGTGCAAAGGGTCCCAGAGTGAGTGACTTAAACCCAGCTTTTACAATGCCACTCAATGCAGGTCTCTTAATTCCAGTAAAGAGCAGGGAAGTCTTTTGATTTTCACAGAAAAAGAAGAAAAATGCTTAAATTGAAAAATTTCTATTGTGAGGTTGTTTTTTTAAGAAAAGAGAGGGCTATTTCAGATCATATATATTTAAAATAAAATTAAAAAAAAAAAAACAGAAGATGGGCCTAAATGGGCACTAGGAGCATTGTATTGAAAAGACATTGGTTCAAGGCCTCACCTTGCCACGTGCTGGCTGTGTTGTCTTTATCTCTTCACACCTCTGTGTTCTCATTTGTAAAATGGGACTGAAGGTATGTCCTTCCCTAACTCCCAGGGACATGGTGAGGGTAAAATAAAACAGGAAATGTAAGCCCTCTTGATTCCTGGAGAAGCCGTGCACAAAAGGGAAGGGAATCTCTGCCTTTCACCTGGATATGCCTGGAAAGGCCCTCAGGACGGTGCCACCGTGGGTCCCTAGGACACCTGGTCACTTCTATCTGACCTGTGCCTGTGGTTAGGATTTTTAAAAGATTTTATTTATTTATTTTTAGAGAGATAATAAGGAAGGGAGAAAGAAAAAGAGAGAAACATCAATGTGTGGCTGCCTCTTGTAGGCCCCCTACTGGCAATCTGGCCTGCAACCCAGGCCTGGGCCCTGACTGGGAATCTAACCAGAGACCCTTCGGTTCTCAGGCCAGTGCTCAATCCACTGAGCCACACCAGCCAGGACTGGAAACAGGATTTTGATGATCCCTTTCAAACCAGAACTTCTGAGACTAAACAAATGTCTTAAAAGTAATAAACATAGCAATGATAAGAATACTAATGCTGCAGTGATTTATATTTTTGAGCTTCCTTTCTACTAATTACTTCTCAGGGACCAGTACTTCATTGCACTATCGCAATCCTTTAACAACTCTATGAGGGCAATAATTATTATCCCCATTTTATAAATAATGTGAATTACTAAGATGTTAAGTAAGATGCCCAAGATCTCACAGTTCAATAAATGCCAGAGCCTCATTTCTAATAAAAGATTACATTCTCTTAAATATCCAATCTTAAATTCCCTGTATCTACATTCATTCAATGATTATTTGTTAAGCACCTACTATATAACCATCACTGTGTCAGACATTGGGAATACTGTGGGGGAGGCATGTGTAAAACACGCAGTCCAGAGCTCATGGTCCAGTTGTCACTGAATTTGGAATCTGAACCAGGTCTGCCTCTCATGCCACATGGATGGGCAATAAGTAGAACAAGCCCAGTCCAGCCACAAATAAACTGTGGTGTCCAAAGGCCATGTTGTATTCACTTCTGCAGGGTCGATTCCCCATGCATCTTTCTGAGAGCTGCAGCTTCCCTTGAAACGTTTCCATTGTCTCAGAAGCCCGTGTGTTGGAGTTAGAATATGAGTTTCACATCAATTTATGTTCCTTTTGCTTTTCTGAGTCAAGGAGCAAAGCTCTACATTATTTCTTAACTCACAAAAATCCAACAATGTGCTTTGCCACAGTAAACACCAAAGCATATTTCAACATATTAAAATAGGTAATAGCAGCTAGTGAAGCCGAAGTCATTTCATGATGAATTTTACTCCTCCACCCCTTCCTCTTGTATGGCACCCTGCATTTGCATACTGAATAGAATTCTGATAAATGGATGAATAAACAAAACAATCCCAAGTGTGTTGATTGGCTTAGCTCTACACAAAGACTGCACTTGGCTTCTAGCCCCATCCAACCACCTAACAGATAATTGAATTTGTACCCAGGAAGAACCAGGTAGAGGATTATGAAATTTTCTCATTGCAGTGGGAGGATCAAGTCAGAGCAAATGGACTATAGCCTCATCAGGTAGAGAAAGATTCCAAATGCTTCCTTCCCACAGACTGCCCCTGGACAGTGCCCCCCACTGCCTGTCTTGAGAGCCATCCCCCCACACAGATGATCCTCAAGTCTGTTCTAGCCCTGTGACCTCTCTTCTCAGCCCCAGTGCACTTGTCACCTTGCCTGCTGGTCATCTCCCATAAACAGTCCACAAGCACCACAGACCCCCTTAGAATGAGACTCACAAGACTCAAGACAGCATCCTCCACCTTGCAACCAGCATCTCTTTCTGCATTTCCTGTATTAGGGGATGGACCCTTGTTTTTGTACAACAAAGAACAACAGGAACAACAATCAAATTTCTTTTTTCTACAGGGGAGAAAACTGGAGCTCAGACAGGTAAAGTAACTTAGTCACACCATTAGTAAGTTCAAGAGTGGTGGTCGAACCCAGGCAGCCTGGCTCCAGAGCCCAATGTGTAACCACAAGACTATCCCTCTGCCCAGGCACTGTGCTGAGCATCCTTTGTGTGCACCCCCATGCCTGGTCATTTCTCTGCCTTCCTCTGTCTGCCCTGCTCTGGGCTTCGAGAGGCTGACTTCTGTGCACCGTGCCATCTGGACTCCCTTGCGGCCAGCTGAAGGTTGGGTGTGGCCAATGAGAGACTGGATGATTGGAGGAGAGAAAGGTCAGGAGATTTAGCCCCATACCCTACCCATTTCCTCCCATCCTCACTCTAGTACTGCCAGGTGACAACTCCTCCATGGGCCTAGTAACACCATTTCCTCACTTTGTTCCTGCAGGCCCAGGGGTAGTCACAGTTTCCCACAGCTGTCTGTCCCTGGATGCTCCTCCAGAGTCCTGGCTCCACTTATCCCTGCTCTCACCTCTGCAAACAGTCCTTGCCTTCTCTTTCCTGCTGGCATCCATTTGGATTCCAATCTTTGATGTCATCTATGACTTTCCCCTCCCCTGGCAATATGAAGGCCTGTGACTCCCCCCTTGGAGTGTCTCTAGTATTTTGTTCTTCACCTGTATTCCTACTGCTGTCTTACACTGTCCCATTAGCTTCCTACCTGGTCTCCCTGCATGCAGGCTCTTATGTCTCCTATGGATCTTCCATAACAGTCAGAGCCCTCCCCACAAAGCCTACATTCACTCTTTTATTTGCCTTTCAAAACCCTTCAATGGTTCCCTAAAGCCTAAAGAATAAAATCAAACTTCTAAGTCTAGAGTCAGTCTGATTCATTTTTGTATTTCTCCAAGGACCTTGCTTGTATTCAATATACGTTGTGTTGAATGAAGAAAATATTATCATTATTTGTGAAGTTCAAAAGGTGTACAGCTCAGGAACGCAGGGCTGCAGTCAAAGCATCCTCGAACACTTTGTAATCTTGACTGGTGTTATAATCCAAGGATGAGCACCTTCAAAAGCTGTTCTCAGCCCCATCTATTTTGCCTTAGCTCTTGACTTAACAGCTCCATTGCCAACACACACAGTCAAGTTTCAGGTTTTCCTTCTTCCACATGGGGAGGAAGGACTATGAGGGAGTAGCAGCATGGGCTGGAGGCAAACCACCTATGTCCAGCTCCTGGTCTCTCTGTGCTTCAGCAAGTTAGTGGATCATTCAAAGTCTAGCTTCTTCTCTGTGAAATAGGAATAAAAATTGTACCTTCTGCATAGGTTATTTTTTAAGGGGATTAAATAAGGCATGAAGCATGGTACTAAGAACAAAACTCCCAAAGATTTAAGCAGGTATTACTATATGCCCAATTATAAAGCAAGATTGTTATATTTAATAGTATTATGTCTATTGAATAAGCTGTGTGCATACAGCAGTGCTTGCATGTAGACTATTTTAGTTAAACCTCCCCCAATATTGAGTTGTATTATTAGCCTTTGTATAAGAGGAAAGGGACAGGCAGAGAGGTTATACGTCTTGCTTGACATCACACTGCAAATAAGTGCTGAGTCAAGACTGGAATATGGGACAACTGGTTCAAAAATACACTAGTCTGAGGACAATGTGCTCTGATGCCCGATCAAAAGGAACCTAATCAACAAAACAAACAAGCAAGCAAAATATAACACAAGTCAATTCACTTTCAAGACCTACCTCAAATGTCCCTTCCTCTGTGAAATCTTCCTTCATTCCTGAGAAGGATTCACCAATCTTCTGCCATCTAGAAGCACCCCCAATTGTAGACCTACTCAGATTAACTGAAGTTAGTTGTGTGTTATCCTTGGGAATTTACATCTAGCTCTTTCACTAAACTGCGAGTGCTCCAAGGACATAACTGCTGTCACTCACACGGGCAATCTCAGGGACCATCTCAGTGCCTTGCATAAAGTAGACAGCAAGGCAATAAAGCACAGTAGGATTTATCAGTCAGGATAAACCAGTTATGTCATAGTAAATAATAACCCTCTGAATCTTGGTGGCTTTCAAAAACAAAGGTTCCTTTTTTATTCATTCAATATTCTCCTTGCAGCTGACTGGAACTCCCGCTCCAGAAGCAGCAGCCCCTGGCTCCATTATGAATGTCTCATAGAAGATGGACAAAGGAAAGATGGCAGAAGACACATTGGCCCTTAAAACTCCAGCTTGGATGGGGTGCACATACCTGCATCCACATCTCATTGGCCAAGGCAAGACACACAGCCAGTCCTGAGGTCAGGGGCAGGATTCTTCCTTGGAGGGGCTCTGATTGAGGATGGGACAGCACACAGTGAATCTAGCAACTGGGAGCTCCATTTAGAAGGGGACTAATACTTAGTTATTGAAGATGTACTATGAGGCAGGAAGTACATTACATGTTTGACATAGAATCCTTATTGAAATATATATTCATGAAACACCCCTCCCCCAGTGCACATCCATGAGGGTACAGATCATTGCTTTAGCTTTGCAGATGATGAATCCCAGGCTTCAAGAAGTTAAGAAAATATATTAAGATCATGCATGATCTTAATCTATTCAATGTGAGTCTAACTCCAAAGCTCACTTTCTGCTAAATCACACTGTTCACTTTGGTTTTTGAAGCTTTTAATTAGAAAGCATCACCCTATCTACAAGAAATGGAGTAAATTCTTATTATTTGAAGTGTCATCCCTGACAGTGCAATTGGCATCATCGGCTAGACAGGCAGGCTCTCAGGCCCCACCCCATACCTACTGAATCAGAATCTGCATTTTAACAAGACCTTAGATGATTTGAAGTCACATTCGCATTTGAGAAGCAATGATGTAGACACCAAAGGGAAATGAGTGCATTGTTTCTGTCTCTAGTGGAATCAAGGAGCAGGGCAGAGCTGTCTGTGGGGCTGCCCACTGTTGAAAGCCTCATCATGTTAATTTTGTAGAAATAGGAGAAAATGACATAAAGCCTGCTACCTTGTTCCTTTGTGAGAGCAACATTAACAGACGCTGCTGAGAGCCCATGACTTTGAGTGTCCCTTCCAAGAATTTTCTCACCATTCACTTTCTTTTTTTTTTTTTTT
>CM052545.1:73178919-73328597 GCA_028533065.1 Trachops cirrhosus
GAGGATACAAATAAATGGAAACATATACCGTGTTCATGGATTGGAAGAATTAACATCATCAAAATGTCCATACTACCCAAAGCAATCTACACATTCAATGCCATACCTATTAAGATACCAATGGCATATTTCACAGATATAGAACTCACCATTCACTTTCATTAACTAAGTCAGTGAGCATTCTTTGCATGCCTGCTACATACCAGCACTGGAACCTACGGAGGGGCCCTGCCCTCGAGAGGTCGCTGTCCAGTGGAGAAAGACAGACACACACATAGACACTGTACCACATCATTGCAGGCACTGTCTTGGGGTATCAGGGAAGGCTTCACAGAGGAGGCAGTCCTTAAGGCATAAACAGGAGCTTGCTCTGCAGGGGCTCTGGAGGGCCTGGTACCTTTCAGTCAGTGACAAGCAGCTCAGAGGCCACTGACACAACAAAGAAATACTTGGGCATGGCTGGTGCTTGGGGTTGGAAGAAGTACGGTAAAGGCTTTGTTGTTCCTAGGTGTCATTTCTAGAACGTCTAAGTGTTGAAGACAGAAGGGATGTATAGTGGGTGGGAGTGAAAGGAATGGGCTCCAGTTGGGAATAAAGTACTGGGTCAGCCCCTCTCTGTGCCTCTTGGTTTTGACCACCTGTGGCCTCAGACCCCGCCCTGCTCATCTGGATGAGGGCAGGGAGCATTTTCAGTAGGACATATAAATAAGCAGATTATTTTAATGTGATGTAATTTTAATTTAATGTTAATATAGGTAGAGATAGACACAGACATAGAGGGATATATAAAATGGTTAAACAGAAGCTACTGTTGGTAATGTTCAGGGAAGGACTGCAGGAAGACATGGATGCTGAGCAGAATTTCAAAGCAGTGTTAACTGGATAAAGAAGAAGAAGGGAATGGAAAAAGTGGGAATGGAGGGCAAGGCAGAGATCAGGACAGGTGGGGGACAATGAGGGCAAAGGGCCCGAATAGCAATTGTGGGGATTATAAACTATGCCCAGAATATGAGGCTGGAGGCAGGAGGGTGTTACTCCTTTGCATTGTAAGATTCCAAGATTTGCTCAGCTCAAGCCATGAAATCTGTCCTACCTCCTAACCCTACCCCCTGCCCTGGATCCCAGTTTAGGCTCCAGACCCTGGGACTTCCAGAGGCAAGGACACAAAGAACATTTCTGGCCACAGGAAGGTGTGGAGTGGAAGGGGAGAGGGCAATGCCAGGGAGAATGGCTGGGGGGAATGAGGGCAGAGAGCAGGGGAGACTGCACCGAGGCAACAGAAGAGTTATTCATCCGTCCCAAGCCTCCTATCACAGTCATAATATAGGTTCCCCCAGATAAGGAGGCAATTAAAGTACAATTAACCTCCTTGAACTGTGGTTCTTCAGATGGAGATATGGAGATCATTAAATAGGGAGCTGAGTGAGTGGAGAGGGCTGCAGGGTGCAGGCAGAAGAAGAAAATCCTGTTTCTGAAGCTGTCAGCACCTTTTGGGGTTCCCTGTCCCAAGCAGTCCCCAGTACAGTAGGCTAGGAGACCACTGCAAGGGGGAAGCACAGAGAACAGAAGGATTTTCCTCCCCCTCCCCAAATCCCTTCCACCTCCCCCAGCCCTAGGGTTGGCTTCAGGAAGAGATGCACCAACTGCAGTTTCATGTTGCTGAGTACAAATGCTTCCTGAGTGGGGATGGGAGGGGACCTCCTCCTGACAGCTGCCTCCTAGGAGCTCGCTCAGTTTATTAAATTAGCAGGTTTCTCTCTTGTGGCGAGGGCACTGGAGAATGAAATACCAAACGGATCAGTTTCATGGAATCTGAGACTGATAAATTTTCAGAGCTGGAAGCTTCCTTATAGAGTGTCTGGTTCAATCCCCACCCCCCTCATTTTTTAGATGAGAAAATCTGCAGCCCAGAGATAGGAAATGACTTCCCTAAAGTCACAGTTGCTACTTGAAATGCAAAACTAAGAGGCATCAAATGATGGCACATGCATTCTCTCCATAATTTATTACTTCTGCACGTTTAGTGTTCTTTATATTGAATTTACTTTTGATACAGAGTGCTGCAATCTCAGAGGTAATTTACTGTAACAGATAATTCTTAAGATTTCCCATCATTATTAACATTGACTTGAATTATGCTGCACTTTATATCGAAACATGGGTTTAATTTAACCCACAAAAAATAATTCTATCAGTTAAAAAAAAAATCTTTCCAGAGTGAGAAGGCAGCCTGGCTTCTTACAGAGATAACACTAATGTGAGTTGCAATCCTTTGCCTGCATCTGGATTTTCAATCAGGTATTCACACCTGTCTTTAAAATCTTCATTAGCACCCATTGTTAGGCTGGGCACCTTGAACAGGTAATCAGCCCTTGTTGCAGCATGGATGTGACAAGCCTGAGAAGCAAGAGAAGAGTTAGCTAGACTCAACCTGAGTTAATGAACATCGAGCGCTGGGCTCTGTGCAAGGCTCTGAGAATGCAAAGGTCAGAACGAGATCATCAGGACCCACCCCTGCAGTAGTTCACAGCCTCACCAGAACTGGCTGGCAGGGTGTGAATCAGAAAAGGGAAATGCATGACAGTACTGTCGCCAAAGCAAGTACAATCTTCTACCAGCATATACACAGAGCTGACCTCAGCCTGAGGGGAGACCTTATTCCATGATTCCACTATGAGCTCAGATTTGTCCTTCTACAGGTACACTGGCCAATACGGTGGCCACTAGCCACAGGTGGCTGTATAATTTTAAATTAATTTTTTTTACATAAAAATCCAGTTTCTCAGTCACACTAGCTACATTTCAAGTGTCCAACAGTCACATGTGGCTAGTGGCTACCATGTTGGACAGTGCCAGTTTAGACTATTTCCATCATTGTAGGAAGTTCTATCCAACAGTGCGGGCTTGGAAGCTGGCTTTGTTTGGGTAGTTGTCTTCGGGGAGAGATCATCCTGCCTATTATGTCTAAGAAAGTGGGCAAGTGGTCATTAGATCCAGACATTGGAATGGCTTCTGCTGGGAACAGGTCAGGTAAGGATAGCTCTCCATTTGCTAACTCCAGGGTCTACCATGCATTATAACTCCAAGTGGCCCCACTCTCTCTGGGTTTCTCTAAGTGAGACTGGGGTAATTACCCAAACTGTAAATGTTATCTGTATTTCTTCAAAAGCCTTGCCATTTTTTTCTATTGCAGCTGCAGTTTATCCAATACTAGGATGTGAAATAATTCACTAGGTGCTTACCATTTGCCATTATGATGCTAAGTGCTTTCAAAGCAATGCTCCATTTGCTCATCAAGAACCCCTGTGCATATGGTATGCAGATGAAGAAGTGGAGACCCAGTTCACTAACCAATGAGTGCAGAGGAGTGCAGAGTGAGGAATTCAACCCAGATGAAGAAGTGGAGACCCAGTTCACCAGTCAATGAGTGGAGAGTCAGGAACTGAATCCAGAGCCTGAGTCTGAACCACCACTCATGCTGTTTTCTATGAGTTACTCCTGGCCCCGGCCCTATGCCTTCCTGGGTATCTCCTGAGTAAGAAAGCCACTTAAACACTTCAGTTTTCACTTAGCCCACCAATTCAATGGGGCAATCTGCTTTCCAGTCTTTATAGGGGCTTTCTGAGGATCAAATAAAAGAGTCTGGCAGGGAAAGTGCCTTATGAACTTCAAAGCCCCATCTTAGTGTTAGTGACCAAATAGAAATAAAAAGATTGTTGACACCATCATTCAGGTCAGTACTATGTGGGCTATAGAATCACCTGGAGAAGTTGTTAAATATTATACTGAAGTACTGGGCTGGCCAAAAAGTCCGTTACCTTTTTTTGTATATGATGGCTCTAGTGCTTAGTTGTCTTTAATTTTGTTTGAAACAGTTTTCTTAGATTTTATTGTGACAGCTGTCATATCATTAAGCATTTTAAAAAACTTATCAAAACTGATGAATTTTTGTGAAGCTATTTTAATATTGAAGATGGAAGAAAATATGCAACATTTCCAGTATATTATGCTTTATTATTTCAAGAAAGGTAAAAACACAACTGAAACACAAAAAAAAGATTTGTGGCATGTATGGAGAAAGTGCTCTGACTGATCAAACGTGTCAAAAGTGGTTTGTGAAGTTTCTTGGTACTATTGACATTTTGGCCAAATAATTCTTTGCTGTGGGGCTGTCTCATGCATTGGAAGATGTTTATCAGCAGCCCTGGCCTCTACCCACTGGAAGCCAATAGTGGGAGAGCTGACATACTCAAAATATCCAGATCAAAAAAGTTACTGGTGAAAATGAAAACTGTGTCTTTTATTTTATGGAAAAAACATCATGGACTTTTTGGCCAACCGAATACTTTCTTTCCCTTTACATCCAATTTTTTTGAGAGTGTTTCTCACGAAAGGATGTTGAATTTTGTCAATTTTTTTCTGCATCTATTGAGATAATCGTGTGATTTTTATCTTTCATTCTATTAATGTGGTGTATCACGTTTATTGGTTTGCCTATGTCCAACCATCCTTTCATCTCAGAGATAAATCCCACTTGATCATGCTGCATGATCTTTAATATGCTGCTGAATTCAATTTGCTAGTATTTTGTTGAGAATTCTTACATCTATATTCCTCAGGGATTTGGCCGGTAGCTTTCTTTTCTTGTAGTGTGCTTACCTTGCTTTGGTACCAGCATAATGATGGCCTTGTAAAATGAGTTTGAGGGGGTGTTGTCTCCTCTTCCTATTTTTTGGAAGAGTTCAAGAAGAACTGGCATTAATTATTCTTTAAATGTTTGGTGGAATTCACCGGTGAAGCCATTTGGTCCTGGGCTTTTCTGTGTTGGGGAATTGTAATTACTTATTTAGTCTTCTTACTCATTATTGGTCAACAGGTCATTACATAATGATAAAGAGGTCAATTCATCAAGAGGATGTAACAATTGTAAATATATATTCACTCAGCATGGGAGCATCTACATACACTATGCAAATACTTCCATTTCTTCAAGATGTTTTCTCCACCTCATCCTGGTCAGCCCATCAGAGATGAGTGTAGGTGGCACAGTTCTAGCTGCTTGTGGGAAGAATTTTACTAAATTGCACATTGGTATTAGGTCATTGGCCTGACAAAGATGCTATAATGAAACTGTCTTTTGAATATACTGAGGAGATACTGTAGGGCATTACATCATAACATTTTCCCCTTTTGAGAGCCAATGGGAAAATCTCCTCTCAGGCTTCAGGTCCAGGAAAACCTGAGTTTCTCTTGAGCAATGGCCTTGGACTTATCTCATGGACCCTGAGGTTTAAAAGTTATCACATTTCATTGTTCCTTCTTGTTTTGACTGTTAGGAAGCTACCCACCTCTAACAAGATTTCAAGGCATGTGAAATGTACACACTAACCCCATGCTTGGTTGGTAGAATTTTATTTACTTATTTATTTTAGTGAGCTATTAAGACAACTAAAAAAATTCCAGGGAGAGGACAAAGAAGATGGCTCATAGTTCACATCCTACAGCAGACAAATTACAACTACTTTATTTGGCATTTCTCTACATCTACATCTCTCCCTGGGGCTACAGAGGTGGTAATTTTATTTTCCTGCCATTATTTTTCTTTTGCTTTAGCATTTTCATATACCATTTTCCCTTCTAACATTGCATGCAATTTTGTAATCTGCTTTAAACAAGTTTCTTTTAATGAGCCATGCAGTTTCATGAATCTTTGCCTAAAATAGTGATTAAGTATCTGTTAGGTGCCTGGCATTGTTCTCGGTGTGGGGACTTACAATAGTGAATAAAATAGGCAGGGTTCTTATAACAATGTTTACAATGCACTGGGTATTTGGGAAACAGAAATGAGCAAGAAAACAAACAAAAGCATAACTTCACAGAGTGGCCAGGTTTGTAAAGGAAATAGAAAAGGTGATATGGTGGCAAGGGGCTGGGCAGGGGAAACACGGGGTAGGGTGGGAGTAAAGGTGTTTTGAAGAGGTATATGTGAACTAAGGTCTAAATGCAGAGGCTCAAGCCACTCAAAGACCTGGGATGACTATGCCAGGGCACAAGAACCAGCAAGTGCAAAGGGCCTGGAGCAATGATGACGGTAATGTGTTGGAAGAATGTTTGTGATCACCTGGTAACCTCCTAATCAGCTTTCAAAACGCATGTCACCTCTGTCTCCTATTTCACTGAAGTAAACTCCATCACTCTTGACATCACTCAAAGAGAAGGTCAGCCACTTTATGCCTGTACAATCCACAGTGCATTGCACATGTCAGCTTACAAGCACGCCTTCGTCACTGGACTGTGCGCACCTGCAGCATCCTCAGGAAGGACAAGAACAGCACCTTCTTTCTCTGAAGCATAGTCCTGGCACATAGAAAACACATAGTTTCATTTTTTAAGATAAGTCTTTGCTGAGCTGACAATGCAGGCAATGCTCACACTTGAGTGACGTCTTCAGGTACTGGCCTAAGGTGCACGTTTTCCATCTGCAGAGCCATGAGCTGCTGGGGCTTTGCTTGTGACCCGAATAGATTGGCAGTAGAGAACCAGCTGCCTAAGCAATCACAGCCAACCTCTGTTTGGGAGGAGGGAGCCTGCTGCCTCCTTCCTCTGAAGAGCCCCTTCTGGGAAAGGAATGACTCTTACAGCGATATTGGATTTCCCTGCAAGATTTATGACCCAATTTAAAGTTATGGGGCTTTTATTAATTATAATAAACACCAATTTCATTACACTTCAACTTCCAAAGAAATTACATACTATGGAAAGGAAATAAAATGTTAGTTTTGTGCTAATGCCAGGCACACATTAGCTGGCTGGGTACTGTGTTCGTGTTGGCTGCTCCGCTGGAGCAGAGGAAGGGGCAGTTTGGAAGGAAGAGTCTGAGGAGCTGTTTCCAGAATTTAAATCCATTTGCTCAAAAACAATGGAAATGAGCTGTGCTGCCACAGGCGGCTTTTGGGATCACTCCCTTCAGGAGGAGCTGCACTGGGTAATGTAGTCTGGACCCTAAGCCCTAAGTACTAGCTCTATCTGTCTCTTACTTGCTGTGTGATCCTAAGTAAGTTACTGCTCCTCTCTGAGCCTTACTATCCTCATCTTAAAAATAAAGACTTCACCTAGGTCAGGGATAGCTAACGTAGTTCATCTCTTGTGCCAATTCCAACATACAGGAGCTGGTCACCTACAAGACTATTTTAAGAATGATTCTGAAGTTTTATCCAGGATTCCTGGGATAGAGCAGTATGATCAATTAGCAAGGTCTAAGGGGCAGATGCCAGGAGGGTAGCTGAACACAGGCTGGGCATTCAATCTTCCAGGGAATATCTGATGATCTCAAAGCCCATTCTGAATTGTAATTTAAAGCTACGTAGCCTATTAGTAGTTAACCCAGTAAAAAATCTCAGGACTGTGGGTTCTTAGTCCAAAACCCTTATCTACAAAATAAGGAAACCTTATATAAGGTATGGTAAGAGTTCAGTGATGCCACATATGGGATGCGTTCTATAGCAGAAGACAAGGAATAAATATTATTCCCATCCTTCCGCATTTTCATTCAGCCCTGAGCTCATGAAACCATACTGGTTGGCGTCTCTCTCCCTTCGGAGTGGGTTTTGGAGAGCTGACTCTTCTGAAGCTTCACCTGAGTCCATGTAGGGTACATGAGTTTTTTCAGCTACAGGACCTTTGGGCATAACCCACAGCCCCACAAATTCCTAAAAGAGAGTTTTTTTTAAAAGCTGCTTCATTTTATATATTATTGTTATGGACTTTCCAACTGTATGCTACTTTTGTTTTTGCTGGGGAATGGAAAATATTTTGATACTTTTGGGGTAATGGGGTTTGATGAACCCCCTAAGGGGATGGAGAAGAGGATTCAGCAACTTTGCACAATTGCTTCCCACCAGATGTGGAATTAAGCATCTGGGTACATACTCAGAGTAAACTGGGTAATAGGTGGGAAGCATGCTGTGGCTCTCAACAGGGGAGAAGAAGGGAAGACAGACTGGGAGAAGCTGTGTGTGTGTGTGTGCGCACGCGCGCACGTGGGCTGGGCCCCACAAAGCCCATTATTACACATTTCTGAGTAGAGAACAGATACCAAAACAAGTGAATTGTGTCCTCCTGAGTGGTGTCACCTCTCACCTGGTGCCACCATTGTCAGGGGCACATGAACATCACCTAGAGGCTGACAGCCCACATTTTGAGTTATTCTGACCTGAGTTTGAATCCAAGCTTCAAAACTCACTAGCTGTGTGAACTTGAACAAGTCTCTTAACTTCAATGGGCCTCGGTTTCCTTGTCTGTAAATAGTGGGTAGATAACCAGTTGACGTGTGGCACATGAGTGGGTAGACAAAATGCTATATTAAGACGTCTTGGTTATTGACTTGGGCTCAGTTTAGCTCTAAGTTGCTGCGTGACAATGAACCAGATACTTGTCTTTGCTGGGTCTTGGTCTCCCGGGCAGTCCACAAGGGGGAGGGAGTGGATGAAGTCCCAGGCCCTTCTAGTCTGACAGTTGGCATGAAGAGTAGACATGGTCTAACCTCCTGGAATGCATGGGGAACTCTGATAACACTGTCCCTGCAGTAATTCTGGCGCAGGTTAGAAAAGGTTAGACTCGAGTGTCGGACTACCAGGTTTTACATCCTAGTTCTGAACTTCCTAAATGAATGGGCCATCTAAGCTCACCCCCACGTCCCCACTGGGTAGTCGGGAGTTAGTGGCAAGGACGGAATGCTTTGCTCTGTGCCATGTGCTCAGCCCCTGCCAGGCCAGTGGTAAGTGCAGAAGCAGCAGGCACCACTTGAAAGACAGACCCCTGCTCGTGGTAGGCTGTGCTTCTCTTGAGAAAAGATGGAGCCCAAACTGCCCCTAGGGTGCCGCTTAGTTTAGTTAGGGCCAACAGGTAAATAGTTTTTCAAAAAGCCTTCATAATTCAAGCCTTGTTGATACCTGGATGTCTTCCCAGGCTGAGATGGTCCTGGTGGGGAATCTCCTCTGATCAGAATAACTCAGGTCAGAATAACTCAAAATGCTGTGTCTCACAGGTCTTGAAATATTGGGATTCTCTTTAAGTTATGTTGTAAAAGGCAGAACAGTGGTGAGGCAACAACATGGACTTTAGCCTTCAAAAACCCTGAATTCAAACGCCGAATCTGCCCCTTACTGGGGACTTGACTTTGCAGACAAGACTCAACTTCTCTGAGTCTCAGCTCCTTCTGCTGTACAATGGACACAACAGTCACTGCCCTGACAGCGTGATTATGAGAATCAAGTGAAATTTTTAAAAATGCAAAGCACTTAGCATACAGTAGGCACTCAATAAGGAACAATGTTTTTCAAATGTGAATGTGCTGCTCTATTTATATAGTCAGCCAACCAGCCCTCTAATTGCCTGTGGCAAAGATCCTATTACTTGTACTCCTTTTCTCTTTCTGCCTTAGGGCCTGATTAGGGGCAATGGGATGGGTGAGCAGGAGCTGTACTTAACCTACCTTCAGGCCAAGACTACGTCTGTCTCCTTGGCCCAAACGTTCCTTCCCCTCAGGATGGTATTTTGCTAGCCAGTGCAGAAATGGAAGTCACTTCCACAATATTCCTCCCGTTTTCCCATTACCAGCTTTATTTTCCCCACTGGTCCAACCCACTCCATCAGAGGCTTTCTTGGGGGCAATCTTCCCTCCTGCCAGCCCAAGTAAGTTTTTGCATATGCAGGGAGTCAAGTGGCTCTGGCACAGCCAAGAGATGCGCATTCATCATTTTTCAGCTACGCAGTGGACATGAAATGCTGACAGAGGAGGATGAGTAGGGTCTGCACACAGAGGGGGGCTTGAATGCATCAGCCCAACCGCCTGGCTCCTGTCAGCAGCTCTGTGTGGCTTGGTGGATGCTGTGAGTTCTCTGACTCGAACCTCACTGCGACAGAGCCTCAGTGCTCTGGGCTCTCAGTAATCTGAATTCTCTCAGACTAGTGTATACACCATTTATTACATGGGTGACAGTTTACCCCACAGATTATAATCTGCACTGTGGCTTGTGACCCAGGCCTACTTGGCCTCAGTATAGAAGGTGACAGTCATGTATTCCTGTGACTGATGCCCCCCTGGGGTTATACATCTGGTGGCCCTGGCCCCACTCTTGCTCACTCTGTTCTGCTCTCTGCAAGCACCCATAGCAATTCACAGCCTCTTGTTAAAGGACTATTGGAGGATGTCCTGGTTTGAAATGTATCAGACGCTAATAGGAAGTAGATCCTTGGTCCTATTGAATTGGAATTTTGGGATGGGGTAGAAGGCTTTGGGATTATGAAGTTCTGTTAAAGTTCCCCAGGTGATGCTTATGGGCAGTAACACTGGGGAGTCAGCATCACACCATCATGTTAAAGGGATGGTCACTTAGTTGGTTATCTGTGCTTTCTGCCTGTAGACCAACACTGAAAAGGAAGGACTTCAGAGAGTAATGTGAGCTGCTATTCCAAGCATTAAGTGTCAAGAAGGGAAGCACCCAGACACCATCTCCTTCTTCCAAATTCATTGCTATTCTGCACAGCATCTATCAGACGTCCTTTCACTGCTCTAGAAAGAGATGGATTTGTCCAAGAGCCTCTCTCTCCCTCCCTCCCCTTTTCACATGAAACTTTGTGCCGTGGCATCCCACCCTCCCATACTTTGCATTGTTCAAAGACAAAAACCATCTCTTACTCTTCTCTGTGCTACCATTACACAGTACAGCATCTGCTCTGTTATGGTATTTAATGAGTGGTTTTGAATTAGAGAAAATGTGTCTTTATCCAGCTTTCTTTAGTGAATTCATATTGACTATTGCTGGAAATCAAGTTTGAAGCCAGTCACAACATACAAAAGGCTGGCTGTAAAGTGGTAAAACTGCATTTGCCATGAATGCACCCGTATGTGTCAAAGGGTGTTGTATTTCAAAATAGATGATCTCCTTGGAAAGCTCTGCATTACTTCCAACACCACAATTTTTGCTCAGATACATCCAAAGTTCTGGTTTCACAGCTGTCGTCTCCTAGCTGAAGGATTGGGCTAAAGTCAGACAGGGCTGGAGCCCATGGGAGGGCGGAGCCTACCAGTGGCTAAATCTAGCCCTGGAAGTGCAGCTATGGGAGGGCTTCTGGGAGGCAAGGGGTCTGTTTGGTGGATAATTACAGCAACTGTAAAAACAAGCTCAGAGTGTGAGCTGGCAGTTGGAAGTGAATGGACACCAGGGAGGCTATGGTGGGAACAGCAAATGGATGGTTACAGAGGGTACCAGGACAGTTATAGTAATGCGGACCAGTTGTATTCAAACTGGGGGAGTCACAGACAGCAAAATACTCTGGGATGATAAGATGATGATATATTTTCCCTGCAACTATACAAGATATCAGCAAGCAAAGGGATTCCAAGTAAGATTTAATTTCATCTTCTACCTGGGTGGGGTGCCCTGACCATATTTTCTGGGGTTCATTTTTTTTTTTTGGTTCTTTATCTGAAATAACTTTAGACTTATAGAAAAGCTACAAAAATAGTATCGAGTTCATATATACCCTTCATCCAGCTTCCCCTAATCTTAACAATATACATAACCACAGTACAATTATTAAAGTCAGGAAATTACCATTGGTACAACACTATTAGCTAAACTATAGACACCACTTGAATTCTATCCTTTTTTTCTATAGTGTCCTCTTTCCGTCTCAGGATCCAATCCCACATTGTCATTACTGGTCATATTTCTTTAATTTCTTCCAATCTGTGACCACATCTCATTCTTTCATGACCTTGGCCATCTTCCTGAGTATTGGTCATTTGTAGAATGTCTCTCAATTTTGTCCCAATCATAAATGGAGAAAACACATAATTGTTGACAGGTTGCAGAAAAGACAAGAATACTAGCTTCCAATTTTATAGTCACATCTTCCTTTGACTCAACTCTTCCTCCAATAACTGTTTTCTCTGTTTCACAAATTCATATTTATTCCCCAAACATAAAAAGTCTCAAGTATGAAGAAACAACAGAAGGCTGATGCAAAGCTCTAAAGAAACTCCCCAAAGAGAAGACGCACAGTTTTCAGCCGAGGCGGCACCATCAAGGTGTTTAACCTCAGCGCATCCTAGCTTGCCGCATAATGGGGCGAGGCTGCTGCCAGCTGTCAGCACCAAGGCAGGAGTAATGAAGCTGAAAGTAGGGGTGGACTCTGGGAACGAGCCTTGGGAAGATGTGAGAACCAAGCTGGTGTGGAGAACCAGGCCAGAAGAAGAGAGAAGGGGAGATACCGCATCTGAGCGTTACATGAGTGAAGGAGCCTATGGCAAAAAGCCAGAAGTCACTAGGACAAGGCTGGGTGAAGAAGTCTGGCTGAAGAAATCACAGGCCCTCCTCTACAAGAGGGCCTGGGACACCCAGCATTAAATATGTAAGAAAACTGTGCTACTTAAATTTCAAATCCAGAAACTTGATTTAAAATTCAATCACAATGATCTTCTGTAATGCCCGTTTTATGTATAGATGTCTTTGTGTTATGCATATAAGCCTGTAGCTTCCTGGTTCCCTACTTCTAGCAATCAATATATTTCATAAAATTATACAGATTAAGAACTGCAAAATTTCAGAGCATCTACATGAATTGAGCCCTTTGGAGTCACACTGTGCACAGCCTTTATAGCTGGACAAGGCAGTTTTTATGGGTGATTGAAGAAGCAATAATACTTTATGGGGGTGAAAGTATCCTGCCTTAACTCTGAGAGCCTAATTACTTCAGTGGTCACACAAGCATGGCAATCCCTTTCTCCCAGGGTCCTCGTGCATTTCAAACAGTTAACCTAGGTAACATGTGGTACTCAGTGCATAGTAGACACCAGCAAAGTTAGTTCCTCCGCACACCCCACCATCCTCATCACACATTAATAAGTATCCATGTGCATTATTCAAGCATGGGACAAGCATGGAGCCAGAGTGTGTTCACCAGCCAGTCAAAGCTGGGGAGGAAGGCAGCCACCACACTCACCCTCCAGATGGAGTCTCCCAGGACCAACCAATAAAGAGAAGCTATTAGTGGTTTTGCTTTCTCATTCTGTGTATTATTCCAGAGGGTATCTCCTAAGACCCCCATGCTCCCACAGGGCATGTAGTTGTAAGGATATATATCTAGCAAATACCCACATCCAGGTGGCCTCCCATAGTGCTCATTAAAATAAATGACCTACTGTGTGTTATTTGCTACTGGTGGGGTGGAAATAAAACGCTAAATACTTACTGTATTATTTTACTCATGATGTGTGAAAAAAAACCCTATTAGGTTACCCATCAGCCTAGTGAAAAGTACTTAACTCAGAACAGCAATGACTGGTATAGTTTCATACAATTTCCCTCCCAAAGTGCAATAAAGATTCACCAGTAGATAGCTTTATACATACCCAGTGAGGTGTAAGGCAGCCCACAAGGGAAGCGGATGGGCTACCCATTTAACCATTTCACTGTCTTGTGGGCTGATCTGTGAGCCACAGCAGACTTTCAGGCAGGAGGCTGCACCTTCCCACCTGTGAGCACCATGCCCATCCCCTTAACCAGGCTGGGCTACAGACAGTGGGAGTTAGTACAGTGCAGAGACAAGGAGATCAGCTCATAGGCCCCTGGTTCCTGGTCCCGGGTGCTGGTTTCTTTACATTTAGGTGCCTGTTTTATGCATTAAACTCCCAGAAACCCAGATAGAATCCAGCTGAGGATGACATCGTTCTCAGGTGTGCCACCAGGACCAAGCCTGCCCTTTTGTTTCTCTGACCTGTTGCCCCTTTTCCTGCTCTCTTGGGCTGCTTGAGTCCCTGGTTTTGTAGTACAGTCTCTGTGCTATTGGAGAGGAATCTCCTCTTCACCATCGAGTCCTCCCTCTGCTCACTCATGCCTCTGCCTAGTCTACCTCCCTCTAAACATGGCATACATCTGGGATTGCACCTGCAGCAGCAGCCACAGAAAGGCTCTGGAAGAGTGACACTCCCTTCTGCAGCCTCACCAGTGTGGCTGTTATCCTGACCCAGCCCTCCCTCCGGGAAGGGAGATGTTACACAGAGATAGGGCATCTGGGTTTTCACCTGGTTCTTCCCTGAAGTCCATGGGGCAGGCACAGGGCAGGCACATCCTCCTATGTGGGCCTCCACTTCCTTCTGCCATCCCTCCATTCTTCGATTATGTAGCACCTGCCATAAGCCTGGAATCAAGCTCACTCAGCCTTGGGAATACAAAGATGACTAAGACACAACTCCTGCAAACCTGCATTTCAGCCAGAAGACAGGTTTGAAAATGAAGAGTTAGCCAAATATGTGATAAGCTCCTTGAAATGAGTGGTCTGAACAGGCTCATCCACAGAGTCCCCTTAAGTTCCAGAATTCTAGTGGGCTATAATGTTGATGGTGCAGCCAATACTGATACTTGTAAATAGAGGAGCAGTGATATTGACCTGGGTCTGGGACTTTGCAAAATCGTCTTGGCAGCTTAGTTCCAATCAGCGGTATTGCATTTCCAATCAGTAGTGCTATGTTTGCCAACTGGTTATAACAGGTTTCATCAGTCATTAAATGACAGTGATATTGTGACTATGCTCTGCCACTCCTGTGAGGGAGATGGTAGATGTGCTCTCACTGCCACTGTTCCCACTTCCTTTTCGTGTGGTTTTTGGCACTGCAGAAACTAGGAAAGTTTCAACCACATTTCCCTGCTTCTCTTGTGCCTAGGATCTGGCTTTGATTTAGATTCACTCAATCAGATGCACTTGTACTAGAACTAAATTGGAATCTGTGTTCTGCAGGGAGAGGCAGGGCAGATCTACCGCAGCAGGAGGTGTGACTGAATCTTTACTGAGAGCTTTTCTTGTTCCTTCAGCCCTATCAATTATTTAGTAAGCCACCTAAGACATAGTAATAAATTCCTTTCCCTTCAACCACCCAGAGTTGTTTCTATTGAGTGCAACGAAGCCTTAACCCACACAGCACCTGAAAGGAAATGAAATCCAGCATAACAGCATAGAATCCAGTTTACGCTCAAGTAAATGCACACCTTCCCATTCAGCTAATGCCAGGGGCTCCTGATTTTGAAGTTGTCTCTGCTTTAAAGCAGACATCAAAGTTACAAAGAGGAACATCCACGTCAGCAATGTGGTGGGCTGGGATGCTACACCTGAGTCCTGACTTCACGGCTCTGTGCCAGCACGTATGGCGGGGCCCAGATGTAAGCATCCTGTGCAGGGCTGAGTCAGGTACCAAGGTCGTTCAGCCTCAGTCTAGTGAGTAAGTGGGGACTCCAGCAGTTGACACAAAGATAAGCACCACCCAGGCTTTCTATCCATGGGTAACAGGTTCCCAACCAGTGGCAGGAGTTCACTAGGAGCCCACATTTTAGGGGAAAAATATTAAGACCCCAATTCTTCAAGGAAGAGAATATAAGAGCAGAAGTTTATCCAGAACTGTTAAGATGCTGCCATTTCCTGCAAATTTCCGGTTTCCAGGACATTAATGTCAAAGCCACAGGAAGAAACAAACAGCACAGTGAGCATCCTGCCACATTCGGCATGGGACATTTGTCCATGTACAGCCTTCTTCCCTGCTTGCACTCCCTTCCAATCTAGGAATCTTTTATCTTTCAAAAATAATAAATATGGAGGGGAAATTATGTTCTCCACAGAGCAGCATCGATTCCACCGGTCTGTCTCCAGAGACCTTTGACTTTGCAAGAATATTTTAGTTTCAACCTTTCTCCTCGGTGCCATAAACACTGCAACAGCAATTTATTCCTTTCCAGCAGCCATAAAAATTATCCCCCATATTTCTCAACATCATAGGAAATTAGCACCTTTCACCAACTTCTCCTCAAGCCCTGTGTTTCCCACTCATGGTTGCAGGTGCATGGACAATTAATGATGGTCCATGGAAGGTTCTCCTTTCTGGCATGCTGATGGAAAATTCCAACCTGCCAACTCTGTACTAATCTATCCCCATGCTTATCTTGAGTGTGTAGAAATAAATCTAAAGTAGCACTTTCCAAAATGGGTTTTATATCTCACCAGGTCTGCAAAATGTTATTAAGTGTGCCACAAATAAAGTATTTTGTAGTCAAATAAAGTTGGAAAGTGCTGCATGCTTTCAATTTCAGAGTACATATTTGTGTGTCTGATAAATCCTATGGTAAAGGAACCTATTCAAATTTCAAATTTGGTAGGCCCAGAATTCCCCAGTTTGTTTAAACATGGAAGAGTTTTATATTTGCTTCCCAGTGTTCTATGGGTACCAGTTTGGGTAGATGATGACATTTCAGAACAGAAAATTGAATTATACGACCAGGGGTATGAACATAAGATAAAATTCCAATTCCAAAACACCTGCTGCCGATGGGTAAGAGTCATAGCCAGGGGCTTGGCACTGAGCAGGTTTCTCCTGCTCATAGTTGGTCCTGAGAAAGGAGGATAGGCTGAGTCTGCAGGTGGGGTTTAAATAATTACAGTTGTGGTGATGAGGAAGGCTGCAGAGCATTTTTACTAGAGCATGCTCCCAGACCATCAGCCACGGCATCTCAGAAATGCAGAGTCTCAGGCCTCACCCCACACCTCCTCAGCCAGGATCTGAAATTTAATGAGATCTCTAAATGATTTGCATGCACACTGAAATGTGAGGAGTGCTGGGGTGAAGCTGTGGTTCTTCATCCTCCCAGTGCTTTGGAATCATCTAGGGGAGGGGACTGTAGATCCCTGGGATCCATCCCCAGAGATTCTGACCCAACTGTTCTGAAGCAGAGTGACAGCACTGGTGTTTTCTAAAACTCCCCTACCATGAAGCCAAGGTTGAGAACCACTGGTCTAACCCAGAGGAGAGCTGTGGGCAAAGAGAGTAAGTTTAAGAGTCTCAGGAGATACCACAAGGACCGAATATTCAGCCTGTTCCACATCCACTCATGAAACTGATGAGCGGTGCCTTTGGAACCTGCAGTATGGTTCCTTGCGATGACTTAGAACCCCCTGAGGAACACTCCACAGCCTTTGGCAAGGTCTTAGAACAGATGTATCAGATGCAAGAGCCATACTACCCTTCTGGGCTTAGTTACTATGGTGACTCCTTCCCAAAGGCATTTAGGAGCTGTGCCATTGCATCTTCTCTGGGTCTTGGCACTTCATCAGAAAAACATCCTTACAGGGATGTCCATGAAGTAGAAAGGCAGCAGCCATTGCCATCGAATGCTCTTCCCCCAGCAGGTTGAAGTCATCCTGAAGTCTTCAGCTGGGTAAAGAATCTTCAGTTGAATAGAGGACTTCAGAAAGAGCAACTGACCCAAATGTGCACAGACTTGGAGTCCCATCACTGGGCACAGATGTTTCTTATGGAGATGAAAACAGTTAGCTATGTTAAGTAGTTCCATGCACCAAACAATTTGTCTAGTTTAAGAGATTTTTTTTTCACCAGGAGGTAACTATTAGCATTCTTCTCTTTAGGAGAGGAAACCAAGACTCCTGGAAGGTAAATGTTTTTCTAAGTATTAAATGGTAGAGCTGGCACTGAAACTCATTGGGGGATGACTCCAAAGGTCCTGCAATTTCTACTACACCATGGACCAGGACATTCAGAAGGCACTGTCCCTAACTGACTCTCAGACTGCTCCTGGTTCAGACCCAGGGCAACCATGACTGATTCTACATCTCACAAGAAGTTCTGATGTTAGACAACTAGAAAATTTTTATTCAAAACAGGCTAGAGCTACCCATTAACTCATGTGATGTTCTCTCTTGCATCAAAGCTCATCCTCTGCTCTTTGCTGCAGAGACGTGTGCTGAAATAGATAAGGAGTGCTCAGTGCATGTGAGATATGTGAGCACAGATAATATGTAAAGTAGAGACACTGGGGAGAGTAAAATGCTAATGTGGGGTTTGAACTTGGATATTCAGGATTCAGTCAACCGTTCATCATCCTCAGTGGTAAATAGGAGAAAGGTAGCTGTCACTGATGCATTCTGAAGCCAGTCCCCACCAAGCTGGAACCAGGGAAGAAGGTAGTCTGCCATCAGACAAATGGGGAAATGGCCCAGGACAGGTCTGGGAGGGTGGTCACAAGCTTATGTTCCTCAAAGAAGATGACATTAGGTTAACATCGACACCCTTGTCAGGTGTCTAGGATGCCTTCACAATCAGGAGACCTAGGATATCCTAAAAAGTTTACCCAGTAAAGTGAAATCCTCCCATTGATGCTGATTAAGTGTTTCTCCCTTAATATTCTGGGCAACCCAGGAAAGGTAGTTCTGAGGCTCTTATATTCTCTTCCTTAATGAATTGATAGTTCTGAGGCTGAACATGTCTTTCTCTACTTGTATGAAACTTGGTATTTTAACAGATGCAAGATAGAGGCACAAAAACTCTTTCCTCACTGCATGTTCTAGAAACAGCTAGAGTATATTAGAACATGTTGCTGGCAAAACGATACACCACTCAATCTGTCTTGAGACTACTGGTTTCATTCACCTTGTCCTATGGGGCTGCTGCAATGCAGATATCTTACAGGACACTACATTTCTCTAGGACTTTGCATCATTTAGACGAAAATGGATGTGTCATCAGCTCTGTGGTCTTAGCTTCAAGGCATGTGAGGATCTCAGTGTGGAGGCTGCTGGGGACAGGAAGGTCATCTGGCACCATGTGGGGCCAGGGATAGAGTAAATGCCATGGCTGGGGGCCCTTATTCTCAAGGCATCACTGGTCTGACTGATGTTTAGGGGTGCCTGATCTCTTGGACAGAGTTGCTTTTTAATCAGGTGGAGGATGTTCCCTTGGTTTTAGATTCTGCCTAGGATACAGCAGCCTCTGCCAAGGGTTGGTCACACAGAGTAAGATCTGGCCCTTGTGGGAGGGGATGGCTAAGATGAGTCAGGGAATCAGCTTCTCAAGCCCACAGGCTAGGAATCAGGGTGTGGAATAGAAAGGTCAGGAACCCCAGAAGCAGAGGCCCTGTGTTATGCCCTTTCTGTAAAAGGACCGATGTGATGGGGACTACAGCTCAGTGGGCACCAGGACACTGCAGCTCAGGCAGCAAGACTAATTCCAGCCCCTCTTTCTGATAAGCTTGAGGCTCCTTAAGCTCTGATTTTCTTTGACACAAAGAAGGGGCAGGATTATACCCTGCAGCTAAGTGGATTTGGGGGAGGCAGCAGCTGGCAGCCTCACTTTGCAATTGCCTTCAAGGAGCCCCTTGCTCCTCCCATTGATCATCTCTGCCTGCCTCTTAGTGTTCTCTGAAAATGACCTCTCTTTGCCATCTAATTTTGCTTCCCACTGTGACCTGTCAGTGATTTTCTCATTTGGTCCCACTTGGCCCTTGTCTCTAACCAGGATCATCTCAGCTCTGCTCTAAGTCTCCATTCATATTGTTCTTTTGTCTTTAATTCTTTGCTTTCTACTGATTCCTTCCCAGACTGTGTCTTCAAAGCAATGTGGAAATCTGTCTCTTCCATGAACCCTCTACCAACTACTACAGTCAACTAACCACTCAATGGTTCCCTTGAATGACTACAATGTCTTGAAAGTATGCCCTAAGGTAGAGTTTAATTCCACACTGTCTTTAATTGTAGGTTCTTATCATCCTTCTCATTCTGTTCAATTCAACAAGCCTTTATTGAACACCAACAATCAGCCAGGCACACTGTGCTGGAGACTTGAGTATAAGATGTTAAAATAACACCTACTCAGTGCAGGGCACTGTGTTAGACACCTTATGCATGCATAAGTTTGCCCCTCACACTGAATTTTAAGCTTCTTTTTAGTAGATTTCTCTAGTACTCACTGAACACTGAGTTCTCACAGAACATACTGAGAAAGTTCCCATTATCCTGTTTACTCCTTGCAGCAGGCCACTGTTCAGTGTGTCCTTCCATCACTCTCTACCCTGGTACCTCCTCTTAGAAAGCCTACCCATGCTCTGTTCTCAGAGCTGCTGACTCCACAGCCACATTGGGTCCAGTAGACCAAATGGTATTGTCCACTCCCCTGATCAAGGCTGGGCCAACTGGCTTCTCTTTCTTGTGGTATTTGTAATTTGGATGAAAAAATTCCACTGACTATTGAACTTGTGATGATACAGACCCAGGTAGCCAAGGGCACAAGGCTGGAATATCTGTTTTCCACAATGCACATGGAGAAGCGGGAGTGGGAGGGGCAGAGAGAGAAATTAAACAAATACAAAGAGAAACAGTGAAAGAGAGCAGAAGAACGAGATAGAAGGAGAGAGAAAAGGATGAGGAGATAGAGAAAGAGCAAATTCCATTCCTAATATCGTCTCAGTTTTTGATTCCAGGGCCCCATGAGACTGGCAGTACTTCCTGTCCTTGGGTTCCTTGATTCATACCACTGTATTATTCCAACAGTTCCTGATTTAATGAAGTTGACTTAAATGGTTAAGTATTACTAGCAGTCCCATACACCTGGCTAAGTACAGGGTGGGGCAATAGTAGGTTTACAGTTGTTCATATGGAAAATAATAAAATAATTAATAAATAATAATACAAGAGTGAACTCTGTGTTTTGCGTTCTTACAACTGTAAGCCTACTTTTGTCCCATCCTGTATAAGAAACATTGTCTCTCATTCCATTTCACAGAATAAATAATTAGTCTCGAGAGTCCCACTGTCTTTAGTAGATGGTTGGAACTAGAAATTGGATTTCAATACACCATCCTTTGCTTAAAGCCCACCCCAGAGTTGAACACCTAGCAGGACCTCAATTAATACTTGTTCATTTACTATGTGGTGAAATCCTCCAGTGAAATGTTCTTGGTCATTTCAGTCCTAGCCCCACATTCCTTCTTTCCTTGTCCCCACTGCTTCCTTGATGTCCCCCATTTGTTCCCTTAGTCATCTCCTCAGCTCAGGATCTGATTTGAGTCACAGAAAAGGGCAGCTATTGCACGGGAGCCTGGAGAGCATGACCATCTCGATAGTGCCATTTGGGGCCACCTCAGCTTTGTCTCATCGACAATTTTCCACGATGCCCTCCTTACATAATTGGATAATTGGGGTGGGCAACTACAGGCAGATGTATCCCCATACCTCTGAAAACATTAATCAAGAGAACAGCGGTGGTGCCTGCACTCTTGGCAGTTTATTATAATTTCTGTAACAAAAGCAGCTGTGGGTATGGAAGACATTATCCTCTCCTGTCGTTTTCAACAAAATATCCCAGAACAGCAGGTCCACAAGGACAAGGTGAGGCCATTCTCCATTCCAAATAACATATACTTTTTCGAAAATAAAAGAAGCAATTTAAGCATTTTGGCTTCCCAGAGTGAGTTGGCAGGCACACTTCTCATCTCACAGATGCCTTTGGGTGAAGGTGTTTTATTAAGAGAGAATGTGCCAGGGGACGGGAGAAACCACATAGAGTAGGGTTTGGAGCTCACAGGCTGAGAGGAGAGGGTTTCGGGGGGAGGAGAGGGTGTGGTGGATGAGCATGGGGAGAGCTGCATGTCCTGATGGTCAGACACATGTGCCATGTAACCCGAAGCCCCCAGGAGAGTCTTGTTCATGACAGCTGAGAGGTGAAGAACTTAATTCTATTTGTTTCATTTCTTCATTCACTCATAGTTAACAAGGGACTGATTATTATATAATTTATAATCTGAGGGGATCCATTTCCCAAATTAGTATTTCTTTTGAGTGTGTATATCCTAATAGGAACATGGACCAAAGGAGGCTACCTTTCTTTGAAATGATGGAATTGAATGCCTGTACCCCCACTTGCTTACCATGTGACCCTGAGCAAGTTGCTCAATTTCTGGGTCTCAGATTCATCAGTCAACTAGGGATAATAGTAGCACCACTCACAGAATTGTTTCAAATGTTGAATGAGTTAACACCTATTTTGAAGTGCTAAGAACAGTGCTTGGCACATAGGAGGGTCCAGTTAATAAATGTTGGCTATTATTATTCAAATGACTTTGGGGATGCCAACTATGTGTCCTACTCCCAGGATGCAAAAAGGAATAGGGAAGAATCTGCCCTCAGAACATCCATATTCTATACAAAGGACAGACACTCAAAAGATAACAAGAGATCACGTTTATTGAGTGCTTGCTATGTGCCAGCCACTGCTGTGAACTGGACTTAAGGAGACAGGTGCTAGTAGCTCCCAGGCTCAGAGAGGTTAAACAATTGGTCCGGTGTCAAACAGCTGATAAGAAGTGGTGTAGCCGGGGCAAAAACCCAAACCTGCCTGATATCCCGCCTGGCCTTTTCACTGCTGATTCTTTGCATGACTACTACTTCATCAGAGAGAAGCTGCATTACTCTTCCATCAAGAAGATGAAAAAACATCCCTCTCTGGGCTGGCTCTTCTTCACAGAATCCCATTCTCTACCCTCAGAAAACTGATCCCAATTTTTCATTACATTTTTATTGATTGTCTTCCTCTCCAGACTATCAACTCTATGTGGGGAGATAACAGACCATCTGTTTTGTTCATCATTGCCTATCTAGCAACTAGCACACAGCCTTCTGTGTAGTAGGCATTCAATAAACATCACCGGATGATCAACTATGGGAGACAGCCTCCCTGAAAGTAAACAGAAAGCGACACTGTCTTCCTACATGCCACAATGAAAACATGAGGAACACATAGGGTTTTACTTCAGGGCATTGGGGAAGGCTTCTTGGAGAAGGTGGCATAGTAATGGGATATAGGAGGATGAGTGGGACTGTGACAAGTGAAGGGGGAGTGGAGGCTGTTTCAGCATGTGCTAAGGCATGTCCATGAGCAAAGCCACAGAAAGTTGAGAAAGCCCAGCTGAGGGAAGAGCAAATGGCAACAGTATCTTGGCCTCCTTGCTTCCTGGTCCAGTAGTAACCCAGAGTGAATGCCTGCAGCCAGATTATAATGCAATTCCTCATGTGAGGCTGAGCTTCCATGCTGCCAAGCCCTTGGAGGATCCCTTTCAGGGAGAGTAAAAGAATGAAGATGCCTTTTTCTTCACCATCCAAAGAGAAAAAGGATAACACTTGCATTAGGAACCTTTGTCTAATCTAAGAAAGAGCATTCCAATTAGAATTCAGTTGGATGAAAGATGCAGGAAACCCCACATTCATGGAGTTGAAATGGGACAGACACTGACTGGCTCCCTCATGTCCAGGCACAGGGGCTGGCAGTACCAAGCCATCAAGTCCTCAGGGACCAAGCAGCCTCTGCCTTTCAGCTTCATCATCCTCAGGGCACTATCCTCATCCACATGGTCCAGAATGTGCCCTGGGCATGGCACCAATATCCTAAGAAGCAGGACAAATGGGTTGGGGGAAGGAAGCAGGTTCTGGAGGCCTGCTTATGTCCCATTGGCCAGACCTAGGCATATAGCCATACCTGTGGACAAAAGGTGGCTCAGGAATGTGGTCTTAATATATGCAGTAGTTCAATCATGTGCCTAGCTTAAACCCAGGAGCCTTATGGAGAACTAGAACAGATACTGGGGTGGACTACTTTGCATGATTTCACCTTGCCCTTGGCATGTGCAGTGAAATCGCTATCTGGACCAGGGGTTAATATATTCTCCAGCTAGCCAATATTTATGCTTAGCTGTGGAGTACCACACCATTCTCATCATTTCAAATATTGAAAGCTGTGGAACCCTGTGTTCCAATAACACTTTATTGGAATTCCATTATGCTAAATGCTTGAACACAGATTTCTCTATTGAAATCAGAGTTGGGGACTCTAGAGCACCACCTACATCCCCTCCCCTAAACTCCAGTCCTTCCTGCAGGGCCCTCGGAGCACAACATGGGAACCTCTGTCTTCAGACAACTGTCAGGATGCTTACCCAGAGAAACTAGACTGTCAGCAGCACTTTTAAATGGCGTTCTAACTGCTCTACCTTCCAGGAGCACTTCTAGCTTACAACTTTTTTCATCAAAAACTTCCCCCAATTTTGGCCAATTCTCACACATTTCTCAGCTTCTTTATTTCAACTTGTGGGGGATACAAGAAGACTTGGCACCTTAAGGGTTGTAAAACAATAACATGAGATAGTTGTAAAGAGCTTAGTATCACATCTGACAGGACTAAGTTTTCAATAAATGTTAACTATTCTTATCATTTTCTCACAATGTATTCTGCTTAGGTAACAATGCAATTTTAACACTTTTTTTTTATTGAAATGGCTCAATAGCAAAATCGCTGTGCTTTTCTCATGGCAAGCTGCACTTAGTGACTAATAAAATACAATTTATTTTTAAGTTAAATTCTTCACCAAGGAACTTTTCTTGATTCTCATCTTCTGCTATTCTAGCATCAAAAGGGGTAAGGACCTCCCCTTTAACTCACACTGATCCACCTGAATCTTTTTCTATGATAAACTGAATTCTAGGACATTGCTATCACCACCCCAAAACATCTAATTCTATCTATGTAACAAATATGGAATATCATCTCCTTCCTTCTTAATTATTAGGCAACACTCCCAAATAAGCTGCATCTCTCCTCATATGTGTCATTAAAAATCACACTTAGCCCTGACTGGTGCAGCTCAGTTGGTTGGTTGTTGTCCCGCAGAGTGAAGGGTCACTGATTCCATTCTTAGTCAGGGCACACGCCTGGGTTGCATGTTTGGTCCCCGAATGGGGCATGTACAAGAAGTAACCAATCAATGTTTCTCCCTCACATTGAAGTTTCTCTCCCTCTCTTTCTCCCTCCCTTTCCCACTCTCTAAAAATAAATAAATAAAATCTTTAAAAAATGCACTTGGTCTTATTCTCCATCCTTAAGATGTTCTTGCTGTCAGCCATGATATAAATAAAATGATTAAATGTTATGCATAGATCAGACACCCCCAAAATAGTAACTCTCATCATCAAGCTTAAATTGTTGATAATGGTACTTTTCATATTTTTTGAGTACCTACAATGTGTCACTCTAGGCTAGGTGTTTAATACACATGATCTTATTTAATCCTGCAGACATCATTAACTCAATTTCATAAATAAGGAAACGAAAGCTCAGAGACTGGGTTGGGTTTCTAGAAAACAGAGTCAGAGCCACAGCTTTACTTTACTGGGTGAGGAGCACAATCCCAGGTGAGCACGGATGAAGTAGAAGGGAAGGGTAGCATAGGAAGGGAGGCAGTTCCAAGGAGGTGCATAACTGGTCATAACATGGCAAAAAACACAGCTGGGAGCTCCATCACACAGGACTGACCTGGAGAAGCCATATATGACCTCTACATGTGGGCAGGACAGACAACTAGTTTATTGGCTCGTTTTCCTGGTCTCTTGTATCTTATTGCTCAAAGTCATATAAACATCAGCCAGGTGGCATATAAACATCAGCCAGGACACGCAGAGAGCTGAAGTCACTTGCTAAGGTTACACAGACATGGCAGAGTCAGCATTCAAATCCAGGCCAGTCTGACTCCAAAACACTTATTGTGTGTATGTGTGCTTTATTGAATTTACTGGGATGACATTGGTTAATAAAATTATATAGGTTTCAGGTGTACGATTCAATAATACATCACCTGTATATTGCATTGTGTGTTCACCACCCAAACTCAAGTCTCCTATTACCATTTAGCCCCCATTTATCCTCTTCTATCTTCCCCCATCCCCTGTTCTCTCTGGTAGTCATCATACTGTTGTCTGTGTCTATGAGGTTGTTTTAATTTGTTTAATTCATTCACCTTTTTCACTCAGCCCCCCAATGCCTCTCCTCTCTGACAGCTGTCAGTCTAGTCTCTGTATCTATGAGTCGGTTTCTATTTTGTTTGTTAGCTTATTTTGATCATTACATTCCACATATAAGTAAAATTATATAGTAATTATCTTTCTCTGACTGGCTTATTAAACTTAGCATAATACTCTCTAAGCCCATCCATGCTATTGCAAAAGGTAAGATTTCCTTCTTTTTATGGCTGAGTAATATTTCATTGTGTAAATATACCATAGCTTTTTTATCCACTAATCTACTGTGGCACACTTGGACACTTTTATTTTTCAATGACATCAAGATGCCTCACAGCGCTGAGATTATGAGCAAGCTGGGAGAGGAAGTTGGGTTTCCTGAGATGACTCATGGTCATGGACAGCTAAATGCTTATCAAGTAGTCATAGCCAATCAGGTGACAAGAGTGCACATAGATTTGTGTTATGCTTTTCTATATCCTAGAAATAAACACTTCAAGAGGGCATGAGCCATCTTGGTTATAACCTTCCATGTGGTCTGCAGTGGCTACCTTAACCCAACCCAGAAGGTTAGCGCCAAGACAGCGAGTGTACACAAGCAATGTATGAGTGGCCAGTGCTCTCCCCTCACCTTCGCCTGCCAGATGTCAAGGGCATCAGCAATGAAATCAAGTGGGTCCGTTTCCTCTGAAGGATTAGGAGAAACTGCCACATGTTTCACAGGAAATGCTTTGTGATAATGTCTAGTGACAAGACCAATAATCCAGGAAGTGAGAACCAACATCTGCACAAAGCTGAGACCTCTGTTCAAGGAGACGTGGACTTTTACAGCTGTGCCCTGTGTTAAGAAAGCCCATCATTCAGCATGAGCTTCCTGTGTTCCTCTACATTTGTCTCCTCTCACTCCCCTCTCATAAGTGGGAATAGGCCCCATGCTGCTCCAGGGCTGTCTCAGCTCTGCCTTCTACCTCCTCCTGCCTTGGCCTATTGCCCTGCTGTCTCTTACATCTCCAATGTCTTTCTCCTCACTTTGGGCTTCTCTTCTCAGCCTATAGACATGCTCTGATTTATCCATATTCAAGATAACATTTTCCCATTTCTCCTACAGATACATCCTACTTTTCTGCTTTTCAAGTTTTTCAAATGAACATCCCTTGGATCTTAATCACCCATTCAATTCTTAACTGTTTCAATGCCAGCTTTCCTCTCATCACTCTCCTGAAATGCTTTTTCCAAAGGCCCCTGTAGTTGAAATCTATTGTTTCTGCCATTCCCCACCCAGCACCTGTTCTCTCTTCTTCTGGTAATCACACCCCAATGCGCCTCCTGGAAAATCACTCCCTTTCCCACTCACAACTGATGAGATTTGTCCGGGCTGTCCTTATAACTCAAGGGTGAAGCATTCGACCTTGGCTTAAACCAATTAGTGACTGTTAAGGGATGGACATGTAAGACCTTTTCTGGAGCTGCTGAGAGGGACTTCCTTTCTCTCTGCCGTTGGATTTAAACCCAAGCTAGAGAAGGCCTCAAGCTGCAAGTAACTACTTGTCATCACAAAGAGAGAGCCTGTTTGGAAATGAACCTGGAGAAGAGGAAGGAGGAATGTGGTCTTGGTGACATCATTTGAATCCCTAAATTATGTCACTCCTGATAATGTTCCTATCTGCTGGTTCTTTCAGTTAATGGAAACTTTTTGTTTAAGTCAGTTTGTTGGTATTTGCCATATTTTGCCACACATAATGTGCACCTTTTTGCCCAAATTTTTGAGGGAAGAATAAGGATGCACATTATACATGGGTAGTACTAATTCCATATCTATATAAACATTTTTAATTATTTTATTTATGCTTATGCATTAAAAGTATAACTCTAGAAAGCAATAATGATATCTATATGCAAAATAATATCCTGGAATACAATAACTGGTTTTGTGTCTAAACATAAATAAATAAAAAATTGAATTAAAAAATTAAAATGAAAGATTTTTTTTCCCTGAAAGTTTGGACCAAAAACGTGGGTGCGCATTATACATGGCAAAATCAGGTATGTCCCTTGCAGCAGAAAGAGTTCCAACTGATACAGATTCTAATGCAGTCATCAGCGGCTTCTGAAGCACCAACATCAATGGCCTCTTTTCAGTTGCCCTTCTGAACATGAGGCAGAGCCTTCACTTGGGAGCTGGAGCACTGCAGGTTCAAGTCCAGCTCCAGCACTCACTATTATTATGTCCTTGCACAAGTTACTTGACTTCTCTGAGCCTCAGTTTCTTCACCTGGAAATGGGGATACCATGAGGAGTACATGCAGTGGGTTCTGAAGAAATGGTGGCAGTTCTTCGAATGTTACAGGCAGATGGGGGCAGCAGCAGAGGTTCCTAATGTGTCACCCATCTCCACATTGAACACCGCCCACTGCGGACCAGCACTGGCTTCATCACCTCACTCCTCCTATGGCTCCACCTGCCTTTCTAATCACACATTTTCTGACTTCTCTCCCTCCTCTCAAATGTAGGTATTTTCCCACATTTTGTCCTGGGACCTCTTATCCTCTATTTTGATCCTCTTTCCTCTGGGGATTTCAGCTTTTCTTCCCCCCCTACAAGCTGGACACCTTCCTCATGGGTATCCAAGGGACGCGAGCCAGGTGAGCCTCAAACGTCACATGTGCTGTTTCTTCTCCAGAACTCTCAATTCCAGACTTACTTCTCTTGACTTTCATTCTTTTGCTGATTACATCTCTTTTCTCTCAGTCCTTGAGACCCAGAGCTTTGAAGTCATGACAATTCCTTCTGGCTCGTGGCTTCCAAGCCAATTCCGAAGTCCTGTCACACTAATCCTCCTTCTCTCATGTCTCTGAATAGCCCCCACCTTCGTTCTCTTCCACAGACCACCACTCCAATTCCTGCCACCCCTGAGGCTGGAAATGGGGGTCATCCCAATAGCCCCCTGAGCAGTCCCTTAAAGGTCTGTCAGACCTGAGTGGCTGAGTGAATAAATCTCGTTAATACCAAGGCCTTCGTCATTAACCTCCTCTTCCCCCCAAACCTTCCATGATTGCTTAATGCCCTTTAAATGCAATAAACATAATTCAGCAAACATTAATTTCATCATCTCCTCTGTGTCAGGCACTGTGCTGGGCATTGCGAGGAAGACACAATTAAGATGGATAGAGTCCCTGCCCTCCGGGGCCTGGTGCTCGGGCATATACATACACGTGCGCACAGACACACGCACGCTCAGAGTGGTGAATGTGAGCTTTTCTTCATTCACTCCCAATTCGTCTTTCCAATTCTAATTTGCTTCATTGTGCCTTCTCCATAAATCAGGTTGAACTACACATATTTCCATGTTCTCCCACCTCCTTGACTTGGCTTATGCTGTTTCCTTCCCTGCAATATTTTTCCTTCCAACTCTGCTTGGCCAAACCTTATGCATCTCTTGTAGCCTTCCTCAAATGACACTGTCCTATAAATCTTTTGCTTACTGCCCTAGTCAGTTGTAATCTTTTCCTCTTATCTCCCAAAACACCTTATATGAACCTATCTTGCAGTTTCCATTTGTGCATGGGAAAAAGGTATTTAGGTAGGTAACTTATCCACCCAATTAGACAGCAAATTCTTTCAGCATAGGGGCTTTTATTTATCTTTGCATCACCAACCACTAGAAAGTATTTCTCAACATACTTAGTGTGCATTTACCTATACAGAGCACATGCACCATTTAGGACCAGCTCTTTTGCACAAAGAAGAATTCTTTACCTAAAGAAAAAGTTTAGAAGATTTCCCACAGGTTCTTTTAAATAAATCTTCAGGCTCATTTTAACTTGCTTATGGAGTACTAACTATTAGCTTGGAGGAAAACTGTGGACTGGGAGAAATGAAACAAATAAACAAAAAAGTGAAATTGTCAGAAACCACGGCCCATTAATGATTTCCTAGAAAGAAGAAGAGAGTAGATCTTCACTGACTATGCCATTAAGGCATTGTATTTCATCCCCAAATCCTGCATTGGAGAGGCTGACGCAGCGGGAAAATACTCGGGAAGATGCTATTACACACCTTCGTCATGCTGGAGAGGACTTGGGTCTTCCTGGCGTTCCTGAAGAATCCTAGGACATCAGCTGTGAGTTAGCCTGGGGTCCTGGGTGCCAACAAGGGCCAGTTCAGTGTACCTGACTGTCAGCCTGTCCTTGCTATTTTGTAATGACATGAAGTGGAATGGGGACATGCCATGACCACCACCATCAGCCCCACCAGAATTCCTGAGTGGGCTGGGGCTAGGGGTTGGCCATCTGGATTCCCGGGTAATTTGAGTGCAGAAGGTGGAAGAGGAAGAAATAGTAGGCCATTTCAGACCTTTGACCCTGGGTTCCCCCTAGGATTACAGATAAGGTACAGATTTGGATCCAGGCGGTTTAAAAAGGCATCATCAGCCTGACCTATGATTTTCCAAGGATCAGGGTTACTTCCTGAGCAGGATTCCTTCCCAAGAGAGCAGGGTGATGAGCAGATCAGAATGTAGAAGGGCCTCTGTGAGGCCCCAAAATCATACAGCTGTTCACCATTCATTAAAAATAGTGTTCTGAGCTGCAGTTGTCTTGTTAAAGGCATCTTGGTTGTCCTGACACAGGAACTGATGCAAAGGGATGCCCTGGGATCTCCAGGTGCCCTGCTACACACCATCATCCCTCAGACTCCCGTGTTATCCCACAAATTGCCAGGGACCCCGAAGGATACCCAGGCATCAGCTTCTGTCCTGGCCATAGATGTCCAGTCTTTAACAGTCAGAGGACTGTGTTCCTAACTCAAAGTTTCTGGGAGGATTCAGTGACCTCTCATAGCAGTGCCCAGCCTAGGGCAAGCCCTCAGTAAATGTTGGCTGATGTTACTTGTGCATTTATTACTTACCTAATTAGCTACAATCTTTGTTTACTGTGCTGTGAAATACAACGACTCTCCCTGTGCAGAGGGTAGGGAAGTGTTTTAGTTGAGAGCATGAAGTAAGAAAGACATGGGTTTGGGTCCAGACTCTTCTGCAGCCTACCTATGTGACTTTGGGTAAGTTTCTTAACTTCTCTTAGCCTTATCTGTAAAATGAGTATAATAGCATCTACCTAGGTATATTGATGTCAAAATTAAATAATTCAGGCAGAGGCCTAGCAAGATATCTAGTACCTACTGAATGATAAAGTGGTACTGAGAACATTAAAATATTAAATCATCATTATCAGCAGTATTTCTACAGGAGATATGATATGGTTAGGGGAGGGGACATGTATAAGAAAAACCAGGTCAGTGGTATAGACCATACATGTTCAAGGAGCTTCCAGGCAGAAGGAGCTGAGTAGGCAGGGGGCAGCTGAGGCTTCCTGAAAAGATGGACTTGGGCAGGATTGGGACAGTGACATGAAGGAGGATGCATGTGTAAAATCCCAAGCAGAGGGTCTGCTGCTGGCTCACTGGGAAACATTTCAGTATTTAAGGAGGAAAGATAATGGAGTTGCTTTGAATTATCTTAAAGACTCTTGTGCAAAATGGGCTTTGGAGTTTGGATGGGGAATTATTGCCACAGCATGGTCTGTCCCGATGGCCTGGCATATATCTCTGACAAATGGGAAGTCTACAAGATAAATGACACAAACCAAGCTAATGACAAGGAACTTTCACAGGAGAGAGGGCAATGTGAACATTCTCAGATGCTGCTGCTTCCATCCCACCTGAAGCAGCCCCTCCCTATCTCCCACCAACAAGAACAATGCTGAAAATGACAAAGTGCTGCTGCTCAGGATTCGCCCAGAGCTGCAGCTGGGTCTGGAAACAGTCTGAGGCACAAACCCCTCTTCAGTCCAGGGCCCTTCAGCGCCGTGTTCTTGACTAACAGAACTCCCTAATCTGCAGAAGGGCAGTCTTCCATTCCCTCAGCTTCTGAAAACTCTAGGTCTCTCATCTCACAGGTGGGGAAACTGAGGCTGGGTTGAGTAGGAACTTGGCTGATGTCACACAGCAAGGTGTTAATGGGCCTGCTAATTTCTAGAACTTCCATTATTGCTTGATGATTAAGACTAGTATCAAATCTGTGCTTTGCTACTTGCTAGTTGTGGGTCTTGTACAAGTTCAATAAACTCTCTGAACATTGGTTTTCTCATTTGTAAAATAGGGAATTCCCTCCTTCCTCCCTCCCTCCCTCCCCCTTCCCTCTCTTCCTCTCTCCTTTTTTTCCTGTCTCTCTTCCTCCATTCCATCCATCCTTCCTCCTCCCTCCCTCTCTCCTTCCCTCTTTCCTCCCTTCCTCTCACCCTTCTTTCTCTCTGTAGGGTGACCAACTCACCTGTTTCCCAGGACTTCTCTGGCTTCAGCACAGAAAGCCCTGCATTCCAGAAAGCTGCTCAGTCCCTGACAACCCTATTTCTCTGTTCAGTGATATTGACTGACTGTTTTAGGGGTTGGGATAGCCATCTCTCAGACAGAGAAGACCCCTGTTCTCAAGGAGCTAACATCCTAATTCTATCAGGGAAAGACAGATCTGAATACCTTCATGCATTAATCAAATAATACACAAACAATACTATGAAGAAAATACCAATACACTCCTCTCCTAATTTTCAGATATGGAAACTGAGGCTTTGCTCTATTAATTTTCCTAATATCACACTGACAGTGAAAGGTAAAGCCAGCATGTACATATTTTTAAGATTTTATTTATTTATTTTTAGAGCAAGGGGAAGGGAGGGAGAAAGAGAGGGAGTGAAACTTCAGTGTGAGAAAGAGACATCAATCAGTCGCCTCTTGAACGTGATGCGACCAGGAACCAAACCCACAAACCAGGCATGTGCCCTGACCAGAAATTGAACCAGCAACTTTTAGCTTTATGGAACGATGCTCAACTAAATAGCCACAATGGGCAGAACTAAAGCCAGCATTTAAAACCTGCAGTTTCAATGTCCATATGCCCAGCCTAAATACTCTACCACCTTATGAATAGCTAATATAAGATTTAAACAGAGTGAGGCCATAGGGAAAACCGTCTTCTTACACAGAATGCTGATTAGCTCCTAAAAAAGATCATTTTCTTCCCCATCCCTTAAGCTGGCTAAGGATATATGATCCTAACCACCAGACCACGTGAAGATGAAGTAAAGGTTACCCCTAAGGCTCATTTGCTCCTGCTCCTCCCAGACTCGGAAGCCCTTCCTCAGAGCTCCACCTCCACCCTAGAAAACCTTTGGCAGAGAAGTTCCTGATGGCTATGCAATTGAGCCAGGTGAGTACAAGGGTGCAGGATTCCTGAAGCACAGGGGTCCTTTGGCTGTGAGGAGCTGTTTGCCAAGAGCATCTACATCAGAATGTGGAAAGCAAGTGATGCCCCAATGCCAGCAGAGCTCTATGCCAAGAAAGAAAAATGGAACCCATTTCTTTCAGACCTTCGGGTTCCCCAGCAGATGACAGGCTGATAAACAAGGACCATGTCTGAGAGATAGTTCCGGTATCTAAGGCTGAGTGGTCTATCCATCCACCCAACCACATTTGGAGGAAATGGATGGTCTGGTGCTGTTGGAGGGAACTTATTTATCACGCTGCCGAAGGCTCACCCTCATTTTGTGGAGGAGTACATCGAGGATGTACTTGGGGAAAATGATTTCTCAAGGTCACACAGAATACCAAAGAAGAGACAGGTCTAAGCTTCAAGTCACCTGACTCCACATGCATTTCCACAAAATGTTCTTCCACTTGGCTAGGCTCTCAAGTTATTTATAGGGAACAGGACTCCCCTTTCTGCACTTCCTACCTGCATAGGCTTTGGGGCAGGGCAGTAGAGCTCAGAGTCCATGACTGTCTGGCTGGCATCAGTTATAAAGGGAAGTCTGAAAAGTTTTTGCTCCATGTGGCCCAAACCAATCTAAAAATGCTCTTGAAGCACCACCAACAGACCTAAGACATGCAGTGAGCAGAATCTAGAAGGTGGGAGAAGGAGGGAAGGGGAAGAATAAAGGGAGATACTTGGCAGGTTCTCAGTCCAGGCTGGATCAGAGTGAGATTCGGAACTCTTCTTCCCTACCCTCCACCTTCTATACCTCATACCCACCCAGCACCTACAAGGCAGAAGCTGACGGGAGGAGCCCAGGATTCACAGGCAGACAGAGTTGGGTTCACCTCCCAGCTTCATTAACACCTGCTGTGTGACCTTGAGCAGGTCTGAACACCCTCCCTCCCCTTCCCCACCATACCCTTGATCTTTTTTTTGTCATCTGTTAGAACACCAGAGTTACGGACTTGTGGGTCAAATCAGAGAGCATATTTATAAACACCTCTCACAGGACCTGGCCTAGAAAGCCCCTGATAAATGGCAGCTATCACCATCATTGGTGGGAACACTTTACTACTGGCTTCCTGCGTTGCATTGTGGAGAAGTGCTGGTTGTGCGGCTCCCAGCTCACCCCAGCTCCCGGGTTGGGCTTGCAGGGCAGCCGCTCCCACACTCTGGCTCCATTAGCTGGGCTGGTTTAAGCATAGAGTCCTCCTGGTGCAGCTGGAACTACACTGACAAGATCTCAGCATCGCAAAGCGATAAATTAGAAGGCGGGGGAGACACTGTCATGCTACAGAGGGATGCGCCATGCACTTCCTTTAATTGGGAGCCTCTCCAGAGCACTTAAAGTCCAATTTCCACTTGCCAAAATTCTATTTCCTCGTTCTTGTCTAGGAACTCGCCTAGTGTGAATGTGAGGACTTCGGAGGCTGCTGTAATCTTCCCCTCTATCCCCTTCTCCTGCCTTCTCAGAAGGCTCTTTGATGAGGTCCTGGTGGGGCTCCTGACCAGCAGGGAGCAGTGAGAGGACACACACACCAGTTGGGCACTTGAGCTTAGACGAAGCTGCCCACCATCCTGGCCATTCAATTCACTGTGCCACTGCCGCCTCGGGCCAGCCAACACTCTGTCATTCTAAGTTACTCTTAACCAGAGCTCAGACTCTGCAAGGGAGAGGAGGGACAGTGAAGACACACAAATCAGCCTTGTGACAACCATGCAGATACATGTCACAACTCAGATGGTACCCTCAGATCTCACTCCTCAGATGGCGCCCCCTGACCTCTGAGCTGAGTAGAAGATTTTCAGGTCAGCACATTCAAGGCTTGCTCTGCCTTCCCTGTTTCTCTGGTCACCTGCTACAGGTCTGATGCCTCAGATCTTTCCACAAACCAAGTTCAGTGTAGCAGCAGAGAAGACAGTTTGGAGGAAGCAGACCTCAAATCAAGCCCACCTGTGTGGCCTTTGGCTCCTTAACCCTTCCAAAGCCAGTTCGCCATCTGTAAAAGGGTGGTGGACATACCACCGTATCACCTCGCACAACAGGACTGCATGAGGGCAAGAAGGTGAGCATCTAATGCAGCACAGGCATGGTATGTCCTTCCTCTCCTTCAGGGGAGGCAGCTGGGGACCCAGAAATCACTGGACCTTTACATCCAAATAATCCTCCAGTCCCTACTTCTGGTATATGGAACAAAGGAAAGGGCCACAGAGTCTCTGTAACCAAGACTGTAGACCAGGAATTGGGCATCTTTGAGAAGTTTGGCTGGTCACAGTAGCCCTCCTCTCACCAGGGCAAGGGCCATGTGGCTTCATCTGCAGCCCGACCTGAGTGCAGTATCTGAGAATCACCCTCACCTTAGATAGTCTGACTTAAGGAGCCCCAGTTCCCTGTTCTGGGGCTGGTACCACGTCATTCTCATGGTTGGCATAGCTCTGCTCCCACGGCCCAGGTTTGATCCATCTGTGCTTCCTCCAAATACAGGGAACTGGCCAGATGCCCATGTCCTCCCAGGGTTTGACCTGCTTGGGCGCATCTTGAACCCCTGACATGGAGGCTGTGGTCCACTGTCAACACTTACTCCCACTTCCCCCACCCACCCCGACCCCACCTGAAGCAGTGTGGGTGCCCTCCAGGATTTCAGAATACTGAAGATATGACTTAGACCTATATTTAAAAGATCTTAAGTCTCTAAATGTTTGTGTGCCCCCAAATGAGTATATTCTTTAAATGCAAAAGGTTCAAACTCCAATATTATGATCCAAAGTATAGAGAAAATATTTTTTAATACTGATCACTTGCAATGACGTTTGGGAATCCCACAGATGATGTTCTAAGTTAAGAGTCCTCAGATATGTTTAGGTGATTGAGTATCTGAAAGTTTCTGTCCTCTTTGCAAAAGCAAAAAAAAAATAGTTATTTAATTCCCTTAAGAGTTGTAAAAATACTAACATAAGGCACTCATAGTCTTACTTTAAGCACTGTGCTAAGTGCTTTACATAACTCACTCCATCTTACTATTAATTGCTATTTCATAATTGAGCAAATTGAGGCTCAGAGAGGTTAGATCATGTGCCAAATGTCACTCTGCAAGTTGGGAATCAGTAAATCAATCCAGAAGGTTAAATTACTTCCATAGCCTGTCTTCCTATTCTCCCTGCCCCATCCATGGATCAGAGAAAATGCCCATCAGTTAGATGTGACTATGTGTTTTGTAAACCACATCAAATTACAGCCATTAACACATGGGCTGACTCACATGCCAATAAGACAGCAAATCCAGGCATGAGTTATCTGTTTGATGATAACTGTCTGTTAATTTTGCTAATTGTGGGTTCATTTGTCAACTGCTATTGAGTGACAGCAGGCAAGCAGTAGGAGGCACCAAAGGTTTAAGAAAAACATATGGGAGAAAAGCTTCCCTGGGAAGCATTTCAATGTCTTAGTCTATTTTCTTTCCTCCTGCCAACTGTAAAAAACCACATTATTGGGTGTCAGAGGCAGAATAACTTGGCCTGTTTCATGGAAACCTGTGTACTTTTAGCAATGCCTGTCCCCGCATGCCCTCAATGACCCTGCTTAGAGGCCCTCCTGGTGTTCCAGACCAACATTATGGAAGAGTACACCACCTTCACACCAGCAGCAGTGGGCCAGTGCAGGGAGGGGGAATTCTTGGTGAGGGGTGGGACACCCCCATGGGGCCAGAAGCTCACCAGAAGCTTGGCGGTGGATGGACGGCACAGCTCTGGTATGCTTCTCACCCTTGTGGAATCATATTTCTAAGATGACCCATGTTCTATATGACATGAGCCTCCACCTCCCTCACTCTCTGACTGGCTGAGGTGGAACACCCAGCCCAAGTGCAGTCACATCATAGACTGAACAGAAAACAAGGGCTTTGAGCCTCATTTGAAAGCTGAACTGTCTGCCAGATCCCGTCTTGGAAATGAAGAGAGCAACAGGCTCCAGGCTCCAGAGGGGATGCAGGAGGCTGAGCCAGAAGGTGGCCACAATGACCAGGGAGGGGTATGGGGATGCAGGAGGTATGAGTAAGTACAGGGAGTCCATTGGTGCAAGTTGGAAAATGGAGCAGATTCCTAGAAAGAGGAGGTGACTCCAGGAGAGAGGTGAGTCTGGGGCCCCAATGCCTGTCCTGTTCCTGGGACCTAAACTGCCAATGTAAGTGAATCCCTGCCTCTCTCAGGTCCCTCACTGGGTTCTCAGAAACCTCAGAAACTGCAGTGGGGTTCCATTTCTTTCATCATCCCCTTCACATCCAGGCCCTGCCTCACCTGCCTTTCAAGCCTCTTGATCCTTAGCAAGCTGTTTACAAGGCTTTCTACACTTATCTATTGCTCACTCCCAAGTTCCCAGTCTCCTACTTGACTCTGTCTCCCACTGTGATCCTTTTTCCTGGTTCCTGCTGAGATGGGGCTCATTTACATTTTGCTCACCAACCTCATTTAGTTAATTTTCTATAGTTAATTCAATGTTCACAAAAAGTAGCCTTGGATTGCATCTGCATTCATCACCTTCAGGGGCTTTGGGAGGGTTTTGGAGTGGTGGCTTGCCTGCTGAGATCCCCACTTAGGCAAAGGGAAGGACACAGCTCTCAGGCTGGGCACAGAAGACCTTGCTGCAGGGTGAGCTCAGCAGCTTCCTCTAGTGGCAGCCCTGGGGGTCAAGCTCCTGCAGGGCAGCCAGTGACCTCTGCCCGAGCAGCTTTGCCCTGGGAGGAGCCACCTGGACTGCATCTTCCTGCCTTGAAATAATTCACTGTGCACACATCTCTAGGTTGATTGCCTGTTGTGCAAAGCATTTCCTTCACCTTAGCCTAAAATAGCTTCAGCTTTGGAGGATGAGGGGCTTGTGGGGTGGGGGGGAGTTGCTGCCTAGAGCCTGTATTATTACAAGGGCTGGGAAGTAAAAATTAAAGTAAACAAGAGACTTCACAAAATTGCAATGCAAAGGGGTGGGAGCTTGTGAACAAGCCGCGGAGAGACCCTGGGTCATAACAAGCAAAAGGCAGTGTGGATAGGTCAGCTCAATCTCCTTCTTTATCCCCAAGTAGCTGGCTGCAGAAGTGGGCTTCACAGTAGCAAAACTGTCAGAGCCTATGTCAACTGGGTGTTGCATGTGACCAACTTTTTGTTTTAAGCCTTCTACTACTCTTTAGTCTAGTTAGGAAAACACGCAGCAAGTAACAGTAACTAAAGTTGGCCGTTCTGTTAAGTGACAGGTTGCGAGTTCGTCAGTAACCCTTTCTTCATCCCCAAAGTGCTGAAGACTGGATCCCATTGCTTGTTTTTCCTGCATTTGTCATGTCTCAGACTTTATTGGGGAGGAGTTGTCTGCCCTGGTTCCTTTTGAGTTTTATTTGGACCCCAAGAGCTATAATAAGGAGAATGTCACAGCATATGTCAAGCTTCCCAAAAAATGGTTCCAGAAATCTGCCTGTAGCTTGTATATCAGGCCTTCCTTTGGAAAATGCTAGCTCAGTCTGCTTCAGACTTTCTACCCAGTATCTCAGTAGGCTACAATATTGACCCCCTAGGATCTTGGAGTAGCAGGACGGGGGCTGGGATCACAGCCCCCGACCCACCACCTCTGCCAGAGTATGCAAAATGCTGTGAGCAGCAGACTCCAGTTGACTGCATGCAGAAGTACCCTTCTTCCCATGGAGAAGTCAAAGTGCTGAGGTGAAGTCAAAGTACTGAGAAGCAGTGGTTCCTCCTCTCACTAGCCACTAGCCCAATCCTGAGTCTTGATTGGCTGCTTTCACAGCTCCCGTTTATTCTGGCTGCTCTCCACAATTTTCTTCACATCTCCTCCTCCAGCCTGATGAACAGGAGGGCCGGTACCCTCCTAAGGAGCCCACTGTAGTAAAGCAGAGAACCTTTCTCCACCCCATTAAACTCTCCCGGGTAACTTGACACCAGCTACCCAAGTCTGGTTCTGTGTGTTGTCAATCAGAAGGGTTCTTCGGGTCCTTCACGCCACCAGCCAGCCTGCTGGTACCATTTGGGAAAAGAAATGTCTTCATGAGTTGTTCTTCATTAACCAGGAGGGACCTCTGAATGTGACCGAGTCTTCTTCAGCTTCAGAAGAAAAGGCTGTGAGTGGACCTACTCAAAACTGCCCAGGGAACAATCACCATTCAGAATCCTCAAAGGCTCCCCTAAGAAAGTAATGTTGGCACAGATTCCAATAGACCTTTAAGAAGGCATTTTATTAAAGTCTCAGAACCAATTAGACACAAGTCATAGTGGGTCTGTTGGGCTCAATTTATGTTCTCTCTACTGCCCAAAGAGGAGCTGAGTCAGGTAGGCAAGTCATCCTGGAAGAGGCAGGGATCAATTCCAAGCCCACCTTCCCTCAGTGACCCAGAGTGGACTCTTCCCCTCCCTCCCTCCACCGGCATCTCCATGCAGAGCTGCCCTGAGTCCCACCTGGGGTGTTGGGGCAACATCTGAGCTTCACTGTCCAATACAGTAGCCACTGGCCACATATGGTTATTGAATATTTGAAACATGATCAGTCTGAACTGAGATATGCTATAAGCATAAAATATGTACCAGATATTTAAGACAGTATGAAAAAAGGTAAAATATTCCATTAATATTCTTATGTCCATTACACATTTAAATGATAATGTTTGGGGATATATGGGATTAAATAAAATATAGACCTGTTTTGTTTTTCTAAATATGACCACTAGAGAATTTAAAAGTACATTTGCGACTTGCATTATATTCCTTTCAGACAACACTGTTCTAGAGACCTTTTCAGCTGAAGAGGTTATTGGAGGTTCTGTGAATAGAGGGAGAGGGGAATATTGATCAGGCTTAGATTCTGCCACTTCTGCACTCACAACACTTTAAAGGCTTCTCATGATGCCCTGGCAGGTGTGCCCACCTCATCTCCTGTAGCTCTCGCCTTCCGCCCTCTGCCCCAGCCTCCTGGCCTTGCTCTACTTTAACACAATAACCATACCCCACTGCACAGCCCTTGCAAGTGAACTTCCCCCTTCCTGAAACACTCTTCCCCTGACCTTTGTCCCCCTTCCTCCCTCTTTATTCAGGTCTCAACCAGAAAGCACCTTCTCTAAGAGGCCACCCCCGATTCACTCTCCCAATCTCAGTTAGGACCATCACCATCCCTTCACTCTGCTTTGATGGTCATCAAAACTCTTACTGCCACCCGGCAGTAAATTGCACCTTTACTTTCTCCTCCAGACAGGGCGTCTCCGTCTCTTTTGTCTAACACAGTGCTCGGCACATACTAGATACTCAGTGAATATTTGTTTAGTGAACACACAACAACCACCCCCCAAGGTAAATGGGATCTCGCCATTTTTCAGATGAGTTAACTCAAGCTTGGAGAGAAATTAGAGCAGGACAGAGCAGGGACTGGGGTCACTGACTGCCCCGAGCTGCAAAGAGATAGTGGCTTGGTGACTTGGAAAGTCCCCTCCTCTAGAACCTCACACACAGGTAATCTGCCCCAGTCCGGGAGGCTAGGACCACCTTGTCAGGGGAAGGAAATAGGGCAGACAGCAAGACCACTCTAGTATGCTCTGGAGTATTCCTGTGGGAAATAGATGCCAGGGTTAAAAGGAGACAGGGGCCCCTGCCTGCTGGCCCACATACTTCCGGCTTCACAGACTCTCAATAATACAGGCCCCTCTGGGTGCCAGAAACAGACCCAAGAGCCTCAGAGCTGCACGAGGCCTCAGCCACATCCCCTTGACAGCACCCCCGCCTGGCTCAGGCACATCCAGAGAGTAGGAGTTCTTCATTCCCAGGGCAGCCGAGCTGGGAGTTCTGTGTTTGTTTTCATCAATAGCAAGCACTTGATTCTTTCGGGTCAACAGCTACTTACTTCCTTGTAGTTACTATTTTTCAGACACTTGTTCCTAGTTGTGGCTCTGCAGAGCTACTGAGCAACACTCATCCTATTTCCCAGATCCACCCCCAGGTCCTGGTGGCTTGAGAAGCTGAACTTCTCAGAAAGCACTCTTGGCAGGGCTGCCCCTCATCTGGCTTCAAGGGTCAGATTAAGAAGCATTATTGCTCTAGGTGACTCATTCTTGGGGGCTGGTTCTCTGAGGCCACAGCCTCCTCCTGGATCACCCAGAATAACCCCAGCTCACCATAGGGGGCCTGACTTCTGACTTCTAAACTCAAATGTGCTTTTTCTCATTACTTTAGCAACATTTCTTCAAGTGCCTGTGCAAGCCAGGCACTGTGCCATATGTTAGGAATAGAATAATGGAGAAGACACAGGCCTTGGCCTCATGGTCTCATGGAAACGCTACAAGTTCACCGGGCATTAAAATGACCAGGATCTGGCTGTGATGAACGAAAATGCCAAGGGCTTAAGCCATGGGCACAGAGGAGGACCTGATCCATCCTAAAGGATGCAGGAAGACCATCCTGGATTCTAACCTGTCAATTTTTAGTTGCCTACCAGGAAGTTCAGTCTGTAAGTCCCACAGATGTTCTGCTAGAAAGTAGAACCCAATCGTCAGTTTTCTTAAGCAGGAACACTCAAAATCACCATCTAACTTTTCATCTCAGCCTACAGCTCACACAGACACAAACACAGAAACACCATACAGTCACTTCTGTTTCCTTACTGTTTCTCAAGCCTTCCCCTTCCTCTCATTCCCTCAGGTCCTCCGCCATCCCACTCGAAACAGTGATAGAAGGATCCTAGCAGGTACCAACCCCAAAATGAAAATGGGTCCCTATTGCCTAGAGGCAAGACTTCCCAGCAGCATGCTGTGTGAGGCACCTCACGACCTGGTCCCAACAGCCATCCCAGCATGGCCCCTATGAACCTACAAGCCTCCAGCTCCAGCCCCACAGGTCTGCCTGCCTGCTCCAAACCCTCTGCTCCACTAACTCCCCCCTGCACTCCTTTATATATGCTTCCCCCTTCCCTTTCTTCTGAGCCCCACAAACTCTTAGTCATCCTCAACTCACTCAAATGTCACTCCCTCTGTCTAACTCCCATTGGGCAGTCATTGTTCTTACCAAGAAAAGAACATTATTTTATTCTAGTGGTTCTATTATATTTCAAATAGAATACAGGTTGGGGTTTCCAGAGTGCAAGGGTAGTGCAGTGTAATTCAACTTCTATCCCCAGCATGTGGTGTAGAAACTAGAAAAAGCATTAATAACTAAAGCTATTATTTATTAATGATGAATACAACCAGTGATAGTAATGAATAGTAATGAAAACAGCTCTCACCATAATGCCAATACAGCCACTTACTTTGCCAAGCCTGAGCTAAGCACTGACAACCATGATCTCATCTAACTTGCCAGCATCCTATAAAATCTTATTCCCAAGTTGCAGATCAGGAAAGTACAGCTTAGAGAGTATAAATAACTCTCCCAAGATCATGCATCTTATAAGTGGCAGAGGTGAGACCTGAAGCCATGTCTGTCTGGCCTCTGAGCTTGTGCTCTTAGCCACTGTGTACTCTGGGACCAGTAAAGGTACTGAACCAATTGATTCACAAGTGCCGGAGAGCTTGCCCCTTAGTACCCTCCACCTGCTACCCTTCCCATGACCTTTTAAGATGAACTCTAAGTTCTTAGCTGCATCCTGTGTCTGGGAGGTGGCACAGTAGACTGGCTAAATGAGATCAGACTCTGCCAGTCCCAGGATGTGTGATCTTGTGTAGGTTACTCACATCCCTGAACCTCACTCTCCTCATCTGTAAAATGGGAAGATGATCATCCCTATCCCAGAGGCTCACTGTGGGGTTATAGGAGATAATACATGTAGAATACTTAGACCCAAAAAATAGCACATCACACATGTTCAATACATGTTACCTACTGAAATATGGCCAATACCCTAGTCATCCTGACTTTAATGAAACTGAAGAATGTCACTGCCCCTGAATGAAATCTCCTTCATAGGTGACAACACTGTGGATGAATGAAAGCTCTGAGTAAGAAGGTGGTGGTGGGGTAAGGTGCCGGGGGCAGGAGAGGAGAGGTGACCATGCTGGAAGCACAGTCTCTCAACAGGGTCCAGGCAAGGACGAAACCACTCAGGGTCAGGCCCTGGTGGACACTGGGAAGCACCAGGTGAGTTGGGAGGGCAGGGGGTGGGTAGTGGGGGCAGTCAGTGATTCACCACGCCCAAGGGCTATGCAGAGGGTTAGGACTCTGGAGGTCAGCAACAGGCTTAAAGAACCCGTCTCAGGAGTCAGTGGCCCCGAATGTCTAGCCTCCTGGACGTCAGGCTAAAGAGAGCAGGCAGAGGGAGTCTGTGACTGACCCTCAACTTGTGCTGGGAATGTGATCCCGGACAGAGGCTGCCTCAACACTGGCCGGAAGTTCCATGGGAGCAGCCCCTGTGAGTAGTCAGCATCCAGGGCCAGAGGCAGCCAGCTCGTGGCCAGCACTGGGAAGCAGGGGGAAAGCATGCAGAGGGCCCAGGAGGAAAACCGGAGTGAAGTTGGGCAGGCCAGAAGAGCAACTACCAGGCACTGGGAGCTGGGAGGACAAAGGAACCCAGGAGCCACAAGGCAGGTTGAACTCCCCCCCACCAGGAACAGCTCCAGGAGAGGAACGGAGAAGCCCCCGGGTTCCCTCTGTATAACTTTGAAAGTTGTCCTGGCCCTCTCTAGGCCTCATCTCCTCCCCTGTAGGATGGAAGCATGGACTCTGAGATCATGCACATCACTCTATAAAGTTGTGAGAAGACAAGCACTCACATATCCCTCTGAGCCGTGATTTCCACATCTGTACAGTGGGCTAGAAATGGCTGTCTGTTCAGGCCACTGTGTATTCAGGACATTTGAAGTGCCTAGCCTCGGAGCTGGCACACCGTAGGTGCTCGATTAATTCCCACTACTCCCCTCCACCAAGCCTGACTGGGGACAGCTAGGGGCCTCCCTGTCTCAGAGAGTCTGGGAGGTTAGTTCCTTGACCCCCCTTCATGAGGTGGTAACCAGGCCGCTGGACCATCCCTACTGCTAGCAAACCCTTCCTTTCAAATACCACTTACAGGGGTTTTGTTTGTTTATTTTTTTCATCAGAATGCAACATACACATATTAAAGAGAATTTGGAGCATCCTGAAAAAAAAAAAGAACAATAAATCTCCCATGATTCTGTAGTCCAAAGACTTTTTGGGCACTTCCTGGCCTTTCTCTTTCTATGCAGGGTATTTTCAAGCTGGTGAGTTCATCTTCTATCTACAGTATCATTTCCTGCTTTCTCCTCCTCACAGTTATTACAAAAATTCCCAACTGGAATAAACACTGTTTTAATAATGATGCTGCGACGTACCTAGCCAGCCCTGTCCCGCTGTCAGACCTTCATGTTTCTGAACGTCCACTCTTCTAAATCAAAGATCTGCTGATATTTAATTCATAAATGGATTTTTTTCCTACCACTGCTGTTGGGATTTTCTTCTTTAGTACAGATGACCAGAAGTGTGTGGTGCAGAGAAAATGCTGACTTTTAGCATCTCTGGGCCCTCCCATCTCACTTGTGATTTGGGGGGTTTGAAAACCAAGGATCTAGAAAGAAATACTAGTTTTTTAGGAAACCCAGCCTTAGGCTTGGCACAAATCTCTGGGGAAGCATCAGTGAAAGCCTTTACACTTATTTTATTATTTTCCTTTTCTGGCTTAGTTTGAATAGACCCCCAGGGTGGATGGGTTTCCTGAGTTATCTGAATTTTAAATATCTGCCTGGGGCTTCCCATGCTAAATCCTATAAATATTTTCCTTCTTGTGCTACTGCCAAGGTGTGGGAGTTTGGAAGGTTGCCCTAAAAGGGGAGGAGAAGGGCCTCTATTGGCACTGCACAGACTGGAGGCCAGGAAGGAGAGAAGTTGGTTGTCCTGACACACCTGGACCAGCTGGGTCAGGGCACGGAGTCTCTGCCTTCTTCAGCTGGGGCCTCTCCCCTTGAATGTCTTCTGGCTCACCCCACCCCTCCCTACTGCCCCCAAGGCTCTTTCCATCACTTTGGGGGCCTAGAGACAACCCACTTAACTGGTGAGGGCCCTGTCCCCTACCCAGCTCCTGCTAGCTCCCTGTTCTGGAAAAGGTGTCTTGTTCTGTCATGAGCTGCCACTGTCACAAGATGGTAGAACTAGAAGTTTCCTTAAATATCACAAGGACACGTCCTGTTAGTTGAATACCTCACAATTAGTGCTGAGTCATACCGTGATTACCTCATTAATCTTCCCAATAGTCCTGTGCTGTGCAGTAGAAGGAATCAGAGGGGTCAATTAACCTTCTCCAGGCTACACAGCCCACTGGTAATTGAATCAGTTCTAGAAGCAGTATCTGTTGGCTCTAGGCCCAGTGATTTCCTTTTTTCGATCTCTTTCTCTTGTTTTTTAGATGAGACAACAAAAGTCCAGAGAAGTGAAGAGGCTCTTTGAGGTCACAAATCATGCCCACTGAGAAAGGCTGGGACTGGATCCTCCTTCCCCTATTCCCTGGCCCTCCTCCATGAAAAGGAAACAGACCATGAATGAGTCAAGAGAACATCCATTCTGGCGAGTGGGTCCTTCTAGATCCTGGGGATGAAATGGTTCTGATTGCTGGATTCCCACACTAGGGTGAGCTCCATAGAGCTGGTGAGACCCAGTGGGAACACAAGGGCTGGAATGAAGGCCAAAGGGATGGCAAGTAGGCAGTAGGAGCCAGGGCACTGTGAGTTCAGGAGGGGTCCGCCCTGCCGCTGGCCACAGCAGAACAGGGGTGTGGTCAGCAATGATGCCCTCTGACTCTGGCTCAAGAGACAGAAGGGCTCTGACAACCCCGTAGCAGCAACCCCCTTGGGAGATGGGCTGTCCCTGAGCATCTTGGAGAAGCTGGTAGTGTCCATCTCCATGGGAGAGACCAGGGACATCATTAGTCCAAAAGAAGACCAAGGCATCAATCATTTGAAAGAGGTGAGCCTGAGGCCTTGATGTCAGAGATGAAAAGGAGAGCGGAAGAAAAGTGCCTGCCCTGCGCACTAATGTGTTCTGTCATTGGCTCCTGCCCTTCAGCCTGGGAGGGAGAGACTATCCCCAGTAAGTCTCTGTTCAAGGTCATGCAGCCAGCAGTTTGCACAGACTGGACAGCCTGCTGGATACTTAGGACCATGAGGTTTCCGCTCTACACCCATCCTCTCCTAGTCAGTACATTGGCCCTGGCTGTATCCACCAGTGAGGGCTCCGGACTGGTTCACTCTGTGATCTCTGTGGGCACCTTGGACACATTCTGGCCTCCCTGTAGAAGCCAGTTCTCCTGGCTGTGCCATCACATGGCTGTAGTAACAGCTGCCGAAGGGGTCACCCTGAAACATCCCTATCATCTGGTGCCCCTTCTCAATGAACAAGCCTGAGTTTCCAGATTGGGGACCCCCTGGAAAGGCAGAGCATGGATCAATGACTAAGGGGTCTCCAACAATATCCCTATAGAGATAAATTCTGTCCACTATCTTCCTGAATCAGTGGTCTCCTTGGACCTAGCCAGCCCCTCCCTTCCTTATGTCAACCTTTTGCCAGTACAGTGCTGGGCACTGCAGGTACAGAGGTGAGCAATACACAGTTCCCACCTTCCCCCTTCCCTCCCTACTTCTCCCTCCAACTCTACTTCCTTCCTGGCAATAAATATTAAACTGAACACAGCAATACACTGTGGTAAGCACAGTAGTGGGGATAATACAGTTGACAAGAATATAGTTCCTACCTTCACAGAGCTTAAAGACTAGTGGAGAACATAGCCATCCCTCAAATAACAACCATACACAAATCACTGCGAACCAAGACAGGACTGCGAAGGCAAAGTCCAGGGTATTTTAAGGAAATACAACAAGCGGGCCTGCTCTAGGCTGGGGTGTCAAGAGAAGCCTGGCGTGTGAGCTGAGATGTAAGTGATGACGTGGTCAGGGCAGTGCATGGCAGGCATGTGTGAAGGCCCAGGGCCTTCTCCCCAGAAGAACAGAAAGAAGGCCTGTGCAGCTAGAGTCAGAGAAAACGAGAGGGTGTGTGCAGTGCGGCTGGAGAGGGGAGCAGGTTAGGTCTCGCAGGGCTTTGAGGGCCACGTTGTAGTGTTTGGATTTCACTCGAAGTGCAGCACCATCAGACGAGCAGGATGAAGAGATCGCTCAGATGGGGTGGAGAGTGGAGGGAACAGGGTGGGGACTGGCTCAGGGGACTAACTGCAGGAATTCAGGTGAATCCAGCTCTGGTGGGACCCCCACCCCTCAGTGGGCCACAGAGCCTCTGTCCCTGCAGGGAGTCCAAATAAGAGGCTCAGGGCTGAGGTGGAAGGATGGTTGCAGCCAATGCAGAAAGTGGTTTCTTCACTTCATTTCCCTACCAGACTCTCTTGGAAGAAAAGCAACAGACCTGCCCCATCCCAGAAGGGAGCCCTAAAGGACATGCCCAGAGCAGGGGCACAAAGCATACAGGCATCAAAGGGAGGCTGTGCTCCTATACCACAAGGGCTGTCCTTAGCAGCACCCAAAAGCCCAGGGAGCTCCTCCTAAGTGGGACCCCAAGAGACCCACTCTGAGCCCTGGATGCAGAGATGCAGCTGCATGCAGGGTGGTGGACTGGGGTGGAGTTGGGGGTCGCTGGCCCAGTGTCTTCTCTACTGGGAGCAAAGAAGCTTGGGCAGCAGTAGGGGCCCAGAGACCCACCAATCCCCACAGCAGTGGTTGTTTCTATCCCAGGTAGGCTCTGAGCAGAGACAAGGAGTAAGGAAGAAATGAAGAAACAGGAGGAAGTCTGGGAGGGAAGCTGCCTTGGAGCTGACTGCTGGGGCAGAAGAGGGGTTGAGTGATAGCTGCAGACCGAGTGGAAGTCCATGGATCTGCACGTGATCCTGCCAGGCCAGAGCCACTATCACCCTGCAGGAGTCACCTGGAGCCAGAGAAAGGGTGTTTGGTGGCTGTCCTGATGACCACAGGGCAACCCAGGTCTGAACGGGCGTGTGGCTGAGGAAGTATATGGACACAACATTCCCAGAGGGCGTTACCCGGGCTGTAATACAGGTGGCCCCAGGGACAAATACAGGAGGTTTTCATGTGGACTCGGGTGGCAGGAGCGGGGTTGAAGAAGGTTGCTGTGAGATGGTGACTGGCCAGGTTCTCAAAGCTGGATGGGAGGTCACCAATGGGAAGAGGGGAGAAAGCTGGAAAGATGCCAAAAGTGGGAGGAGCACTGAGCAAAGAGGGGCACTGCACAGAGCGTGGAGCACATCATCGCTGCAAGGCCCCGGCAGACTCAGAGCCCCTTGCGGGGCTGGGATCCTGAGGTGACATGCCCAGCTTGGTAAGTGAGGTCCTGTAGCAGCGTCCTTGCTTCTCACATCCTTCTCACTGTGAAGGAGGAATGCAACTCCCCCCGACCTGAGCAGAGACCAGCCTTCAATCCTACAATGTCTCAGAACCTTTGGATATCACCTAACGATGAGGAAACAGGCCCAGAGAAGTGCACGGTCTTGTTCAAGGTCACACAACAGCCAGTGGAAGAGGGAGGGCAGGGACCCACCTCCTTTGCCTCCCAGTGCCTTTTCTGCTTTATCGGGTCTGTCCTTGTTCTCATAGGATGATAAGTGTGTGTGCGGGAGGCAGGAGTTGGATGAGGGACACGAACTCACAAATGAGTGAGTGGCAAGTCATTTCTCAGTGACAATCACCATGGAAACAAGTGGCTGAGACAGACTGGGGCCCTGAAGTCAGGGGTCAAGCTTTTTTTATTTCCAACTTCACATTTTGCCGGAGGAAGATGATGCGTGTTGCTAAGATGTAACTCAAATTGGACAGCTCAGGAGGCAGAAACTATTTGCTTCATCAGCAAAGCAGTGGATGCTAGCTGCCACCCCAGTTTTAGAAACTGCGGCTTGCATCAAGGGCTGGCCCACCAGGTCCCATGGAGGGCCTCCCTCACATTGGTTCCAGACCCTTCTGTCTCCAGGAATGACAGGACATTGCCATTCCAGAAGCATTTCTGTCTTCCAAAGTCTCAGGAAGGTAACTTTATACCCTGAGATCTTGGAGGCTATGTATTCCAACCTTTTAATCTTCCGACAAAACCCCCATTCAGTTCTCATGTACCCATTTTACACATGGGAAAACCGAGGCCCACAAAGGGGACTGACTAAGGCCTCCCACTGAGCAAACGACAGAAGAGAGACCCAACACCAGGTGTTCTGAACTCCAGGCCACGTTTTTCTTTCTTGATCTCCCACCGTGGCAAAAATAAAAGGTATCACTCTGTGATCCTGTGTCCCGAGGTGTGGAAAAAGGCTCAGGGAAGAAGGTTGACAAGAAAATGTGGAAACCACAGAATGAGGCCGGAAATCACCGCTTCCCCACATGCCCTCACCCCCCAATTTCACCTCTGAACACTCCGCACACCACATTTCAGGGTAGAAACATCACGAGGGAGAAGACGGGAGAAATGAATGGAGAGCATGTGTAGAGCACTGTATAGTTTATACAATGCTTTCCCAGCCCTCCCAACACCTCCTCCTCAAACAACCTTGTGCAGTAAGAGACCGTGAAAATACCGCCGCCTCAATTCAGAGATGAGGTTCCAGGGCCCAGGGGTTGGCTTGAATTCAGATCTAAACCTCCTGAACCAAATCCTGTGATTTTTCTATTTTTAGTGCCTTTCCTTTGTCTGTACATGAATGAGGACATTGGTGTGTGTGTCAGAGGGGCATGGGCATTCACTGGATGATATTAGAAAAATAAATGGGCCCTGGCTGGCATAGCTCAGTGGATTGAGCGCGGGCTGCAAACCAAACATCACAGGTTCGATTCCCAGTCAGGGCACATGCCTGGGTTGCAGGCCAGGTCCTCAGGGGGGACCACATGAGAGGCAACTATACATTGATGTTTCTCCCTCTCTCCTTCTCCCCCTCTTCCCCTCTCTAAAAATAAATAAATAAAAATCTTTAAAAAAATTTAATAAAATAAATAAATAAATAAATAAATGGGAAAAATAATTGTAGCCATCACCTCTCATCAAGCATCCATAGCACACACTAGGCCCTGAGCTAAAACACGTGTCTCACACTGTCTCACTTCCTCTACACACCACCTGGAGAGGCAGGCGTTATTGTCCCATTTTACTGGTGAGGAAACCGAGGGTCAGGAAATCAAGTCCTTGCCATCATTTCCTCTCATTCACTCTAAGGGTGCCTTGTTTCCTGACAACATAGTTATTTTTAACTGTGACATGCTCCTTTTCTTAGAATTTTGTTAGTGGGAACACTTTGCACCCTAGAGCAAAGGTGGGTACTAGGTAGGATTTGTGTTCACTTCTGGCAATCATGAGCTCCTCTAAATGAAATTTTTGCTTTGGGGTTTTCAGATCACCCAGGTGGCATAAATTCAGTCTCAAAACCTATATCAGAACATGCTGATGGTTCTAAATTTTCAGTGGCAATTTATCGACCCCTTCTGCTCAGTGCCTCCGTTACAGATTGTTTATTTTCCTTGTATTTCTCAATCGCGGAAATACTATCCGATTCATCCTTTCCTGAGGGTGTGGCCCTCTGGGGCCTGAGTGTGGTGGGGGGAGGAACAGCTGTTGGCCTACCCAGCCCTGGGTTCAGTGCAGTGACAGTAACGGCAGTCGTCACAGAAGGAAACTGCATCAGCTTAATGAGAATTTTCATATTCAGATCCCATTAAACTCAAGAAGAAGCCCGATGAAGAGGAGGAACGCACTGAGATATCCATTTTACAGATCGAGCTGATGCTGAGAGGGAGGCAGACAGACCAAAGCAGGAGGAAGCAGGCAAGAAGGAGTAAGGGAGATACGGCCAAGGAGAGGGTGCTTCCACCAGGCGTTGAGCCTGGGCACATCCCCTCTGAGCTGCGCTTCCTCGAAGTGCCCAGTGAGAGCATTTCTACCCTGTCTGCCCCCCAGGGTTGCCCTGCGGGAGACATGCCCTGAGGGTGAGATGAACTCACACTGTTGACCATCCTTTGCACGTTAGAAAGTTATTGGACGCTGCTGTGGTCACCATCCATCCCTCCAGGGAACAGTGATGAGCAGATCTTGTGATGATCTCCACCATAGAATGGACTGGCCAGGTGGCCATCCCTTCCAGGTTCCCCTGCTCCTGCTCCTCCCTGCGTCTCTCCTGAACCTGACACTTGGATTCCCCAACAGACCAAGACCAAGAACTGTCAAAGGTGGCTGAGGATTTATCTGAACCTCTGGGGCAGCTCTCACAGGTGGAGAAGGTCCCTAGTCTTTGACATGTGATTGCGTGTGGTCGCTGCTGTTTGAGACAGGGCAACTCTGTAGAAGACAGAAGACAGACTCAGGGCAGAAGTTTGGTGTTAAAGCTAGAACATGTTGCTTATCCACTGGTGTGTGTATATGGAGTGGTCTTGATTTTAAGTCACTTCATCTCCCAGAGTCTCAGTTTCCCCATCAGAAAAAGGAACATCATGGTGTCTATTTCACAGAATTGTTGGAAGCGTGAAATGGGTAACATATTCACAGCCTCAAGGGTTAGCACAGGTGAAAGGGTTTACTGTGTTCTGAGAGGCCTCAGGACTGGTGGGCTCACTGGCAGGGCAGCGCTGGGGCAGTGAACCAAGAGGACAGTAACCCAGCACAGCCAGGGGGCCCATGGAGCTCTAATTGTCTTGACAGAAGACAAGTTCAGCACCAGGAAAATGGTATTAGGGGATGAACACTAAGGACAAGACTAAATGAAAAGGAAGAACGGGCAGCAAAGTTGCCAGTTAAGGAGGCCCAGGCCAGCAGAGTCAGATGTGGCTAAGAGTGCAGTTGGAAATGAAGGTGGCAAAGCCTGCCCCAGCCTTGAGCTTCCATGTTAGTCCACGTTCGGCCGGTGTGACAGGGAAAGCCACGGTGGCCTCAGTGAATCCTGTGCATCTTCTCCAGGACTGTTGAGGTCTCCCTGCAAGTATAGCTACAAGAAGCTCCCTGATCTGACTCCCCTGCCTTTGAAAAACAAATTGGTCTTCCTCAGGCTGATGTGTTTGGTCTCACAGTCTGCCTCTGGCCTGAGGAGGAAGCAGTGCAGGGGAGGCCAACAGCAGGCCCTGGGAAGTGGGATGCATGCCCCACTGGCTGCAAGTCTCAAAGTGGATGAGACAATGAGATTAGAGCATAAAGATATATAATTAGATTCTGACAGGGAAATCCCACTCGTGGTGCTTGGAGCCATTCCTCAGCAGTGAAGATGAAAGTCAGAGATCATCAGACCTTAGCCTGAGACGTGCCACCGCGCCTGGGAATCATTAGCTGTGAGTTAGGTGCTACATGCCTTCTAAGTGGTAAGTGGGAGGAAGGGGCCACATCCTATTAGCATTTCCCTTGGTCTCCACATGTCATGGCCAGGGTGGCTGCTCCAGCTCAGGCGCCTGTGTACAACCCACAGGATTATGTAGAATTTCTGACTTAGAGAGAGTCTGAGGGATGGTGATTTTGCCATTTGTCTTTTGAGAATCCTTCCCTTGATGCTTCACCATGGGTAAGAGATGATGAGGCAAAGGAGCCCAAGGATGGAGGAAAGTCAGGAGCTGTCAGAAGTTCAAGGTGATCCCTGCCACAGCAGAAGTGCCAACATTTCTCTGAATGCTAAAAGGAGGTGGCAACTGTTTAGCTTAGCCTTGCATCAGACTTCTTCTGAACAAGTAGACACTTCCTATAAGCATGGCCATCAATATGCACTCATTTGTTCATTCATGTATTCATTCATTCATTCATTCAACAATCAGTGACTACCCACTATGTGCCAGGCACAGTGCTCAATGCTGTGAGTTTACACAAAAATGAGTAAGTCACCTACACTGCTCTCTGGGATCCCACAGTCTGGTGGGGCTCTCCCATCCTGGAGAGAGAGTGGGCAAGGAGAGCTGGAGACAGCCCTCCTATCCAGGAAGTCTAAACTGAGAGTGAAAATGAGGGCTAGCACACTAGAAACAGGTAGCACCATGTGGGGCCACTGGGTAGGCTGAGCCAGAGGACCAGGTACACTGATGCAACTGGCAGAGATGGGCACACACACAGGAGATGGTGGCAGAGAGGGTGCCAGGGAGGGAGCACAGGAGGATGGAGGGCAGAAACATGGCAGCTTGGGGTGGGGGAAGAGTTGGGGCCTATGTGGCCCTTCTACTCCCATCACTATGCCCAGGGGCCTGCCATCCCATCACCTACACCCCAAATATTATGCTATAAGGTTCTGACTTCCCCTGAGTGGAAGAAAACTGGAAGTTTCAGAAATCCGAAGGGACATGAAATAGGAGAGGATGTCAAATCTGGTGTGTAGACTGAAAAGCAAGTCACAGTTCTGTCTGCCCAGCAGCAGTGTAAACATCACAGTTTTCATCAAGCAGGAAGGTCAAGTCAAAGGAAAACTAGGAGCCCCAGCTCATGGGGAGACCTGTGGTTATCGCCACTTCCCCTCTGGGCTTGGTGTCCAGGCAGGTTCTCCAGGAAAAGGGCTGGGCTCTATTCGTCTTTGATGTTGATTACTGCTCTGAGTGGGCCTCTGCTTGGCCCTTGCAAGTTTCCACACCAGTAGTGAACGGAATTCCAGTGCACTGCATGCTCTAACGGGCTTGCGTGCAAAGTGCTATGGAACCTGGGAGAAGAACTGAGGAGGGCGTATGGGAAGGCTTCATGGAAGTGGTTCTATTTGAACTGGGCTTTAAAGGATAAACAGGAGGTCATGAAACAGAGAAACAGGGAGGAGTCCCTCAGGCGCAGGGACCTTCACATGCAAAAGTCACACAGAATGGAGAGGTGCATGTCAGGGCAGTCGGAGGGCTAACTGCTCAGGACCCCCTGAAGACGGAGATGCAGAAACTTTCCATTTGTCCTTCAGAGAGATACATTTGTAAAATATTTGGAGGTCCTTAAACACCAAGATAAGCTGCCTTGTGATATTATGTTTTTCTAGTCAAAGGGGGCCACCGAGGAGCTGATATTTGTCTTTATCGGCTTGGATGTGGATGTTTTAAGTCCTGTGCTCTATGCATTTTTGCCATTCTTAAATACTTTCAGTTTCCCACTGCTTTAGATATGACCTAAGGTTATAACTAACATTTACAGGACTCTGTCATGTGCTGGAGATTCATCCCATTTCTCTGTTTGGCCCTAAGAGGTAACTACTATTATTATTTTCATTTTTCGGAATATGACATGGGAGGCAGCAAGAGTTGAGATCTCTTATCTCAGCCTCACAGCCTCTAAGCCAGAATCAGGATTTGAATCTGGGTTCATCTGACTCCAAAACCCATGCCCCTTCCACCACACCACACCAGGTGGGCACTGAGGGCTGCACTCTGAAGGGCCCACAGAGGGAGCTCCTGCATGGAGGGGAAGAGCAGAGGGGGATGATAACCATTAAGCTGACCTTGACCTCTGCTGTCTCCAGGTCCCCTTACTTCAGTCTGCAAAATTTATGTGGAGAAACAGAGTCAACACTCCAAGAGCCCCCTCTCAGAACTACAGCGGTCCGGAGAGTCGGGCTGGAGTCTGGGGAAAGCAAGGCCCCGCAGGGAGCCTCATCTTCTGGATAAGCCTTTGGAGACAGCGTGTGACCCAGCCGTCTGCCCAGCAGACCAGAAATCACATAACCATAGCTCAGAGAGTTGAAAGGGACCTTAAAGGTCACCTAATCCTCCAGATGGAAGGCGGCCACCCAGTGATGCCCACCCCCGCCAGGATCACAGGCTCATATCTCAAACACCAGCTGGCCTCAGACGGCGTGGGGTCTTGGCCTCAAACACGCCATCTGTGCCACACAGACATGGCACGGGGGCCACTCTGGCTTTAGAGAACCTGAACCCCAGGGTCTGTCCTACCTCCCCCTGTGTACTAGCTCTGTGCTCTGAGCAGCAGCTTCTCCTCTTGTCCTCAGCTTGGGCATCTGAAAAGGGAGACCGCCCGTGCCTGGTTCATAGTTACCAGGAGACTTGGACCAAGCAATGCAGGGCAGAGAGTGCAAATACAGACACGCACACATACACACACAAGGTAAAGGGTCACGAAAGTGGTGACTGATTGCAGAGGTCAGCCAACCACACCCGCAAACAGCCCAGTAGTCAGTATTTTAGGTTGGGGGCCAAAAGGTCTCTGTCACAAAAGGTCTCTGTCACCACTGGAGCATGAAAGCAGCCACAGGCAACATGCAAACAAGCGAGTATGACTGTGCTCTGATGTCCTTATTAAAGAACACTTACATTGGAATTTTGTATCATTTCCATTTGGCACACAAAATGTGCCACACATTTTCATGTGGCACACTTCTGCAATCACTGTTTCTTTTGTATATTTCTAAATTATATTTTCCAAAAAAATTAAAGATACTATAGATCTTTCCAGTGCTGCCTCAGGTACTTATGATTTCACTTTCTATTCCAAGGAGCCAAAGGATTGATGAGGTTATTTACAAACACACATTAGGCCCATCTTCACAAAATACACATTTCCTCTTCCTTTGCATCCCAGCCTCACTTGACCAGTATGCAAAGTTCTGGGTAGATCATGAGCCTTGGTTTGCTCATCTTTAAGTGGGGGGTTGTACTTGTGCCAACACTATTTAGTTATTGTGTGACTTGGAAGAAACAGTCATATAAGTTACTTAGTACACTGTCTGGCACTGAAGGAAGGCTCACTGAGGACTAGTTATTATTTTCTTATCCTCCAAGCTAAAAATTGCTGTTCATATTTCCCAGTAAGAAAGGGAGGCTCAGAGAGGCTAGCTATATGCCTTCAAATCAAAGAGCACTGGCATCTGAACCCTGGTGTGGTCAACACCAGGCCCTGCTCCACGGTCAATGGCTAAATCTAGACTCAAGCCAGGGCTGACTCTGCCTTCTGCAAGTAGCCTGGGTCTCAGAGAAGAGCAGCCTCAAGGCTGCCTGGAGCGAGGGTTCTAGGAGGCCGAAACCCAGACAGGATCAGCTGCCCCAGACAGCACAGTTAGGGAGACCTCTCAGCACCTCCTCCCTTAATCAGGCGCTCTTGCTGCCTGCCTTCCAGAGAATCACACCTTCCCTCTGGGCCAAGTATCTCTAGAGTTGATTATGGGCAGGGCCTCCCCACTGCCAGTGCTGAGCCCAGGGCTGCTGGGAAACTCAGGCCATTGCATCAGATGCAGCTGACGTACATGAGGACCATCCTCCTCCCCCTACACACAAAGAAGTGAAACGAAAATGAAAGCAGACTCTAATGAATGCAGACCACGTCCTCCCCGCCAGTATCGAGACAAAGTCTATTCTGCTGCCTGTCACTTGAAAAGTAATAGAGTAATAGTGAAGTAAGTTATAAAAACCAAACAGCAAGTCCTCTTCCTGAATACTGAAGAGAAGGCTGGGGCTGGGGAGTTGGGGCACCGATGAGCAGGGACCCAGAGTCCTAGCCTGCAGAAGCCTGCGAGGTCTCAGACATCACCTCGACCATAGTCTCCTGCCCCCAGTGTTCTTCCCACAAAAGGCTGAAGCCCAGAGAGGGAAAGGGATGTACAATGGCCATGGGACAGGTTAAGAGCAAAGTCCTAACGAGACCCAGGGCACCCTTGCCTGGGGCCAGTGCTTTCTGGGGTGTCTGCAAAGGCTGAGGCACAGGATGGCCCCGAAGGAGGCTCAGTTCTTCTGCACCACCCCTGTTGCCTTTTGCACTTTCTTGTTGAAAAGAAGAAAGTGCCGACCTGCTGGCACCAGCTTGCTGGCTGCTTGGCAATTCCATCTCCTATTATAAAACTGTCAGTTAACAAATTGATCTTCCAAGGTATGATTGAGTCTCCCATTTGTCCAGGCCTGGTCGATTCACTGGGAAACAACAAGTTTAGAGTCAGAAAAACGTGACTGCAGATCCTGGCTCTGTCCCTTATTAGTCAAGTGTCATAATTTCCCTTATCTCTTGGGGCCTCCATTTTCTTGGCTATAAAATGGGAAGAGCGATATCACCTATCTGGCAAGATTATTAATATAACAATAAATAATAATGTCAGTTAACAAATAACATTCTTTGGATGCATGCTATTATGAGTTAGATGCCATGATAAATGATTTACATATGATCTCCTTTCAACGTCACAGAAATCCTTGAAGGTAGGTCCTATTATTATTTCCATTGTACAGATGAGGAAACTGAGGCTCTGTGAGGACAAGCATCTTGCCTAAGATCACACAGCAAGTTAGAGGTAGAGCTGAGATGCCCATCTCAGACTACAAAGTCTGCTGAACTGGAAGCTAGGTAGTACTATGGCCCCAACTTCTTTGGACATTGAGACTAGTCTCTTTCTCCAGCCTAAGGGAGACAGCAGGACCATAAGATTATGTGGCAAACCCTGTGAGTGCCTATCACACCCCTGTCGTACCCAAAGAACTGCCAGTTCATTCAGTATCACCCTCAATGTGTTTCTGGGGAACTGGTTATCTAGGTGTGATCAACTGAAGGAATGCCATCAAACAGCACACACGTGGGAAGTACACTTTTTGTAACAGTGTCGCATTTCAGTTTTCAATGTTTGTAAAAGAGAGACATGAGAATCACAATGTCTTCAAATTGTTTTCAACAGGAAGAGAGACAAAGCGAGATAGAAAGGAAGCAACGTAGCAAATGGTTAGGATACTATTGGTAAACTTAGGTGAAGGGGCTACAGGTGTCCATTGTACCCCTTGTTCAAATTTTCTGCTGCCTTGAAAGTGATCAAGTACAAAAGGTAGAGAAGACACTCGGGAAGAGCTAGCTGGTTCCTGCCCCTGGGTGTGAGGGTGTGAGGGTGTGATGCCTAGAACCCAGGCAGTTCCCCTTCTGCTCTGTGGCCTCAGGCAAGGTGCCTCAGGGAGCCTCAGCTTCCTCATCTGCACAAGGAGAATAAAAACAGGACCCACCTGCTCAGACTGCTATGCAGAGAAAAGGAGATAACATATATAAATCACTTGCCATGATATCTACCCACAGTATGCCCTGAAGAAAAGAGAGCACTGAAATGATGGAAGGTACCAGGTCCCTAATGAGACCGTGGAGTCACAGGCCTGACTAGTCTAGGAACAGCCCCACCTGCACACTTTGGGTCACCTGAGATGCTGTACCTACTCCCTTATAAGTCATTACAATTTGTTTTCTTTACTACAGAAAAAAATCACACTCTCCCCTTCCTAAGGAAACAATCTGAAACTCAGACAAAAATGCATTTGCAATGGGAAAAATAGGAAAAAATTCTAATTATGTAGGAAACGAGTGGAATTAAACAAATTATGGTACATCTGCAGGGTAGAATATTATATAGCTGTCAAAAGCGATGTCAGAAACTTGTTTCATAGCAGAGGAAAATGCTCTTAATCTAATACTGATATCTGAAATAAGCACAAATGCAAATACTAAAGACTGGAAGAAAATAGAGCCAAATACTGATAGTATTCTAGATTTAGATATTTAATTAAATGCTTCAATATTTTCTGTATTTGTAATGAGTAGTTCATATTATTTATATAATAATAATTTAAATGGTGTATTTCCAAACTCTATCTCTGACACATTGGAAACAAAATTACGTATTTGTGTGAGATTACCTATGCGAAATGCATCCAAAATTGGATGAAAATATAACAAGTTCAGAGTCATCCCACTGAGTTGTGAGACTATGAGTGATGTTTTTTACCTTTTTCTAAATACACTTATATATTTTCTTACAATGAGCAAATGTTGCTTTATAATTTAAAACAATTCTTAAAATACCAATTTTTAAAACTACCAATTTATAACTTTTAGTCCCAGTATCATTGCCTCCAGACCCTATGTCCGGTAGTTCATTTCAATCAGTTTAATGGGTTGTCACTGAGTGCTTAACATGTCCCTAATACAGTGTAATAATAATAGCTACGACTTTATTAGACCTTGTGCTCATTACTTCCTCTACATTATCTGTAATCCTCCCAACAGCCCCATCAAGGGCTGAGGGAGTTCCCTCTAATCTGTCTAAGGCTTTGGCTTGCCAGTGATAGATGCCGGATTCAAATCCCAGTCTATTGTATTCACTGGGCTGCTCAAGTTTCTCCATCTGTAGTAAAAGAAGTATCGATCCTACAATACAGAAGCTGTTAGAAAATAAAAAAATCTCAAGGAAGCTCAGAGAAGAAAGCAACAACATCAGGCTGGTGAGACAGATAAAAGTCTCAAAAAGGAGGTTGTGATGCGCTGAGTCTTCCGATGGGGATGGAGAGGGAGAGACAGCCTTTTAGACAGAGGGAGCATCGTGAGTGGTGGTCTAGATGGGCAGGTGCGTCATCCATTCCTGGGGGCTGCAGTGTGGTCCAGGGTGGATGAGGTTCGTGAAAAGGTTAGGAGGAAGGAGCAAAAATGAAAGCCATAGATTATGGTGGGCCCTGAATGCCAAGCTGTGGGGTTTACATTTTATTTGCTGGGCAATGAGGGACCACAGCAGATTCTTTAGTCCAAATGGAGCAGGATGGGTTTAGGAGTAGTGTGCTTTGCTAAGAGTATTCAGACAGGATCATGAGGGCATAAGAGGCAGAGTAAGCATATTGGGGAGGCACTGAGCTAAGCCTGTCCACATGTGATTCCTCTTTGGGGGAAACTGACATACAGAGGTTTAAATAAACTGTCCAAAGCCACATGACCTGGAAAGAGGTGAGGCAGGTTTAAACCTCAGTTCATCTGCTCCCTTCACCAACCTGCCTCCGTGGATGTGGGACATGGTGGTGGTCCGTGACAGGTGGTGCGGGACTGCCCCCAGCACTAAGATGGGGAGGGGAGAGGGCTCACGCCCACAGCGCCATGCCTGAAGTACACAGGCATGCGGGACCCATGCACCAGTCTCGCCACCCAGCATGTGCAGGACCAGTCAAGCTGTGCATTCAGGGCTCTTCGTCTAAAGCCGGGAGCCAGTTTGCAGTCTCACCAGGGGCGTCCCGACAGGTTTACCTCAAAGCAGTGAGCAGAGCTCGCAGGAGCAGAAAAGGCTCTGTTAAAGCAAAACATCGTTACGATGAGAAGAGGCAACAGCTCTAACGCCCACGCAGTGCCAGTGGAGCTGTAAATGTGCCTCCAAATTAGACGTGGGGAAGAGCTCCACCAGCTCTGGCTGCTTGTCCCCAAGGACAAGGGCAGCCTGATTCACTGCGTTCTCCCACCCCCAGCTCTGCCACAAACTGCAAGTGTTTTGTCTGCGTCTACTTGAGATGTCTTATGCAACAGAACCACATCTCTGACAAGAGACAGTTTGCCTTCTTTCATATAATGTTCTCATTGTCAGGGAAGTTTCCCTGACATGAAGCCCAGTTCGTGCTTTTGCTTAAAAGAAGAACCTTGAAGGTTCCAAGGGGAAATGTACTTTCAAAAGATATTCAAAGCTCTAAATACATTGAGACTTTCTTCTGTGGCAAAGTGTTTACCGAGAATGACCTCACTACTTTGTATATGAAAGTCAGCTCACAGTGCAAAGTCCCTCCACAAACTTTATTACACTGATTTCCTTCTTCCCGTCAAAGGTAGGGAGGTTGGGGGTCATTTTCCCTTTTTGCAGATGAGGTGATGGAGGCTTAGAGACATTGGTGTCTTGACCAATAAATCACACTGAAATTAACTGACTCCAGATCCAGCGTCTTTCCAATACCACCCTCCAGCCAGCCCTGCTCTAGGCATGGTAGGGAGCAGGGCCAATGAGTCCCCCATGAGCCAGTTATTAATTCATTGTCTCCTAGTTTCAAACCCACCCTTCTCTGTGCTACTTTGGCTGGCTGGGATGACAGGTTCTCTCTGCTTGGCCAGCTGGGCCCAGGGGAGGTTCTGCCAATGGGGACTGATAGACGAGAGTTGGAAGGCTGCAGGGGAAGGGATTTCTTCTCACTGTTTTCTGGTAGATTCCTGCTTATTTCCGTTCCTGAAGAATCACCCCAGCAGCACTTCTTCATCCTGGCCAATTCGGTTCCTTCCCAAAGTAGCAACTGAACCCAGTGTGTGGTTTTTCCAATACTTGCAGAACCCCCATCCCAAGATACCAGCATCAGCCTGCAAGCACCCCCTTCTCTGTGGTCTGAGCTCCAGCTTCAGGGTCTGCCCACCCCCCAAGGTTTCTGCATCTGAATGATTGCAATCCTTTCCCTTCTTTCCTCAGGCCAAGGGCTGGTGGCTGCTTCCTGTAATGGCTACCTACTTATTCTTTAATGTTCCCTTCTACTCTTTCAGTTACCTGGTTAACAAATTTAGACCTAGTTAAATTTTCTTATATTGAGTTCTCTGTGTTCAAATGTCAGGCGTGGTTTCTATCTCTTGAGTGGCCACTGACCCATGGACTATAGTTGAGGGCCTATCATCAGGCTGTCATGAGTGACGGGCCCAGGAAACACGGTAGAAAGAAAGCACAGGTAGAGTGTCAGCACATCACAGGGCCTCAAGAAGCAGCCACTGACTGAGAAGAGAAGCAAAAGAATAGCTGAATACAGGAGGCCTTAGTGTTGAGGAAAGGCTTGGGCAAGAGGAGAGGAAGCTTGAGGAAATAGCTCTTGCAGAACTGTTGCAGCCATTTGGAGGATGAAGATTTAATGCGAGAAGCAAGTAGCACCTCGGGAATTGTCCCAGGAAGGCTGTCACGAAGCCAGGCTGGCGATGTGATACAACTCTTAGCCTTTTCACTGGTCAGAAACATCCGAGGTTCCCAAGTACTGACATCACTGCACACTGTGCCCTTCTCCAACCAGGAGAGTGGGGCATCTTGGTCCTGATGGCTCCAGCCCACCTATCCTCTGGACCCTGAGTGTGCACTGCTTCAGGGTGGTGCCTGCCTCTGCAAGGAGAGAGGCTTCCAGAGAAAGAAGTTGACTTTGTCTGTGGCCACTGTGGCCCTGACTGCTGACCTGGGTCTAACAACCAGAATCATGGGGATTTGTTGTCCCTGCCTCTGCTAATCCCAGAGAGAAAGAATAAACATCTGGAAAAGCGAGGGAAACACCCTGAGCTAGTTTGGGTTCTGGAATGACCTCTTGGGAACCCAGCCACCATCCATACAACTCCCACCACATCCCTGTTCATACACCCAGCTGTCCCTACATTCCTAGAGCTCTGAATTTGGTCCTCCCAAACACCAAGACTTTCTTCTCTGATCCAGATGTATTCCTGGCCAGGCGACTGGAAGCACAAAGGCTCAGAGAAAAAGGGAAGCGGGATGCCCTCAGAGGTCCATGGGATATGGAATGTAGCCTGGCTGGAGTTGAAAGTCTGTGTTGAGGATTTCAGCCGTTTCACTGAGCTGGACGCCAGCTGTTCTCGTGTGCCCAGCATCCATTCTGCAGAATTCCAGTGAGAGTACGCAATGTTTTCTTTGAGGAATCACCACTCTTCTACCCTTGGACCCACGGGCTCTGTCTGGGCTGACTGCACTGCCCACATCCAGGGGCTGCTATTTGTACTGCAGCCTGGTCTGTCAGCACATTTCACCCCCTGGCTCCAGTTGCTGGTGCAGGAATGAGCATCTGATGCAAGCAGGAAAATTCAGAGCCAATCCCAGGGGTCTCAGAAAAATTATTGGGGAAGGATCATTCTCCTTCTGCTGTGGCAAGTAAGGCAGGGAAGTGTGAGCCTGCAGTTGCTGGCAGCCATCTCTAGTACTTCGTGAGGAGAATCTGAGAATGGGACCAACACAGAGGAAATCAGAGGAAAGAGAGGAAGAGGGACATCTGAGCCCCTAGATCCAGCCCTGCCTGAGTGCTTCAATCCTTGAACAGATACATTTCCTTTCTTTTCTCAAACCACACACACACACACACACACACACACAGGGTTTTCATCACTGTAGACCAGGGGTGTCAAACTCATTTTCACCGGGGGGCCACATCAGCCTCGTGGTTGCCTTCAAAGGGCCAAATGTACCATAATTTTAGGACTGGATAAATGTAAATACTCCTTAACTAGGGGCAAGGAGCTCAGTGCTCCCACCAGGTAGAAACAAGGGGCTGGGCCGGATAAAACAAGGTGGAGGGATTCAGCCACATGTGCTCTAGACAAAAAGAATCTAGACCAATTATATAGTGGGGGTGGATGAGTTACACACCTAAATGCTTGACTGGGAGTTTCTAAGCAGATCAGTAGACCCATGGAGAGACACTACCTGCTAAAGCCCTTCCAAAGCTTCCTGTTATTCTCCGGAGAAAACCCCAACTCCTCAACCATAGTTTCAGAGCCTTCAATGATCAGGCCCTTTCCTTCCTCCCTCTCTATTCTGGCTGCCCTGGACCTTACATTTATGGAATGTGTCATTGCCTAATGCCTCAGACTTCTATGCACATGGGCCTCTTCCTGGGATCTGCTTTACCTGCCTCCCTCCTCCAAATCCTTCAAATATCGGCTGAAAGGCATGCCTTTAGGGAAGCATTCCTTGGCCCCAGAGAGGGCTGGCTCTCACTGTGTTCTGGTCTCCCACAGCAGTTCTTCTAATGCACAGTGTGCTAGGGATCACATGTTCAGTACCTGCCCCGCCCTAGAATGTAAGCTCTGTGAGTATCAGAGCCAGGCTGTCTAACCTCTTCTCTATCACCAGGGCCAGAATAGTTGCCCAATAAATACTATGTGTTGGACATCTTAAGGAGATAAATAGTGTAGCCATGAGTAGGTAGAAATGGAGGACCTCAAAACCAGGGCTGAGGAGACCTGCTGGGTCAGCAATCTAAGTACAAGGTGATCAAAGCACAGGTTAAGGTCATGACCCAGGATGAGAGAAGACAAGGGAAGGCAAAGGAAGGAAAGACTATATTAAGAGTGAGAATGGAAGAGCCAAGAAATTTTGATCAACTTTGATGACAGCTGAAAAAAAAAGAATCTTTAAAGAGACACCCAGATCATGGATCATATGGCTAAGGGGAATGTGTAGCCATTGGCAAAGGGTGAGGTCATCACGGAGAGGGTCACTGTCATGTTGCTATGTAGAAAAGTAGACAAAGCCCAAGCATTTTGCAGGACCTGGAAGAAATAGCAGAAGGTAAAGGGCAGTTTCCCTGGTGGGTGGATGAAGCAATCAGCCAGCACTGGAGGCCAGAATTGAGTAGGGAGTGCATCCAGGCTGAAGTGCACAGGAACAGGGTTCAGCCCTCCAATGTCACCTGGCTAAAGCTGAGCTGTGTAGTAATGGGGACTTTACAAATGAGATGCCTGCATTGTCCTTGTCCTCCTAGAAGAGGCAGCCAAACGAGTGTTTATTGTTTGCATTTCTCCTCCAGAGCAAGCTTGCTGTTCTGAGAAGATTACTGGGTAGTTTGCATAATTGCCTGCTCAGGTGATGACTGCTCAAACGGGGCAGAATTTCAAATGCCCAAACATCTGGTTTTGTTGGACAGGGTAAGGGGACATCCTCAGGAGGGAAGAAAGCCTCAACCAAGGGAGCTGGGTAGCCCCCTGCTGCCACCTCATGCAAAAATGTATCAGGGATCCTCAGACCCCAGAGCCTCTCCCCACATCTGCCTTCCACACTTCACATCCAGGCAATGGTCAGAATCAGCCAGGGAGAAGCCAACTCAGGAGACAGTTCAGTCCTATGGGTCTCTAAAACACCTACTGAGCTCCTGTTGTTTGCTAATGAAAGAGATCAAGGAGCCCACAGTCACATAAGGCAGCAGGTACAGAAGCAGAACAGGGCTAGATATGTAATAAACATGAGGTGCTTTGGTAACATGAGGGAGGGACTTTGAAGCCAGCAGAGGTGAGGCTGGATCTCAAAGAAGTCTGCCTGGAGGAGGCAACATCAGAGTAGAGTCTTGAAGGAGCATAGTACCCAGTACGTAGTACATGCTTAAACACCAGTGCATGAAAGACCAAATGGAAGGATGGATGGATGGCTCGGTCTGCTCTTCACCCCAGAACCACAGCAAACTGTAGCTATCCCAAGGCCTTGTAAACTGCACAACATTTCGCAGGGTGTGCAGAAGAAGGAATATCTCCTCTGTTATCATTTGGGACGAGAAGTAGTGCTCCTGCCAACTTGTACTGGGGGCTCCGGAGAAAGAATAACTGAGGCACAGCTGCCTCCTCCTCCAATCAACAGGATGCTCTTTAAATATGTAAGAGTCTCCCTGGGACACTGCCAGCACTATTTGGTTTTCTTGAAAGTGCATGAAAAATGTGCATAATATTCATGTTCCATTCCAAAGAGCTATGGATGGGGGCCAAAGAAGAGGAACAATTTGGGGTGAAAAATGAATAATGTCATTTCATGTCTCCCAACCCAAACTAGTATCTTTCTTGAGGCTGACCTTAAGCCACCTCCTACAGGATGGCTTTTGAAACCATAAATCCTCCCCCAGAAACAATGTCTTTCCACTTATCCATTGCCACATCTGGACTTGGGGTATCAGTTACAGCACTGCTCACTGAGCTTGCACATCTGTGTCCTCTCCACCCTTCTTCACCCAGGTCCCCTGTAACATCTGTAATGAGCTTGTTTTTACAGGTAAGAATGCTGAGGCCTAGAGTGGGGCTCAGTGACACCTGGCCCAAGGTTTCACACCTCGTAATGCTTCAAGTCTGGACTGGTACCAAGCTCTGCCTCCACCACACTCCCACCAGCCCCTTTCCATGCCTCACTGCCTCCCAATCTCATTTATGGCTCACCTCTCAATACTGCAGAGTTGGTTTCTGGGTACATTTGGGTTGCATTGTCTGGTTGAGTGTCTTAAGAGCAAAGAGTGGGTAATCTCATTTTCATTTCTGTCCTGTGCCATTTCCTCATTTCTGGGCACAAACTAGGTGCTGACAATGTGAAGCACAGAGAGGAAAATGTCAGCACAAAGAGAAAGCATCTGTTCTGTGTGTTCATTATTCAGATTAAAAAACTGAAGATCAGAGGGGAGAAGTGACTTAAATATGCATTGAATGGATATTGAGCAAGAAGCTAGCCTGGCCATGTCCTTAGCACATAATAGGCACTAAGTTATGTTATTGTTATGTGTAACATATGTAACATATGCATAGCGTACATAGAATATGTGTCACATATCATATACAATATTATATATAGCATGTGTTTTATCACCATCATCATCATTTGTGTCTGAATGAGAACACTAAACCTTCTTCTCACAGCATTCCTCCCACTGAATGCCACCTGAGGAAGTGGCAGGAGATGTGGGAATTACATAAAAGCATCCAGGTCACTTTCTTCTCTTAACAGGAAAGTGACTATCCCAGGGGCAGTGGGGAGTTTGGAGGAACAGAGCTCAGCTCCCCTCATCCCAGCTCAGGCCACTTGCCTGCTGCCTGCTGCCTGCTGTTCCTGCTGTGCTGGTGAGATGCCCAGCCCATCAGGCCCTCATTGTGCAGGCTTTGCAGAGGACAGAAGAGCTCCAGCCCCTGTGAGTAGTCCCATTGTTCAAGGCGCTTTGGTGACACACAGACAGCAGATTACCCACTAAGAGCAATTTTGTAGAACAAGGTGTTCTCTGGTCTCCATCTGCACACCTGGCCAGATGGTATTGTTAGCAGGTGGGTTGGCGAGGAGCCAAGCTTTGGAAGGTGAATTCTTGCAGGTTGTTTGTCTCCTCTCTCCTGCTTCTGCTAAGTAATGAGGACAGTGTGGGCTTTGGAATAAGAGAGCCCTGAATTGGAATTCCACATCACTTTGTAGCTGTGTAACCTTGGGTAAATACCTAATATCTCTGAGCATCCTATCCATAAAATGGGAATACCAATATTCCATGCAGAATCCTACCAGGAGTAAAGGAGATAATGTATGTAAAGTAGCTCCTATAATACCCAAATCACTCTGAAACCAAATATATTTGAACCACCATAAAAAGCAGTAATGCTATAGAACTCACTAAAATAATCCAAGAATCAGAAGTTAAAGAGGGAAAGGAACTAAATTGTGTTGATTGTTAACATATCCAATGTTGTGAGAAATAGTTTAGACATTTTTCTCATTTTAGCTGTACCCATTTTACAGATGAAAAAACCCAAGGATCACAGAAACTCAGGTTTGTACCCTGCAGACACAGCACTTTGTCAGCTCCTCCCTCCTTTCTTAGATAAGTGCAAAGCCCCTGGTTTTACTTGCTAATTTTGTACAGTTGATTTCCGGTTCTATTTTATCCCTAGTTCCTGCAATCTGGAAATGTGTTCTGCACTGATAATTTCATCTATTCTGGTACATAAAGTATTTCCATGTGGGTCTCCATGAGAGTCTCCAACCCCAACCAAGTCTTCATCTGAGCCCTAATCTGAGTCCTGTTCCCCAATTTCCAAAGGCCTGTTTTACATCCACCCACAGAGGCCCCACTGATATCACAGATGCTATGAGGCCAAAAGCAATCACCCCACCCCCAAATCTTTTTCTGATTCCCTATTTTTGTGAATAACATCTCTCTTCTGAAAACCCAGCAGTTATATCTTGGGTGTCTTTCCCTGGACATGGCCCCCATTCCATTCTCCACACAACACTCTGATTAGGACTCTTCATCACCACCTTGAGGATGACCCAGCTGTCTTCAGTAATTCCCCACAGTTACCTTGTAAAGAATCAACTCTGTAATTTGCCATTTCAAGCTCATAAAACCTGGTCTTAATCAATTTATTTCTCCCTATAATGTACGTCACAGCAAAATGGGTAACTTACTGTTCCCACAACATCACTCATGCTTAATTAGTAATAGTAATGAACACTTCAGTGTCCTAAGCACTTTACATCCATTGTCTTATTAATTCCTCACCACAACCCTATGAAGTAAATGATGCACAACCTGTGAGGTTGCACAGGGCCCAGAAACGTCCCATGCCTGGTTTAATGCTCTGCTGTCACTGTGTTGAAATTTTTAACTCTGGAACAGAAAGCCTCACATATGCATCTTGCCATGGGTCCTGCAAACTATGCAGCTAATTCTAGAGGTAGGTACTGTTAATAACCCCATTTTACAGATGTAAAAAACTGACACAGCTAATAATCACAGGAAGTCTTTCCTATAGCCATACTGTACTGAAGACCTACTGTGTAGCAAACCCATACTATGTTTGGGTTTTATTACGTGCTATCCATTCAGGCCCCCTCCCTTTATCCTCATACCCACTTTGCAAAAGGGGGTGGCATTTCCTGTACTTTCATCTCCCATAAGTTAAACAACTTACTCACAATCACAAAACTTGGAAGTGGCAGAGCCAGAATTCAGCTCTAGGTTGGCCTGCCCTAGAGCCCGGTCTCCTTTCTGCCGTGCTGTACATAATAAAAACAGTGGCTCCACCATTCCACAGGCAGTCTGAGCATCTGTTGGGCACTGAACAAAAGGGGCAGAGGCTCCGCAGAGACCTCAAAAAATAAAACCCAACTGCACTGTGTTCTGAGACCTGAAGAAGCCTCCATCTTCCATTAAAAGCTGTTGCTGTCTCTAAAGCAGCCTCTCACCATGGGCTGTGGCTGCAGCTTTCCCATGCACTGCAAGGGAGAAACAACAGATTGCTAGAGCAATGAAACCATCACAGGGGAAGGGGAGGAGATGCCATTTCTTCTTGGCCTTCCTCTATAATTAGCCTGAAATCCCTCAATCTTCAGGGGGCAGGTAGAGGTGAGAACAGACTAGGGGGCTTCAGCACCATTGGACTTTCATGCCAGGGGGCATCTGTCTGCCTGTGTGCAGCCCCATTAGTGCCATGCTTTACAGGGGTTCACCATATGGCAGGGAAGGAAACCCCAACTGTAAAACATGCAGGGAAAACCACAGGACAGCCCATTTAGGTGCAATTTGGCAAAATGATTCTGCAAGGATATTAAATCAACAATGGAGAGCTGGCTTGTCCCGCAGGGTGTCAGCTTGCTGCAGGAGTTAGGGGAGGTGTGAGAGGTGGTGATGTATCAGCCTTGAGTTTCAGCCCCAGTTATGAAAGGTGCTTCCTTCCTTTAATGCGCTCCCTCCTGGAGTCAATGTCCACCAGACAGCGAGTGTGTGAGTGTGTGTGTGTATGTGTGTATTTGCAGCGGGGGGAGGGGTGCACAGCTTACCCCATCTGTGTGCACATGTGCTTCAAAGGGGGCTTTTAAAAATGGATGCCAGGGCACCACTCCTGGAGATGTTGATTCATTCTGAAGTGGGACTTAGACATCTGTGTTTCTATAAAGCTCTCCAGGTAATGCAGAGTACAGCCTGTTGAGGAACAACTGAGCATAAAATACATTTGGGAGTTTGGGCTTTATATTCTACTTTTGGTCCTGTACTTTTTAGACACTTTGAATAAGTGTATGTGTATCTTGGAGCCTCAGTTTCCCCATCTATGCATGGGTATGAAATCCTCTGTTCCTGGCAGTCAATGCTCAGTAAATGTTGTGGACTGGCCCAATGGATGGATGAATGGATAAATTATGTAAGGAAATGAGTACCTGCATCAGAAAACAGCCATGCTAGTTCCTGAAGGCACATGATTGCTGCTTGCCTTAGGTCAGGCTGCCCCAGAAGCAAACGCTGACATAGGAATGAAGCAGTCAAATGCAATGAATGCAAGGTGGTCCCAAGAAGCATCAACAGAAGGATTGGGAAGTAAAAATGGGAAGGGAAGAAAGCAGTAGAGGGTGCATTAATGAGGCCCTGACCACTGTGGGCAACAGGGACTCAGTCACACTGGGACCTCTGGGAAACAGTGCAGAACAGGCTAGGAGGTGAGAGGTGCACAACTGTCATCATCATTGGCTGAGGGCTGCTCCTGGGGACAGGAGCTCCAGGGCACTTCTGTCCTGTCATGCTTGTAGGCTGAAAGAACACCCTTGGCAGAGAGCTGGGGAGCCACAGGTATGTGCTGTATGATGTCATGAGTAGCTCCTGCAATGATGAGTGCCAGGAGATACGGGCACAGTGCCAAGAGCAACTGTCCCACTGCTGTACTGACAGGCATCTTCTTGAGCTGGACTGAGGAGGGGCAGGAGGCAGGAAGGGAAAAACCCACTGGTGACTAGTGGTCCAAGATTCCTACCCCCAGCTCCCACCACTATGAGGCTCCAGCAATGCCAAGTCCTATTCATCCCAACTTGCCTGTTTCCCTGGCAGTTCTGAGGCTCAATCAGCCTCTGCCCTGCTGACATTCTAAGCCAGTTAATTCTTTGCTGTAGGAGGCTGTTCTGTGGATTGTAAGATGTGGATCGTAGCAGCATCCCTGGCCTGTACTCCCTTAGATAATACTAGCATCTCCTGTTATGACAACTAAAATTTGTCTCCATTCATTGTCAAATGTCCCCGGGGTGACGAAGTCAACCCGGTTGAGCATCAATGTGGTAGGCAGATGTCTTGCCTTATCCTCTAGACCCCAGCAGTCCCCCACTCAGACTTTCTGAGCTCTGCTTTCATTCTGACCAGGTCCTGGCTCTGTTGGTCTCTGCTCAGGAGGACACTATGCTTGGAACACATGAAGAGCCAGGTGCAGCTGGAATCCAGCTATGACACCTGCTGCTTCCTGCAGAGCAGAGCACTGAGCTATAGTGGTCAGGATGGCACTGGTGTCGCAGTTGGGCTGTGTGGGCCATGCAAGGCAGGGAAGCTGGGAAATTTCTGGCTGAGCAGCCCACATAGCCATTGGTCTCACAGGCCGACCCAGAGGACAGACCCAGGGAGACTTAAGGCTGACCCAATCAGAGGTATTGGTGAAGAATGTCAAGTGCTCAGTGAGGATATGCCATTCTAAAGCTATATAGGGAGCAAGTACCCAGCCAGTCAGGAAGGGAGTCCAGACCAACTAGCTCCAGATGACTTGCTCTTTCCCTAACCAGGTGACATCCTGGTTAAAGGGCGGGGTGGGGCTGAGATCTGCTCCCAACAGGACAGGAGTGATGCTCAGAATAAACACAGGTACCCTGAGCCACTCATGCCAACAGCTGACTCTCTGGTGTTCAGTGCTCCATAGGACTAGCCAATCTCCCCCAGTTCGTCTATTGTCCCTCAAGCCAGAAAAGCCAAGCTTGGGCATGCAGGGTTTTGTCTCTCCCCTTGTACACCTCCTCCACTCCCTCTCCTTTATGCCTCCCTCCAGGATACCCCTGCAAGGCACATGTCACTCAAAGAGCACACAGTAGCATCCAGTCCTCCAGCAGAAATGATTCACACTAAACCCTGATACCAGCTGAGCAAAGAATCCATAGACGGGCAGTAGGGCTCCAAGCCAGCTGTGCCATCGGCACCCCACTACTCCTGCCTTTGTGTTCGGGGTCGTCAACGCTGCAACCTACCTGGTCTAAGAAACCCCTGCCCCTGAGCCTGGCCCCCACTGCCATCTTTAGAAGGCCTGAGCAGGGGTATCTGGCACCTGGAAAGAAATCTGGCAAGTCCAACGGCTGCATTTCACACATGTGCACACATCCACATGCATGCAACAGCTTCAGAAAGTGGCAGTTTTGTGCATCCTTATCCCTACCCTGCCATTCACATGTATAATTAAAATATCCCTGGGAGATGAGAGAGATGAGGAGGAAGCAAGGTATTAGGCTGGCTAGAATTAACTCTCCACAAACACCAGATTGTGGAGAGACATGTCTGTACAGGTGCAAGGACACACAAACAGAGAGAAGGAGAAAGTTTTCTACAACTCTGCCTACCTCATTTACACTTATGAAAAAATCATAATGCAGAGATCAAGGGGCTCTGGTAGCACGACAGAGCTCTGGGACTCCAACGTGGGTCTTCTGACGCAGGCCTGGCTGTAGACTCAGAACAATCTACCTCCCTGGTGTGATTGGGACAGAGATGGAATTCTTGGCCTGTCTTGTAAATGGGAGTTGTAATCTCGTCGACATTTGCAATAATTCTTCCCCAAACTGAGAAATACAATAGAGGTGATAATAACCACTAGGCTCCTGGCACTTCGAGCCACCAAAAGCCTTCCATCCATCAGTCACATCCATCACTTCACACAATTCTCAAAACAACACAGAGATTACATATAGAGAAAATGAGGCTCAAAAAGATTGAGTAACACCGGAAACCATAAACTTCAAGCTACAGACTTACAAATGTTAAGCTAATATTATCGTCACTGTCACCAGCATTATACCCCTCATTTACCAACCATGACGTAAGGTATCTTAAGGGAGAGGGTCATGCCCTATCCATGTCTGAATGCCCCACAGGTCCCACCGATGACTTGACACATAGTCAGCGATCAATATATATTTGATGGTGGCTTCATTTACATCACACGCAACAGAAAGCCAGTAAGGAAGAGGGAAAAATACCCATAGCCAGTAACTTTTGGGCTCTAAACTAAAAAAAAGTAGTTTTTCACTCTTAAAAAAAAAAAGTAAATGAAGGCTGATACTGCAAGAGCTCCAGTGATCCACAGGTTCAGAATAACACCCTCCAATTCTCGTGCACAGGGCTGGTCCAGCCCTTGTGGTTCCCGACTAGACAGCATACTCTGAAAAGCACCAAAAGCACTCCCTTTCTGAAAAAAAAATCTCCTTTGTTGTCTGAAACTGGAGCCTTCCACTCCCTGAAGCAAAGACAGTGAAAAAAGTTCGATGTCTGTGATCAGCCCACCACACCTGACTGAGGGCTAGTATGTAAGACTAGCTCCTGCCACACAGCATACCCTCAAGAAGAGAACACAGGTCAATTTTGATAAGAGCTGAGCATGTTCACAGTCTGAAGCTTTTGGTATGATAGCACCATGGGGGCTTGGGACCTGCCATGGACAACAAAAGGGTCCTAGCCAACTAGAGCTGAAGGAAAGGAGAATGCACACAAACCTTAAGCAGCATCTTCCCTCTCTGAGTCAAAAGTTGCTTCCACACAGATTAGGATTTGCACTTGGTGCAGGATGGTGTAACAGAACTAACCCATGTCAAATGGCCAGTGTCAGAGTTGTGGCTGAGGCCAGCCCTGGACCTGGCCCACCCACAGAGAGAGGAGATGTTGCGAGAATTCTGGGGGAAGGATGTCCTGAATTTCTGCCATCCCCTTTCTGGCTTGGCCAGTGGCACTTCAGGACTTGAAGGCTGAGCAGAAACCTTCTTAGCAGAGACTGAGTCAGAGCACACAGCACTGAGTTGGAGCCCAAGTCCCAGAAACCATTAAAGTAGGAACAAAAGTTGTTAAATTCAGGGGGTCAGAAGCAGATACTAAATGCCAAGGGTCCAGGACCCAGGGAGAGGGCAAGCACCAGCCATAAATACAGTGCCTGGTCCCAGGTTGGCTCTTCAGTGCAGGTGGGGGCCATGGTGGGAAGAGTGCCCAGCCATGCCGAAAAAGCCCTGGTGCAATGGCCAAGCCAGGGCTCTCAGTGAGGGGCAGGCCCAGACTTGGGGCGACAGGCGCTTTTCTGCACTGCTCAGCAGGACAGGGATGCAAACTCCAGAGTGAAGATTGAGCGGGCAGGAGTGCTCTAATTTTCAATTACTGTGTTCAGACCAAAGGAGCTCCGCCGCTCTTCCTCCACTCCAGGGTGTGTTTGACTTTGCATCACGCCACCTCCTGAACATACAGACACAGAGAGAGCAGTGGCTGTGTTCTGCTCATTCATCCAACCAGGCTGCCGTGGGGTGTGGGCCACAGCTCGTGTTTACACAGGAGCTTATTAAAGCAAATAGGATTTGGCTTAGATTGCAAACAGGCCCTCCTTCGGGTAAATGTATTTGCTGTGACCCCTGGGGCGTTTCCCACAGAGCACGTGCCACTACAACAGGGTCCCCTGTTTAGCTGCACTGGGACTCAGAGATATCTTTCCAGGCCTGTTCCCCTTGCCTCCGAAGATCTCTAAATATTTTCCCAAGACAAGGCACATTCTCTATGCATCATCCTGCCACCTAGTCCAGGGGAAGGAAAGTCCTCATTTTTTCACACAATCTCCTGCAGAGACAGGCACTTCCTTTCAATGAGAAATAGTCCCCACTCTCTCAATCTTCCTGGCTTCAGTTTCTCCAGTTGAAAAATGTACAAATTCCATGAGATGCTTTCTAAGGGACCTTCCTCTTCAAACATCCTGTGCTCCCTGAGAAGCACTGGGAAGTGGGGGACCTTCTGAGTTGGGAGTCAGAGCCCTGCAGGGCACCTGCAGTTCAGTCCCAAACTTCCCCTTTCCTCAGTGAATAATTCCTTCCCAATTCCTCCCTGTTTCCAGTTGCAAAGTGAGGGGGACAGATTTTCTGATCTCTGAGCTCCCATATCTCACAGGATTTTCCTTTAGCAGCCAGTGTGTGTGTGTGTGTGTGTGTGTGTGTGTGTGTGTGTGTGTACACATGTGTGTGTGTTTTCCCTTGAGGAGCCACCTCCTGTGGCATGCCATCTTGGTGGGAGTGTCTGTCAAATGTTCATCAAGTACGCTTCTGGATAAATGGCAGGAAACTGTGGCAAGCCCAGGCAGCTTCTCTCTTCCAAGAAACTGATTGAATCGAGTGGCCCGAGGATGGAAAGATTGGAGCCCATCCATCCATGGAGTTCTGCCATGAGGAGACTGCCCAGGAATTCCTCCCTCCTAGATCTTCAGATGTTTCAGGTTCTTCTCCCCTCTGAGGCCACCTTTGTAGCCTTAGTTCTCACGTTGTGGACTGCCTGACATCCATCCATTCACCTGTGTGCCTGAGTCCTGCAAGTCACTCACATGCCACCCTCTCCATAAAACCTTTCCCAGTGCGCTCCCCCCCCCGCATTTCTAATCACAGCCCCTCTAGCTTGCTTCATTTTTAATTGGTAGTACTTTATCATCTTTTAAAACTGTACTAATTTACTTATATATTTTATGCATTGGCCATTGCTCCCCATTAGAACATAAACACCACGGAGACCCTCACTTGTGTCTGTTGTGTTCGTTGCTGGGTTTTCAGTGCTCAGAACAGTGCCTGGCACATGGCAGGTGCTCATTAAATACTGTTTGAATGAATAAATGTATGAATTGATGTTTGAAAGTAACCACAGGTGGTTTGGGTTCTAACTAACTTACTAATACTGTCTCCTATTTTGCCCTCTGGACCATTGCCTCTTCCTTGGCTAGGAAGCCCCTTTGCTGATAGGAAAGCAAGAAGTCTGAACAAAAGCAGGGATCATAGCCCACATGTGGGGGGCCTTCTGCAGGGAGCCTCCAGCCCAGGCCTATTCCAGGGCAGTGTAGCTCACTCTTCTCCTTCCAGTGTTCTCATCTCCCCTTTCAACCCCATGTCCTGGACCACTTTCACTTAAGAAAGCTCAAAATCCTGATCTGTGTCTAGGAAAGAGCAGAAAAGGAAAAAGGAAAAAAAATACAGACAGGTCCCAGGGGGCTAGAACCTGAAAATCAATTTGCTGTATAAATGGATTTTTGTTTGTTTGTTTGTTTGGGGTTTTTTTGGATTTAATGGAGTCCCAGGCAAGCCCACCACACTATGTTTGACTCATCTGGAAACCCAGATCCCATCTCTCTGCTCTGACCCCACCAATAATGTCCTGGCCCACGTGCTCCCCTTGTTGGCTGGGCCCCACATCACTGCCTTCTCAGGGTCTGTCTCTGAATTCCTAACTCCTCAGCGTCTCTCCACTGGCTCTTGTCTTCCCTGCTCATTCAATGGCACACATTCATCAAGGTCCCGTTCTTCACCCTCTGGACTCTGTATGCTACATTTCATCCTCAGGGATTCCATCTTCCCCCTTGATGTTAATCAAGTTGGATTTCTGCAAATTTTTCTCTACACCCTCCAAACCTCTATATGAAGAGGAACTCTACTTGAAGTGTCCTTGCCCCCTGACAACCTTTACTCCTGCACTTCCTCCACTTTTCTGCACCCAAAATTGGATGGGCCCTATTGGATCATCTGTAAAATGGGCTAGGCATCCCTTTCTCAAATAACTTTGGGATTTAACAATATCATTCAGGTAAAGGTGCTTTATAAATGGTATTAATGTTACTTGGTCTAATTCAATCTCAGACCGAAATGCCTGCCCTTTATTTCCACAACCTCATGCAGTGGGGTCCAGCCACACATTTGGAATCACACCCATGATCTCCCATCCCCCGAGGTGCCTTCCCAGGCCTGGACCCATGTGCCAACCCTGGGCTTTCAACTTGCATGGGCTCCTGGTATCAGCTCAGTCTGCTTCCCTGACTTGTGCACATGGAAAAGCCAGAGTGAGCCCAAGAAAGAGGGCTGGGGCAGGGGAGGATAGGGCATTGATGAACCCTGTGCCTGATGATGTCCTTGTGTGAGCCTGTCCAATGCTCAGCCATTCCAGGAGGAAGGTGTCATTATCCTCAATATAGAGATGAGCACATGGATGCTCCAAAAGAATGAGACACAGGTCTAAGGTTAAGACTCATCAGTAGGCTGCTTTGTGCTCTCTCACCAGGCTGCCCAAGGAGAAGGATAAGTGAGACAGACACTGGAAGCCCCAGGAGAAACTTGCTCTTGCAAAGACACCCTTTAAAACCAAATTGTGAAATTAGGCGGTTCCAGGGGTAGCATTGGGCAGCGGAGGGAGAGGTGTCTGCACCAAAGGAAGGGTGGAGGGAGCAGGGTGCCTGTGTTCCTTCATGCTAATTTTGACATTTTCCTGTGTGTCTGCTTGTCATCATCAACTTAAAATTTAACCTCATTGTGGTGATGCCTCTGGAATGTCAACAAGGCTTGCTGGAATTTCATTACAACCCAGCAGCTGGCCCCTGGTATTTCTGATACAAATGATGTGCAGCTGCATTCTGGCCCTGCTGCCTTTATCCCCGATCTAGTAAACGGGGGCATTAGGCACACTTAATCCGGAGAGATATTCCACACACCGAGAGGAGGGCTTGTCAGTTCCACTAGGGGCATTTCCTATGGACTAGTCTGCCTGAGCCAATTAACCCAGAGTAATTGCTGAAAGCATTAGATATTGATGATGGATACAGGGAGCTGACCCCAGGGGTGGCTGGAAGGCAAGTGGTGACTAGTGAAATAGCCCTGTGTCTGCGCAGAGTTTACCAGTTTCAAAGCCCCTCTGCTTGCATCATAGCAATGGTCCGAAGATGTGGGCTGGGGAGCTAGCTGGTGGTGTCCGCATTTCACAAAAGTGAAAATTAAGCCTCAAAGAGGGAAAGGATGTCAGGTTCACCAGAGTAAAGAAACACAGAAAAGCTGGGCACACACTCCACATCTGGAGTTTGCACTTTTTTGTTGTTGTTCATCTAATATTTATTGAGCACCTACTAGAGCCAGACATTGTACTTGGCTAGAGGATATGGTTTCTCCATCTCTTATATCCCTGCCATTTATTTGTAGAATCTTTTTTGGGGTCCTCTCCTAAGAGAGATTCTTGCCCAGTTCCCTACATCCTATACCCATTTACTCACCTTTGTCCCTCACTTCCCCTCAAATGTGTGCTCAGGCAGACTCTGATGTCGCTGAATTATACCTGAGTATGCTACTGAGTAACCCAACAGTAGCCTCATGACACTGGTCCTCCCCAGGGAAAGAGCTGCCCTGTCCTGTTAGAGGCCTCCTGCACCTTTTTGAGCAGGATGGAGAGCCATCTGGGGCCAGAGAAGCTTTTAGTTCTGGGAAGCACAGTGTCAGCAGCTGTCTGCCTGGCCTGTGGGTTCAACAGTTCTTACCAGCTCTGGCATCACAGTGTGACATGGAAATCCTGGGTCAGGGTCCTGGCGTATCTATGACTCTATGGGGTGTGAAGTCTTGGTACCTTATGTACAGGCACCAGCTCCTGAGATACTGAACCAAAGTACAGGCGCAGGAGTGCATTCATAGCTGAGACCACACTGTGCCCAGATCTTTCCCAGGCTGGATGGCTGAATATGGCAGTGTTGACCAGGGATGGATGGCTTCTCTGCTGGATGTGTTCACACCGGGATGCTTGGGCAGTGGTTGCTGGGGACACTGTTCACAGGAGCTCAGCTTCCATGGGGCAGGTGACCGAGAGGCCATTGGAGACCCCACCTTCCTCACCTCTACCCAGCCAAGCTCCACCCAGCCCAAGGAGGGGTGCTCTCTGACCCTGGTGTCCCCTCCCTGCACAGAATCTCTTGGGGAGTCATGGGGAGACATCACACCCCAAGGACTCCATGCTGAGAGGAAGCCACCAGTACCAGCCCTCCCTGCCATAACCTCCTCAGATACTAGGGTGGATCCTACTTGGTCCTCTGGAGGTAAGAGGGGAGGGAAAGGCCCCTGGGTCAGCAAAAATATGTAAAAACCCACTCCCTCTTACAAGAATACCTCTACTTTTTCCTCCTAATAGCACTCTTATAGCACTAGGGCAAGTCGCATTGGCCAACATGAAAGTGGAAGGTCAGGGGTGCCAAGGCCATTTCTCAAGGTGAAGTACTTATAAATGCCCAGCCCTTGACTTACAAGGTTCCCAACTACAGGTTTTATCTTCACACTCAGAGTCCTCCATCCTTTCCTTACTCTCCATGATGAACTCGGGGACTCCGTTTCATTCACATGGGCTTCCCCATAGAAGAGCTGCTGGAGGCCCAAAGTAGCCAGCTTTCCTGGGGCACATCAGGCTTGTGCCCAGGGATGTGTCTGCTGAATGCAGCAACAGCAGGGCTCAGGCCACTTAATATTCCCAGGATGCTGAGCTGAGCCCTAGCCAGGGTGAGTCTCATAGGCTCAGAGAGCCGCAGCAAGGGATATGGGCTTGAAGCCAAGTCAGATAATATTTAAAAAATAATAATAATCAATAGAGATACAACACGTAAAGACATGGGGACAAAAATCGAAGGTCGGGTTCACAAACACAGAGCAGCTAGGAGGCGGGATGGAAGGACACACCTCCACCGATAGCCATGTACTTCTGGGACACAAGAGCCCAAGGACAGTCAGAGCTCAGAAAGGTTCTGAGGGGAGAGGAGGGAAGCTGGCTGAGCATTGGTCTTTACCTCCATCCCTGCCAGTAGGCCAAGGTCAGCTTTTAGAAAATAGAGATTTTTCCCAGGTGAGATTAGAACATCCAAAAATGACTCAGTGCGTGAGAAGAAAAGGGGAGACTAGAAAGGAGTAGAAGAATGAGCCTTCAAAATATGGATATGAGGATGGCAGGGGGAGAAGAAGAGGGTTCTCAGAACTGGAGAGGAGCTTTTTGGAGAACTGGGGCAGCTGAGGCAACTTCATGGCATATATATTATTTCTATTTACATGTTATAGATGAAGAATTTGGCTCAGAGAGGTGTAACACATCATTTAAGGTCACACAGTCAGTAAGTGGTAGAACCTTCATACAAACTCAGATCTGTCTTATTTCAAGACCCAACGTCTTAACTGCTACTTTCATGAAGAGTTAGGGTCAACTACGAGGCTGAGATATCCTAAGATACAGGTGTGGGCTGGAGTTTTGAGGAGTCCAGGGCAGCTGATGACAGTCCTAGGCACTGAGTAAATGGGAAGCTTGAATAGATCAGCATCCTGGTTCTCCTGGGAGCAGACAGTGCCTGCTTGAGGGCTGACCCAGTTCAGGCCTGGAGCCATTGCTTAGAAATTGCACCAAGCAAATCCCCAGTCGTAATTACCACCACGCTTGCAGCACTGGGCTGAGAACTGGAAATAGCTCTGTATTTATTTACCCTGCAATTACATGCTACATTAAATGCTTCACAAGAACATGGCGATCACCCTGCAATTAACTGGTCCCTGCTTCCTGGGCAAGAGAAGACTGGAGACAGTTACTGGATGAAATCAAGTGCTGCCTGGTTTCTTAATGGGCCTGGGGGTCACCTTGTACCTTGTGCCTGGCAGAGACTATAACTCCCAGTAGGAGCTATCTTGGCTCCAGGGAAAGCGGGTTCATATCCTGGTCAGACCTGAACCAAACTTGACTGTGAGTTCTGAGAGGGGCCTGGCATATTCGAACCTCCTTGACCTGAGCTCTGCCCAGCTTGGCTCCTCCAGCTCCTCAAAGCACATAGTCATCTCTCTGCACTTAATGTTTGGAGTTCCCAACCACTGCTCCACCAACCTGGGCATGAACTAGTTCCTGTCATGTTTAACTGACAAATTCTTATTTGCCTTCCAAGATTCAGCTCAAATATCACTTCCTTTGGGAAGTATTCTTTGAAAGAAGATTGTATAGGGTAGTAAAAATCATACAGACCTGGGTTCAAACACCAGTCTTATTACGTAACTACTAAGTGGCTTTTGGCAAATTACTTCACCTCTCTGAACCCCACGGTATATGTGTGTATGTACACAAATGTATAGAATGCCCCTACACCATGGGCATCTGCATTATGTATTAACATATATATACAGGAATTCATAGTTAGGAACAGATTTTAGCAGGGGGGAGACAGCATGGTGCCTGACACAGTAGGTGCACGCTAAATCTGTGTTAAATCAACAAACCAATGAGTAAATCAACCAAGTGATCAAAAGTTAACTAGGAGCCGAGAATGTATGCACCCATGTTTATCTTTGTGGCTCCCCACTTAACTTCCTACACATAAACATGTATACATGTTATATATAAACGTAATGTGCAAACATGATAGTAATTGGTCTTTGGTTGCCTGGAGATTCCAGAGAACTAGTTTCTCAGGCTGTGTGGATAGATTAAGAATGCCAGCAAAAGGCATTAAGAAAAGAGTTAATTATATATTTACTACTTCTGTCATTTTCTCCTAATTATGTCTTGGCAAGCAGAGTCTCCTGGATGAGTCTTAAATCTCAGTGTCTTTAAAAATATAATAATAAATCAATATGAAATGGAATGTTCCCAACAGCCAAGAATGCCCAGGAATGCTTTCAATCAGTAAGAGCCCCAGTGAGCCAGGCTGGCACCAGTTCTGGTGTTTGGACTTGAGAGACCAGATATGGGGCCAGAAAAACAGCAGGAGAGCAGGGCAGTGTCTGGGCCATGCCTCCGAGGCCACCTCTGAGTCTGATGAGGATCACCTGCAATTCCCATGGCCATCCCCTGCTGCCAATTTCCCACGAAGCAACAGGAGGAGGAGGCTGGGTATGAAAATGAATGAACCACTCTTGTAGCATTTTGCTGGGTTTCTGGATTGAGAAGATAGGGACCATTTACTGAGCACCCTCTATGACAGCGGTTCTCAACTAGGACAATCTTGCCTGAGGGGACACTGAGCAAAGTCTGGAGATATTTTTTGGTTGTTAAACTTGGCACTGATACCACTAGGGGTACATCTACATCCCACAATGACCAGGACAGCCCCCCACAACCAACAATTATCCAGGCCCAAATGTCACTAGTGCTGAGGCTGAGAAACCCTACTGTAGGTGAAGGCAGGCTTGGGCCTGGGTGCTGCATACTGTCTATTACTGACTGTGGTCCCTCAGTTTTCAGACCCCTTTATGTGCTTGTCTTTTCTTTTTTGTGTTTGATGATAAGGAACAGCCAGCACGCACATGCGCAGAACAAATGCACAGGCTTCCTTCATGTAATGCCCATGCCTCCTTGGCTGCAATTATATTCATCCAGAATTAGTCAGCTCCCACCAGCAGAAGGTTGTGGAAACTCTGGAGGCCCATGGGCATGAGTAGATGCCAGCTTTCTCTCTTCTTGGGGAAAAGACCATGCTCCTCTCACTGGTCCCAGCAGGCACAGGAAGGGTATCGAGGCTTGGGAGCTTGTTGCTCTCCATCGGACTGACCTAGGCAGGAAGCTACTGCATCTCCTGTCTATGCAATGACAGAGACTTATGTGTTTCTCATCAGGCACCACTACTCTGCTCAGCGATGACTCTCCATCCCAAGCCATCAAACACACCTACATCAGTCAAGTAACTGGTAGGCCTACTAGTTTCTATAATTTGAGGCTTGTATCTAGGATACAAAGGTCCCTGGTACATAAAAGACACAAGAGAGATTTTCCTAGGGTTCTCTCATGTAGTCTTTGTACCTGCTGTACACGGCAGATATACGTACCTCTCTGTCACATTTAGGGGAAGGGGCTTTAAGCAACTGAATGACTCGCTTAAGGTAACAGAACTAAGAAATAATGAAACTAACATGCAAACACCAGTCTGACAGACCCAAGGCACATGTATGTTCTTGCCACTGCAACCGGCTGCTGGAAACAGAATAGAGAGGGACACTTTTGATCTTTACAAGAGTGGGGCAAATAGAGAAAGGCATGGATCACTTCTCCAAACCCACCCTCCCCTGTAAGCACTGACCCTGTCCCTGACACCTGCATGCCTTTCTGCAGGGCACCAGGAACTCCAGACACTGAAAGGAGACATGTTCTAACAGGCAGAAAGAAGAAGTCATTTGGGAACCTGCAATCAGCAGTATGAATATAAATGTGGTGATAAACATACGGGGCTCATTACTCTTAGAGAAGGCCAAGGCTTCTTCTGAACAGATGGCAGGAGGATTTTAATAAAGGCCTCAAGCCATGATGAGTTGTTAAAGGCGTGTAGGAATGTGAGGAGGACATCCCAGCTCAGTCAGCCCCAGGAAAACCTGAGGAGTCCACATTGCAGATGGGGACTTGGGGAACAATCTATATAAAGCACTGTGAACTTTTCTCCAAGTTTCCACCCGCCTCCCACACACTACTTCTGACTAATCCAACATTTCTCAACATGTATGTGAGAGAGCCACACCTTGGAACTTTAATGTGCACAGGAACTCTGTGTCAACACGGGGTCCAGAGAGGGCACTGGCCATCTGCATGTCTAACAAGTTCCCAGGTGATGCCAATGCCACTTGGTCCACAGGCCACGCCTCGAATAGAAAGGCTTTAGAACACTGGTGAAGCAAGATATTAACAGGTCTTTAAGGGAAACTAAAAGATTCCAGAGGTGAAATGTTTTGGGAAACACTATATTAAGTTTAACACATATCTGAACTCCAGGGGAAGGGGGTGAGGTTTAACATGTATAAGGATTCCACACCTCTTCTGGGGTGAAGTGAAAGGAGTCTCTTTCCTGCAAAAGTTTTCGGTGCCTCTACACTGTGCAGGTCAGATCACAGCACTCTTCTGTCTGAAGCTGAGGACGTAAAAGGCCTTACTGACCAGCAAGGCCCCCAGGGCTTCACTCCTTCCTTTTCAAAACTTCAGTTATCTCCAGGCACACAGGAACACCCCAGAAGCACACTCCAGTCCCGGGGCCTTTGCCTCAGGTCTTCCCAGTGACAGCCAACCTACTAAATCCCTTGCTCCCTTCTTTGCTCAGATACCGCGGTCTAGGTGAGGCTTCCCCGACCACCCTAGGGAATATCACAGCCCACCCTTCCCCTTCAACCTGTGTAATCGTTTTTTCTTTTTTAAATGCATTTTCACTTTCAAGCACACCATATAATTTCATAATGTATTATGTTTATTGCTTATGGTTTGTCTACCCCACTAGATTATAAGCTCCACAAGGGCAAGAATCTTTTTTGGGGGGGTGTATTATTAAGCACATAGAACCCTGCCTGTCACACGTGAAGTACTGTACATATTTGCTGAATTGTTAATTGAATAAATGTGAATGTGAAATTCTTTGTAGGGGTGAAATACAGTGAGCACAATTCCCTGAAGGTTTCTAACCACAGAAGCTATTTTTTTCTTATTTCATTTCCTGCAGAGGCTCTCAGCATGACCACTCTTCCTAAAGGCACATTTTTCTAGGAAATGCTGCTGTGATAACTCACTGAGGATCAGCCTTCATCTATTTTCCTAAATCCTTCCAAGCCTATTCATAATCATCCCCTACCAGGTCCCAGGGCGATGAGTTCCATAAATTTATTACCCACAGTATAAATTTATCTTTAAATCTGTGAGAACAATGTCACAGGACATTGTTCCTCTCCTCCAGACAGCCAAAGCGCCCCCACCTGCATGCTGCTGGAGGAGAAGAGGCACCGGGTTCCCCAACATGTCTTTGAAGCAACAGGTGCTTCCCAAATACATATTTAACCTTCAAAGTAATCCTCCAAGGTGAATCTTAATCCCACATTACACCAATGAGAACCTGAGTCTCAGAGAGATTAAGTAGCTTGTGGAACTGGGATTCAGATAAAGGTCTGCCATCCTTTAAAGCTCCTACACACCACACAACACCAGTGTGGCAAACCTCCCAACACAAGTGTCTGGACGAGGCCGAATTGCCGAATCAGAGGCTTGGAAGCTGTGTGTCTGTCCAGAGGACTTTCCTTGTGAACTAAAGCCACACCAGCAGCGATAGTAATGCTCCTTGTGATTAGACTATATGCTAATTATCATTCTAAGCACTTTACATATAATCTTCTTTTAATTCCTACCACTCGAGGACCTCAGTTTATAGATGAAGAAACTAAGACAATCAAGAAGTTATGCAATGTATCAACTTGCCCAAGGTCACACGGTTATGGAGCGGCAGAGCCCCCTGTGCCAGAATCAGGCAAAAAGAAGAGCCAGGAGAGGTGCAGACCTGAGCCCAGCCGTTGCTGCCTGCAGCACCCGGCCTTGCTCTCAGGAGCACTCGGCCTCGCTCTGAGGCTCTGAGTACCAACCACAGTTCATCCTGCCCTCTTCCCTTAGCCCTCCCACTGTCCCCCACTACAATCATGCCCTTGCCTCTGAGTGTGCCTCCCAGCTCTCTGATGAACCTCTTTCCTTCTGGCAGGAGGACTCGCCTATGCATGGGAGAGCAACTCATACCCTTCTATCTCTGCAAAGCCCAGAATCCCTCTCCCGCACAGCCTTCCCTAACAACCCACCCTGGGAGTCATCCTAAGAACCGAGAAGGCTCTTAGAGACCACCCTTGGACATTTGAGGGACCTGACACCCACGGTAGCTGCTCCCTTGCCTAAGCATGCACACAGTCAGTGATAAACCTGGACTAGGGCACAGGCCTGGAAATCCCATCCCTCTGTCCTTTCATCCATTAGCCAACCAACCAGAAAGCATTTACTGAGCACCTGCGACATAAAAGTGAGAAGGAGCATCCCATAAGATTCTGATATACCTTCAGCAGGCTTATCGTTTGTGATCACTCACAGTTTCACTCATTTATCTTTTCATTCAGTGCATCTTCAGGCTCCAGAAATAATGATCAAGAAGACAACCACCTCTAATGGAGTATGGGGTTTACTTTCCATTAATTTATTTTCTCCAGTTGTACGGAGATACAATTGACATATAACATGTAACAGTTTAAGGTATACCACACAATAATTTGATATATTGTGAAATGATCAACACAATGAGTTAACATCCATCACCACCTGTTTTTTAATAAATAATACCACAAATATATTCATTATCATAGATGGTAATGAGTGTTTTAAAAATACAGAAATATTCAAGGCTCTATGACAGCACATAATTTGTGAGGGGAGCATGAAGGAACAGGACCTAGCCTGGGAATCAAAGAAAACATCCAGGAGGAAGTGATATTTAAAGTGAGATACAAAGGGCAGTAAGAGCACATTAGGCGAGAAGGGGGTTGAGGTAGAGAGCATGTGTAGAGGAACGTCCTGAGGCAGAAGGAACCTAACATATTTAAGATTATAATACGCTAGTACGGTATCATAGAATATAGAATATATACGTAATACATAAAGTAGAAGGCTCTTTCCAAGGAAGGCATTGACATTTGAGTGATTGCTCTGTATCACTTTATCCTATCATGAAGTAGGTAGGAATTCCATTTTATAGATGGAAAAACCAAGACTTTGAAAATCCAAGACACTTACAAAACAGGTTTGCCAGCCTTAGCAGACACTGTTGATGTTCCACTCAAGTTACTAATACTCCTCTGAATCATTTCTCTGTGCCATTCCATAAACCTGTTGTGGGCCTGTGTTTGTTTCATTTTGTTTTGGTTTTACTTCTGATGACCAGTCCTGGGGCTACTAGATCCACCCCTCCTGGAGAGCTCAAGGCCCTGGGAGGTAAATGCTGCGGAGCAGCCCTGAGACAGTGATGGCTGGGGGCATAACGGCCCAGCAACCTGGCCTAGAGCAGGGACAAACTCTAAGGTGTAATGATGTACACTGGAGAACTCCTCTGCAGAATCCAGCTGAGCCAGGGCTTGGCAGCAAATGGATCCCTTGCTTCACATCTCCCCCTTCCCTGTCCTGTCTCCCCCATTTCCCTGTTGGTTTCTCCTGGGATCCCCTCTTAATAAATCACTCAGACAGGAATTGTCACCTCAGAGACTACTTTGGGAACCCAACCTAAAACACAATCCATGTCTGTCATGAAGGTGTCTTACTAGCAAGCAAGTGAAGGCAGGTGAAGTTGATTAAACAGAGCAATGCTGGTTCAGAGTAAAGTGAGTAGTAATGATAAGAGGTTCAAGTGCAGGGAGGGGTTTCTTTGAGCTTAAGGGGAAATAAGAAGGCCTCTGAGAAACATCAGCTAAGCATCAAAGGACGTGTCGCGTATGACCACAGTGCAGAAAAGTAGGCATTTGGTACACGGAGGTGTGATGTTGCAAAAGAATGGCATGACAAGGGTGACAGAAATGTTTGCAGAACAGAGGAAATGGGCCAGCCAGTGGAGTCATAGAGCAGGAAAGAAGATAAAGGCCAGCCTGGGGAGGATTTTTTCAGCATCAGGCTACAGAGAAGTCTAAGATGCTGGGGAAGAATATGCTCTATTGTGGTAGCACACTAGGTTCTCCTGCTACACCCACCAGTTGCTATAGAGAGGGGACCTAAAACAGGCCATTCCTGTTACTCAGCAGTGATGTGAAAAGACTTTCTTCTGATATTTGCTTTGTGGATTAAATAAGAATAGCCCAATGGAACCCCCTGGACTGTTAGTAGAGATTTAAATGATGCTGGAGTTTGAGTTTGTTTTTTGTTTTGTGTTTTTTTCCATTCTAGGAGTTTGGGCTCCATTCTGTAAGAGGAGTCACTAAAAAGGCTTTGATCAAGGAAGTAAAATATTTGAAATAAGATATTAGAGAAACCTGTACCACAGTGAAGAGTGGTATAGGCAAGGGCAACTCGTGGACAACTGAAGGAGTAGAAGAGAGCCAGGAACCCAAACTATCTCTGAGGTGTGAGCATCTAAATGAACAGGGATTTGAGAAGAGGCACTAGTTTGAGGGTGAAGGTGGGGGGTTTGATGTGATGTATGCTGAGTCTGAAGTTATATCGGGACATGTAGAGTGGCAGCAGCATGTGACCAGAAGAGCCAGACAGGCCTGAGTTCAGATCCCTGCTCTGCCACGTAAATAGCTGTGGGACTGGCTAAGGTTCAGGACCCTCTCTGAGCCTTCATTACCTGACCTGCAAAAAGAGAAAATGAATACAAGGTTGCTTCTAAGGACTGAGGCATATGAAATTGTCTGGCAACTGATAAACTAATAGATGTTCAACAAATAACTAGCTTTTTTTAAAAAAAGGCAATTGAGATTGAGTCTTGGAAAGCACTGGACTAGAGGAACAGCTGAGGCACAATCACAGTTGAGATAAATTATCTTTTGGAGGAAAATGTCCTGTCAAAGACCAAAGGACACTGTAGATAAATTTTAAACTAGTTGGTTACTTCTGTTTTCCCATATGGAGCACACCTCACTTTAGTTGTACAAACATTTATGATCCAGACACAGTGGAAATTGGGGCCCTGAGATGAGCAAGACTCAGTTCCTGCCCTGGGAAGATGCACAGTTTCTTGGATGGGATGGACATTAAGCAAACCAAGCAAATGCAAAATGAGAAGAGTTATGTAAGGGGCCTGAACCAAGTACACCTTGGGTACACCAGGCTCTGGGTACACTGAGAAGAGTGTGACTAATTTTGCCTAGAGAAACAACTGGAACATTATGATCTCTCCCAAAGTGTTAAACACGCATAATCACTTTCAAATGAGTTAACTATGCATAAGTAATACCATTCACTTAATTATTAGTTCAAAGATGGTGGTTCAAAGACAAGGAACACTAATAAAAATCCTAACCCCAAGTATCGAGATCATTGTCATAAAAAAAGAGTAGGGGATGAAGAATGTAGTACTGAAAGCATAGGATTATCTAGATTCCAACTCTAACAGCTTCTAAGCCACACGGTGATCGGCGATATGGTTAACGAGCATTGACCTCTAGAATGGAAACAATCATCTGTGTTTCTATGCGTTGATGGGTATGAAGCTGGCTGTCAACATAGGAGGAAAAAAGTGTTTCCCCTAGTAAATGAATCTCAAGCCCACACTGCAAAAACCAGACTGATGCAGCTGGGGAAACCTCACAGGTTCAGCTCATTCTAACCCCTCTTCTGCTTTCCTGATAAGAAAAAGACATCAGAGAAGACAAGGTCACGCAGCTGGGGAGATCCAGGACAGAGTCCTCAAGTTCCTGACTCCTATCCAATGCCTCTTTCCAAGATGCTATCCTGCCTCTGAAATGAATCAAAGACTCCAAATCCTCCAGTCCGAGTTGCTACCACCTGCACATGTGTTCACACACAAACACACACTCCTAAAGTGACCCCAAGTGGGCCACCACCTCCTCTGCATGGAGCCTGCTATGCCCTGGGCAACGTCTCATGAATGGAGTGCTCAGAGCCAGCCCATGGGTTCTGGCCCCCAGAAGATGGTAAGCCAGCAGAGAAGAGTTCCTAAGGTGATGAACTACTGGGCTTCCAAGACCTTCCATGGAAGAGCCGCACTTGATATTCCCTACCAGCCAAGGCAGGAAGTTCTGATAATCTCATTACTAGCTTAATGAGATTATTAACCACTGCCCAGTGGGGGCAGATCTGGTCATTCCTTTTGGTTATGGGAATGCATCCATTTTTCACACAATCACAGCCTGAGAGGATCCTCGCTGGGGCTGCCAATTGTGGGCTTATTAGAATAGGGCAATTTTGGCGTGAGATTGGATTTCTCCTCTGCACAAAATCTTTTTTTGTTCGAAGCAAATGAACTGGTGTTCCTCATATTAGTATATTAATAAAATGTTGTCCAGCAGGTGTTTGATCTTTAAGATTGACCCCATGGCAGAGTCGTGAGAACACAGCTCTGGGAGGCAGGATGCCTGGCCTCTCGTTCCAGCTCTGCGCCCCCAGCACAAGCCGCTCTGGGTCTTTGGCTCCAGTTTCTCATTATCTACTGAAATAGGGTGGGGTCAGGTCAGTGGCTCAGAACTAGAGGCCCCCAAGCTATGAACAACACTTCAGAAAACCTAATAGAGTGATGTATATTACTGATCTAATGCCTCACAGACTAAGTAAATGTGACTTCTTTTCTCTTGGGCAGAATTATGTCTTCTCAGTGTGAAACACCAGTTAGCTCAGCCTGGTCAGATGCTCTGATTGCCAATAACTTCGGGGGGATTTGGAGGCCATTCAACAAAAACCAAAGTAGAGGCAGCTGAGGAAATTGATTTCTAAGGTCTGTCTCTGATCAGCTATTTATTCCTTGAAACCCAGCGCCCCTGACCCTGGCGGGCTGAATTTACGGCTGTCCCCCCAGCACTCCTCAATGGGACTGCTGTTAACTGCACACACATATGTCTTCTCCCAACCAGGCTCTGTCTCCCTTAGGATGTGCGGATTATCACTCCACGCAGGGTGTGCTGGAGCCGGCTCACACTGGCTCACCAGAGCCAATTACATGCATTTCTTCCTAACTCCAAATTCAGCGACTTCGTGAAATTGCTCATGGTGGAAGTATTTATAACATGAAATCGGAAAACTACAAATCATGGCTTTGTTTCCTCCCAGAAAGCTGGTTGTTAAATATTTACTGGCACATCACTGACTATATCCTCACTGCTTAGCTTTTAGGGTAGAATAACCACAGAGTTAAATTTTGATGAATAAATGAATGACCAGAGTCAGCAAACTGGGGGCTGACAGATTTCAAGAGGGCTGGGCTCTGTCTAAGTGAGCTAGAAAGCTTCCTAGCCAACCAGCAGGAGGGGTTCAAACTAAAGCAGTGAGTTTAAGCTTGTACAGTAAAATCACTGATGTGTAAGCCACATCCCCACTCCTGAATCCGGGGGTGGGGGATGGGTCTTACACATCAGTATTTTCTAAATATCTTCTTATGATTCTAAAACACAGCCAAGTTTAAGAACCTCAAGAAAATTCCCAGACCAATCTAAGCCCATCCTACACCTGTCTTCAAGCACCCCAAGTGTCCACCAGTGCCCATATTTCAATGCAGCGAGACTGAGAGACAGGAGGAGGGACAGAATTGCTCTGGTAAGTTAGCAGTCACACTTGTACCTCGGGCTAGGTTATGAGGAGCTCCCCTCCCCGCTTGGTACGGTTTTGACTGCTTGGCTCATGTCCAGCATGATGATTTAGTTAGAGGGTCACTGAAGAACAAGCTTCACAACTCTATCTGAGAGTCCAGCACCTGCAGCCTAAAGAGCTTCCCTGCAAGTCACTGAGTACATGCCCACTGCCTCCATGTCTCCATGCTTGAAAACCACTACGATTCCAGTCCTTTCATGTGACATGCCTGTCATTTTCTCTCTTTAAAAAGACAGCAGGTTTCCCTTGAGGCTCTGCTTGATCTCCAGGGCCATCAGCAAGACATAGTGGTCATGGCATGGGCTTTGGAGTCAAACTGACTCTCAGTTCAAGCTCCAGTTCTGTGTAAGAGCTGTGTGCATGTGCCAAGTGACTCAGCTGCTCTAAGCCTCACATTCTGCCTCTATAAAATGAGGTGATAGCACTTCAATTGCTAGAACCTATCTGGGTATGTTTAATCTCATGTACTGGAAAGGGCAGAGAACTGAACCATGCTCAATCAGTTTAGTCTGTCCTGCCCCTCACTGGCCATTCATCTAGGTTAAATCACACCCCTCTCTGATCCTCAGTTTCTCTCCACTGAAAATAATGGAGTCTGACTAGATGTTCCAGATGGGTCTTTTCAGTTCTAGAGGGACTTAATGTCTCTGCTTCTCACTAAGCATTCATCTGCCTTCCATGGTGATTGATCTCTTTCTATATACAACTTGTCTCCCCAGAGAGGACTCCAGAGAGTAGTGAATAGACCTTATATGTCTATGTATCTCTGGAGTCCAGAACAGTGCCCTAAACTTAGGACATTTGCCACATTAGGCTCCTATCACTTTACCAATCTCCTGCTTTGTAAATGCCTCATCCAATAACAGGGCCATCCTAAGCCTATTACAGAGCTGTCTGACACTGTAGCCTCAGAGCTCTGTGCCCCAGCGGACCCAAAGCTGCTGGAGCTACTTGTATATTGCTCAAGATGCATCAACTGCCAGAAAGGACCTGTGGATAAGTTCCTCACATTGTAAGAAGAGTTATGCGGTAAATTCCCAATGGGTTAGCCATGGGATTTGGATGATAATCTTTCAGATGTCACCCAGCTGCGATGATGCAGAAAGAGCACTGTAGTGTCAAGGTAAACCACTGAAAGTCACAGCATGCTTCGGGGCCAAAAAAATTTCCCAACCACTCTGCCCCATTGCTCCTTGGATACATAAGTCATGAATTACACTCAGCAATCTCTACTCAGTAATTGCTCCTTTCCCTAAGTGACGCCAGAGCCAATGTGGTTTTATTTCTCCTTAAATGAGGATTTGCTAGCAGGCCTATATTTTTTCTCACCTAATAACAAGTGTCAGCAAAGTGTGAAATTAGCTATAACAAGCATCAAGGGCTGAATTTTTCAAACTCCCAAACAAGCTGAGAAATTGGTACCTGTCCCTCAAGACCCAGTGGCATCTGGTGGTCTTCTTGACCGTAACCCACCAGAAGGGGCTAGGTGACCTCCTGACTCCAGACGCCCATGGGTTTCGGAGTTGGGTAACTGGAGATGCTACAACTACTGGCGAGTGTTACTGAGGCCAACACTGGCCCATTTGATCCAAGCCTCCCAGAGGACTGGGCCAATGCAAAAGAAGTGGGGCTTCTTGAGATGAGATGTCAAATATTGCTTCAATGGAGGAGTTGATCTGTATGTTCAACTTGAACTTTTCACATAGAAATCCTTCCAGCACTGGAGAAACAAAAGAGGTTCTGGATGTGTTCGAGGACTCCACACACTCCTGCCTGACAGCTATGTGGTCTCCATGCAGGACTGCCGCCTGTGACCACACAGGTGAGACCCCTGGCAGGGCCTGGCTGCACCCTGCTCCCAGTGACAAATACTAATGGCTCCCGCTGGGGCTGTGCAGCCTGGCAGGGGAATTTTCTCTAAGTCTAAATTTCTTCAGTTGTAACATGGAGACAATCATGTCTTAATCACAGGACAACTGAGAGGATAAAAATGGGCAAGTGTAGGAAAGAGGCCATTTTGGGGGGGCCCTCAGCATAAAATGTGATCCTCATGTCCTAACCTTCAAGGCTCGAGACCCAGAGTGTGGCAGAGTGAGACTCTCCCCTGCGCATTCCTCATTCCCCTCTCCCACCTCTTCTCCTCCTCTTAGCCCCTGGCTGTACCCGGGCTCCTGCTGCTCTCTCTCTGCACCTCAGTCCCACTCACATCCTTCAAGATTCAGCCTCCTGAAAGTGATGTCACACCTTCCAGGAAGCCTTCTCTAGCTCATTCAAGATTCAGAGTCTCTATTCTTGTCTACGACTGCCTCTCAGCTTCAAACTTACCCTCTTCCACACCGCTTCCTGACGGGACCCCATAAACCACTTTTCTCCTTTGAGAGCTGAACTCCTGTTGGGCTTTGCCAATACACACACACATTGTTTTATTGTGCTCAGCTTTATTGCACTTCCCAGATGTTGTGGTTTGTTTTTCTTTTTTTTAACAAATTGAAGGCAAGATCCTCCACCAGCAAAATGATTATGACTCACTTTATTGTGGCGCACTGGAACCAAACCCGCAATATCTCTGAGGTATGCCTGCCCAAGGAGCTGCAGGAAGGCTGCAAAGTAGGAGGAGGGAGAAGAAACCCACCTTTTGGCTTCTTTCCTGTAGGTGTCCTGTCTGCTTCCTTTTCCTGCCAGCACCCCCTCCTCCCAGTCTGGCTCCCACACCTCAGCAGCAGTAGTCTCATCCAGTAACAGTTACAATAGGGTTTCAGTTTCTCCCACCAATTTCAGAACTCACCTCACTGTACTCCCTTGGAAACAGCAGCGCCAGCTGGTTGGTGCTCCCTCCTTCACGCTCAGAGCTGTGAGCATCAGCAGGGAAGGGCCCTCTCCCCAGAGGACTGACTTTTAGCTCTGCAGGGTCCCCACTCCAAGCGCCCAAGTCAGCGACTTTCAACCAGTGCACCATAAGGATTTTTAAAGCATGCACTTCCTAACTATGTAGTCAGGGGCACTGACCTCTTTTTCCTTAGGTTGTAAAATTAAAAAATGACAATAGCCAACACAAAATAACCATCCTGTGTGAATGAATCAAAATTATACCTATCTTTTGTCAGATCGGCAATATATATATATATATTTGGAATGCTGCAGAATTTTAGTAATTAGTTTCTGTATGCCATGAGATGAAAAAGGTTGAAAGCCGCTGGTCTAAGTTTTAATTATGCCAACATCTTGTGTTCCCTCGGTCCAAAGGGTGGTGGCTGCTTCCGGTAGTTGCTATGTCTGTGACAACAGATTGTTCTCTTTGTCCTTTAAGTATCTAGTTAAAAATGTATTCTTTCTAGGTAATGATTCTTTTGAACTAATTCTCCTTGTTTTTTCTTTAAAAAAGTAGTTTCTTTCTCCTTAGTGGACACTGATAGATACATCTACATACAACCCATGACTCACAGCTATCAAAGTGCATATCAGATACACTGCTGTGATCTATCATTCATCTCCCAGTCTTTCTTCTTTCTATTATTAGGGCAAAATGCAGCATCCAACTCAATGAACACTGGTGAATTTGTGAACAGCAGACTAAATTAAGGAATGAACGATGCCTGTGAGGGCCAATACACTTCAAGGCACGAATGCTGGGACTTCTGCCTGAGCCCCATGCTGGCATGGTTGTGGGGCAGACTTCATCCAGCAATGTCCCAGTGCAGTCGCTGGTGAAAACTTTGGAATCATGCCCCAATTAGCTCATGAGAAACCTAATCGGTTCAAGAACGAGCCCTAGAGTTTTAGGATCAAATCTTAGCTGTGCAACTTAAGACACTGTAAGACACTGAGCAAGTGACTTAACCACTTTGACCTCAGCTTTCTCACTCATAAGACAGGGAATAGAAGTCATATTTCAAAGGATTCTTATGAGGGTTAAACTTTGAAAATATGCAAATGAACCTGTTGTAGTAGATGGCACAGAGGAGAAGCTAAATACTGATGTCATTTCTCTTTCCCTTCCCCACCCATCTCCTGACTGTCGCTGCCTACACATTAGTGGGGATCCAGGAGACTTCATTTCTGAAAGACACCCAGGAGGAAGGTAAAATGTGCTCAGTCTCCATGATCATCATCACCACCATCCTCATTATCACCCTCATTATCGTCACCCATCACCATAAACACCACCACCACCATCACCACCACCATCTTCACCACCACCACCGCTACCACCACCACCACCCATCATCATCATCAAGTGAAAATTCATGCAAGGCTAGGTGCTTTGCATATTTCCCTTTATACAGGGTCCTGCAGAAGTAACGCCTGCCTGAGTGTGGCTGGTGGGGTAATAATATGGGTGTAATAATTTACAGTTTTAATTTGAATCTTTCATCTAAAATGTCATATGGTGTGTGTGCTTGAGTGTGATATTGTTATGTTACAGAATTACATGCTTGTGATTTTGTAATAGAAGATTTTGTAATAAAAAGGGGGGGCGTTATTTGTGCCAGAAACTGTATACACTTCAGATCAATATTTTCCTCAGTATTTACAGGTGAGAAAAGTTTCAGAAGTTAAATTACTACATAAGGTTCCGTAGCTAGTCATGAACAGTACTAGAAATTGATCCCATGTTTGTCTGGGTCCAAGCTCTACCCCAACACTGGGAGGCAGAGTCAGACTTCCCCTGTGTCCTCCCAGTAAGCAGCTGTTGACCCCAAAGCCTGTGTGTTTTGTTTCTCTGTCACTGGCATCTGGCCTGACGTGCAGCCCTCCCTGGCCCCACTTTTCCTGCCTATGGCCATGGCAACAGCATCTCACTGCAGCTGAAATGCACTTGTCCACCTCGCACCTGACCCTGTGGTAGACAGAGACGCTAGCACCCGTGGTCTGAGTGCCTGACTGTGCACCTTCCTGAAACACCGCCTTCTCTCATTCCTTCCTGCTCAGGTTAACAGCTGGGGTGGAACTGTTTGTATGAGACTTTGCTGAGCACATTGTCTCTCATTGTCTCTCAGTTCTGATGTCTAGTTGGTAAGAGGAAGAGGACTGTAGTGTGGGTAATAGGAGCAGAGAAAGAAATGAAGGCTGCCAGTTCATGCTAGTCATGTGTCACCACCTCTCCGGGGACAGGAAAATGGGTTTTTATAGTTCTGCAGCCACCACTCCTTTCTACCTCATTCAGGTGAGAACCAGGCACTTAACAGCCATGGACCAGAAACACCCAGGAAGCAGTGGCATGAAGTGGGAGCTAAAAGACCTGGTTATTTCTGCCCCTGAATGACTTCAGATAAGCCAGTCTCCACCTCACTGGGCTTTAGTTTCCTCCTTCGAAGGAGGGGGAGACTGGGCATGAGCTAGAGGGTCAGAGACACCTGACTTTGAATCCAGGCCATGGTGTTTTTTTCTAAGACCTTCGATGAGATTCTTAATTTCTCCTAGGCTCAGTTTTCTCCTCTATAGAGTGGGAGTAAGTAGAATAACCATCACACATAGTTGTGATGAAGAGTCAGTGAGTGGTAGGCCTACAGTGGTATGAGCTCCCTGCCCCTTCCTAGATAAGGGGAGTGGACTGGATGGTCTCTGAGGGCTCTTCTAGGCCTGTTCTTCTTGTCACATAGATGGCCTCTCAGTTCTGTGTGGCACTCAGAGCATTTCTGCACACAAGGAAGACCCCTTGCTTTATAGCTAACCTCAAGCATGGCAGCAGGATGGGTGGGAGGGGATGGGGAGGCATTGTTCCCGGATTCCTGCGTTTCACCCTTTTACCATGAATTATGTTCCTGTGACGTGCTCTGGGTCCACAGGAAGTATCTAGAAGAGGCATCAAATATCCATGTCTCTGCATAATGCTGATAAATACAATGCACAGCTCCTTTTTGGGGGAACGACCACAGTCCCCTTTTACCTCTGCCCATCCTAGCCTAAGAGAGTCATCTTCAAGAAAGGTTCCATCATTCATTTACATAACTAAGCCAGAAACGGTAATCATTTAGATCCCTCACTCTCCCTCAAACCACAAGCCACTGATCCCTGTAGATTTTCCCCCTCAGTCTACCCATGGTTACCGCCTTTCAACCTCCATCCCCTCTGTTCAGGTTCAGGCCCTTGTCACCTCTCCCTCTTCATGTGTAGAGAACTTCTCCACTACCCATCCCAGTCTGCTCCAACCCCTTCCCTGGCCGGCTGCCAGACCTGCTTCTCAATGTTTCTATTATCTTCGAATTTTTCCACAATGAAAATGTATTATTTTTATAATTTAAAAAAAGGTTTTAAAAGTTAACTTCAAGTCGGATCATTTCTCTACTTACTACCTTTTACTGTCTTCCCCATTATCTTTATCTTCAGGATGACATTGCATTGTCTCCTGAGTTTGGAATGGCAGCCACTTCTGCCTCACCTCCTGAAGTTCCCCCAAGAGCTCCTGTGTACACCTTACAGAAAGACCCTGACTTTTCCCCGAATGCCTCATTCTCTCTTGCTTACCACATCTCTGGGCCATTGTTCATATTAATTTCCCTACCTGGAAAGCCTTGACCTGGTAAATCACTATTTAGTCTTGAGACTGTTACTAAAACATCACCTCCCCTGGGAAGTCTTCTCTGACTACAGCACAGTAACCACTTTTGCAGAGTTAGCAACTGTCTTCTGATGCTGTGCATCACTACTGGAGAAAAGACTGACCTTGACTGTGACCATCTTTTTTGTGTGTCCCTTCCTGATTAGATCATGAGAGCTTTGAAAGCCAGGACTTTCTTCTTAGTCATCTTTACATCATCAGGGCCCCTCACACACGCTTGCTTTCCACATGTGCATGTGCCGTGTGCTGTCCCGACCACCAGACACATCTGGGTTGAATCAATAGTTGTGGCTCTGCCCTCCTGGAGCTTACAGTTAAGTGGGGAAGGCAGACAAAAAAAATGAATGAGCTAGCAACTAAAATAGAAATTTAAATTGTGAAATGTGTTATAAAGGATGGAAATGGTGTTGTGATGAAGACTAATTGGTAGGAGGGGATTACTTAGGATTCTCCTAAGAGGGCTCTTTAAGAAGATGGCATTGAAGCTGAAATCTTCAGGCTGTGAAGGAGCCATCCATCTGAAGGGCTGGGGACAGCTTTCCAGGAGGAAGCCTCAGCACCTGCAGGATTCACGGGATGGCAAGAGCTTGGCAAGTGGGAGGCTCTGGCAGAAGCAGCATAGGGAGCAGGGTTGAGAGCAGGGAGAGGCTGTGTGTGTGGTGTTGGGGAAGGGGGGTTGGACAGAGTGTAGATTCATTCGAGGAGCAATGAGAAAGTGCTGACATGTTTTAAGGTAGGAAGTGACATAATTAAATTTGAGTTTTAAATGATTACTCTGACTTTCAGGTTCCTCACCTGAAAATATGGCTAATATCACCTACTTCTCAGGGTTTTTTCAAAGATGAAAACCCTTCTTAGGATGTTGACCTCTAAGCCCAGATCTGAAAGATAGAAGAAGACAGTCCTGTGGAAAGTGAGGGCAAGCGTACAGCACTGGGCATGAAACAGAGCACCATGAGTCAAATTCTGTTGGTTTGTTTTTCTTTCAGTGTTTTTTATGTTTGTTTTGCAATCGAACATATAAATATCTTGAGAGTTACTCAAGGTCTCTCTATAGGAGTGAACTCTACTTATTGCTGGCAGCTTAAACACCTGACCATTCAGCGTTGATTTTTGCAGAGGTGAAAAGACTGCATATGGAAGTGACCTTGCCTTACCAAAGGGAGATGATGTGACATGGAAAACCACCATGCTAAAGACTCTTTGAAATAAAGCACACTGTATCTATCATCTCATAAAAGATAAACTAAAGAAAACCCAGTCCTGGCTGGTGTGGCTCAGTGGATTGAGTGCTGGCCTGCAAACCAAAAGGTCACTGGTTCAATTTCCACTCAGGGCACATGCCTGAGTTGCAGGCCAGGTCCCCAGTTGGGGGTCTGCGAGAGGCAACCACACATTGATGTTTCTCTCCCTCTCTTTCTCCCTCCCTTCTCCTCTCTCTGAAAATAAATAAATAAAATCTTTAAAAAAAAGAAGAAGAAGAAGAAGGAAAAAAAAGAAAAGAAAACCCAGAGAGCAGAAGTCAGAGTAACAAGCACCAAAATTGGTTTTGGAGCTCCAGTCTCCTGACCTATGTCTGGAGTTCATTCCTCTGTACCAACTTGTCAAAAGGGGTGACTCTGAGATTGAAGGCTGAGCCCCATTAGGGAGCTTTTGAACTCACCTTGAGCCAAACTCAAGCTTCAGTATCTTTACTGTTGCTAAATGACTTGCCCTGGGGAGGTGAATGTGCTTCTGAGGTGAACAGAAATCACTCCTCTTGACTGCTGGCCTAGCACCAGCATTGCTCACGCTAGCAGAATAAGCAGGTAGCTGTGTTCTAGGCTGGAAAGTGCTGGATGGGCTGTTTACACTGAAACCCAAGGCAGTGTTCAAAGGGCCTGACAACATCATCTGGCATCCAACTTCAGCCTAACACAGAAGGACACTCGGGCCCAGGGGAGTGGAAGCCACTTGCCCGACATCAGTCAGAATTCACAGCAGAGTTGGAACAAGAGCCTCATCTTCTAACACAACCTAGTGCTCTTTCCAGTGTGCTGTGCCCCCTCCGTTCCCCAAAGTAGAGGATGCCATGAAACCGTTGCCTGACCTCCTTCTAGACCATGCACCTCTGAGGGCTGGTATCACAGCTCCTCTCTTTTTTCTCCTATCTCTTCTTCAGGGAACTGCCAAAAGCATCCATAAAAAGTTTGCTGATTCTGGGACTGAACACGCTTTATAATTTGCCTGGTGGTAATTCCTAGGTAAATGCCCAGTGAAAGGGTATTTGGTGTGTCTCCAATAGGAAGAGCCCCGGAACACATGCACATATAAACACACATACTCGGAGGAAGCAGTTGGTGAAATAAGGCCTACCTTCTTATCTCATGCCTGCACTTACCACACTCCATGGCCTTGGTTCATTCCTCAACCACCCTACCCCTTTGAATTAAAGTTTATAAGTTGCCAACCCACTAATTCCTCTTTCCCTCCTTTAGCATGGATGCGGCTAAGGAATTGTGAGTGAGAAAGTGTGTGTGTATATGATGTTTCTTCATCTGGCTCTCAGAACGATCCAACTGGGCAAATATTATTATTCATCCCATTTTACAGATGCATACATGTAGTCATTTCCGAAATATTTATGCCATACTATGTACCAAACACTGTGCCAGGGAGACCTCCTGTTCTCATGGAACTGACACAGGATCAAAGTGGAGACACTGAGGACCATAAAGCAGAAATTCAATAGCAAGCCAAGCCTTGAACTGGAGTCTCTTTATTCCAAATCTCATGTTCTTTCTATGGCACCAAGTGGTATCTTGCTAAGAATAAAGACTGAAGCTGGAACAAGATGATCCCAGGGAAGGGAATCATTCATCTTCTTTGTCCTTCTGAATCTTAGAGTGACACAAGGGCAAGAGGGTTATCTCCCCTTGCAAGCAGCTGGAATGCAGTGACTCTCAATAAACCATGCCATGATCAGGAAGAAAGAAGGAAAAGATCGATGAGCTGAACCTGTGTGTGTGTGTGGGGGGGGGCAGGCCACAGCTGGGGCTTAGAACCCACAGGCCTTGCCATTTCCTTCAAAGCCCAGAGAAATGGGTTGGAGCAGCCACACCAACCTCATTTCCATTGGGACAAGGAGAAGGCCACCCCTCTTGGCACACACACACTTAGTCCCTGTGTTGGAGGCCCTCTTCCCATTTCTCCGTGCTTTGAGAGTCCCAGAAAGCCTGGAGTGCCCCCAGTGAAGCAGTGTGCAGGCCTCCAGCCCCAGGACTGCGCAGAACCACCCTCCCACACCCTTGGCTCTTCTCACAAACGGTAAAGACCCCAGCTCTTCCATTCCAAGCACATGTGCTATACTTAACATTTTGCAGGAAAAAATATACATATACATTTGTTTTTTAAATGTCAAGAGCTTGTCACAGTGGAGAATGGAGAGAAGTGGCCAGCAGGACATTTGGGTAGGAGAAGCGTTTCACAGAGGCCTCACACTTAGATGTAGCCTCCAATTTAGACTTTGGATTTCCCTCTGGAGGTTATACAAACACATGCTGCTAGTTTGGGGTGTTTGAAACATTCACTGGCTAAATGCAAATATGTAACACAGTCTACCATTTTATAATCCTGTTTTATCCTTTCTCAGAATAAGAGCTCTAAAAATGGAAATGCTCAGTGCACTTGACTTTGAGAGACCATAAACTCACCCTGGGAAGTCAAAAAACAAAAACCAAACCACAGAGTATCACCTCACTTCACACATAGGAAAACTGATGTCTAGAGCTCCCGGCTCAGAACCACCTGGAAGGCCGACCTTGTTGTGTGTGGCCAGTGGTAGCACCAGCGAGATGCCCTGAGGCTTCTCCATGACAGGAGTCACCAGCCACGTGTGACTGCTGAACGCCGGCCATGTGGCCGGTCTGAATTGAGAAGCGCTGTAAACATAAAACACACATCAGACTCCCAAGGCTTAGCACAAAAAAGAATGTTAAATATCTCATTAATAATTTTTATATTCATTACACATTGAAATAATATTTTGGATATAATGACTAAATATAATACGTTATTAAAACTAGTTCTACCCCTCCTTTTCACTGTTTTAAATGCAGCTATGAGAACTTTAAAATTACCTATGAGGCTCATATTACATTGCTATTGGCTAACGCTGCTCTAAGGGAAGTAAGTACCAATTATCCCAAGTAGGTGCTGGCTTATATTGTAGCAGGGGGCATTCTTGCCAAATGTTTAGAAACAGCCTTGAGGATTTTAGCTCAGCTCATGACCACATCAGAGGAAATGACCTGAATCTGGGGGTTAGGGTGGGCGAAAGCCTTTAGACGCACCCAACACTCCCCGCTCCCCATATTTCTGAATCCACATATATCCACTAAGTGGGATCAGGGCAGCAATGAGAGTAGTACATCAGGGGGCTAGCACTTCAGATGAGAATGTCACACTAAATGCAGACTTGCTCCCTATAAATCACCTTGATTTATCGCCAAATTAGATGGCAAAATGAAACATCCAGCAGGCAATGAAATTCCAGCTGTAACAGCAGCGTGAACCCATTCTGATTCGCTGTGAGGAGACGGCTTATCTCACGTGAGTTTTGAGCAGTGATGTTTCCAGGGTAAAGGGTGGGGTGAGGAGGGCTCTGCATACCCAATTCTATCCCCTAGCAGAGGTGAGTCAGCCCTCAGCTGCCAGGATAGTGGACACAAGGCAGGATTCTGGGGACCTTGGTCACCTGTCATTCTTCTCAGGATGGGCATTTCCCAGGGCTCATGCCAAATGAGAATGAGACCCCAGGTAACTTTGGTCCATCTGGGCTGGGCCTCCAGGCTCAAACTGAGGGGTAATTTTTTATATGGCTCAAGCAAGTTCTGGGTGAAAGGCATGCCAGGCCCTGTGGTGCCAGCATGCTGCAATGTCTGTGGTGGCCTCCCTTTCAGAAGAGACCTCAGCTGTGGGCCCCTGTCCTGGGAGGTCAGATGTGCAAAACACATCTGGAGACCAGAGTCTGGCCAGTTCTGTCCTTTGCTCTCTGTGACCCTGAGTCAGCTCCTCCATGTCTCCAGGGCAGGTCCCTTTTTTCGGACAACTGGGGGATGTTGGCCTAGATGATGGCTCAGGGTCTTCTGAACTCCATCATGTGCCTCGTGACCTCATTCCAACACACACAGACCCATACCAACACACAGAGAGACACAGAGATATGTCTACCCCAGACTATGTTTACCCTCCAGTTCCTGCGCTGCTGCACATCTCCAGCAGTGGCCTGAGTACGCCCAGAGGAAGAGCAGCCTTCCCCTGGTTACTTGCTCTCTTTAAATATTCAGCACCAGTGTCCCCCATCAGGGCTCATTCCTGAAGCTCTCTGAGCCTCCAGGCAGGGTGAGGTGCTGCTGCCCTGCTTTCAGAGTACAGCCCTTATGCAGTCTAATATCACCCTATATTTGTATTTACATTTTGCCCCCACCCACACTATATTGAGCTACTTGTGGACAGGGATTGATTTATTTATGAATCCCTAGAGACTCACATACTCTGTATCATAGAATGTACTGAATGATAAACAAATGTTTATTGAATGAATGAATACATAAATGAGGCAGACTAACTTAACCCAAGAGAGTTCAGATCCTGCTCAGGGCCCTGCCTGTTTCCTGGAAGGTCAATCTCCAGTGCAGCCCTGGCTCCTGGTGACGCCTAGCAACAGTTGCCATGACAACTGAAAAAGCACCATTCTCCCAGGGCAAACCTCCCCCTTTGCCTTTCCCCACCTGGCTCAGCAGATCCAGGGAGGCACCCCTCCTGCTTCAGGAAGCAGGGGGACTGGGTAGGCTCCCTGAGACAGCTTATTGAGTGGCTTGGCTCAAACCCCCTGGGGGAGGGAGAGGTCCTGATGGAGAAGGAGAAAGTGTTTGGGAACTCTAGCAGGAGGGACAGGCCGGGTTAACTGGCAATGGAACCCTAAGGGCACCCAGAGGGAAAGCTCATCAGAGAGGTCTCAGTCAGCAGGGGGCTGGGCAGAAATGCTGTACCTGGAGGCAGGCAGAGTGCAGTATTGGGAGGATAAGAGAGAGCTGGCTTGAAGGCTCCATCCAAAAAATAGACTGAAGAGCCAGAACACTCAACCTCCCAGGTCCACACCCTGCAAGGACCCTGCACCAGGCCCCAGCCCTTCCGGGGACAGCTCCAGGCCATGTGTAAGCCCCTAAAGTTCACAGATGTGTAATAGGGGGGTTGTGAATGAATAAAAAGCTGTGCTGAGACAAGAAGAAAAGAGCAGTCCCAGGGCTGGGGGTCCAGAAGAGAAGCCACTGAGGGCCTATTCTGTGTAGGATGCAATACACAGATCAATGGACGTCTTCATGGAAGAAGAGGAAATGGGGGCTCCCGAAGGCCAAGTTGCTTGCCAAGGTCACGTGGGTAAAGGGGTCAAGTGAGGATCTGAAGAGGCCCCTGGCTGCTCTACCCCATGCAGAGCCACAACAGCAGAAAGATGTCTCCAGACCTTCTTGCACCTGGTTCTCTTTGTCCCACCCTCCACCCGCATGTTCTGTCTAGGCAGGGAACACTTTGACCCTGCAACCCACTCCCGTGAATCAGAAATCCTCCAGGTGAGAGCAGCTCTTACTCTGTTCTTATCACTTTCAGTGCCTGCCCCTGATGGATACGAGGTGCTGAATACATTATTGCCAGAGGGACCCTGGCAGGTTCAAAACAGGGAGAAGGCCAGCATCTGGCCTTAGGACAGCTACCTTAGGACAGCTACCACCCCTGAAAGGAGAATCAGCTTCATAAAAGGTATTCTCCTCCTCCCCTGCTCCTCTCCCAGAGCTGGCCTTGGTTCATTCCTGGCATGCTGCAGCAGCCTGATGGAACAGTGAAATAATTCCCATTTACCAGGTGCTCCCCACATGCCAGGTACTGTTCTCAACTCTTATGTGAACTAGCTTATTTAACACCCTCAATAACCCAAGGAGGTATGTACTACTCTTGTCCCCTTTCTGCAGAAGAGGAAACCAAACCACAGGGAGGTTAATTTGGCCAAGGTTACACACAGTCACCATATGGCAGAGCCCCAAGTACAAATGCAGGTGGTCTGGCCAAAGCCTGAGCTCTAGCCTCACGCAAACCTGCCTAGCTCATCTGGCAGAACATTTCCAGGCTTTGGATTCAACTTAGCCTCTACTCCCCAAAGCTAGAACATTGGATATGCTCCGTAACCTCCCTGAGCAGATTGTAAGGAAGTGGGTGAGCAAGGAAGGATGTCCTAAATATGGGCTACTTTTCTCAGGTGTTGGCTGGCTTCCAGTCTCAGCCCAAAGGCACCCAGGTGCTGCTTTGCTCCCCAGCACCAAATACAGCCTCAGACAGACAGGGGTTAATAGCTTCAGGCACGGAATCCAGTATACTGCTTTGTGCAGGATGTTTGTGTCCCCCTAGAAGTTACATGTTGAAGTCCTAACTCCCCAGTGTAATGATTTGGAGGTGGGGCCTCTGGGAGGGAACTGAGTCAGAAGGGAGGTGCCCTCACGATGGGATCAGTGCCTTTATAAGAAGAGACAGGGAGAAATGATCTCTCTCTCAGCCACATGAGGACATGGCGAGAGAGTGGCAAGCCAGGATGCTGACTCTCACCAGAAAATGAATCTACCAGCACCTTGATCTCCAGTGCTGGGTCATTTACCCATCAATGGCCCTCCAGGGCAGGCTGACCTGGAATTGATGACATCTGAAGAGCAAAGAGGCTGCCAGAGGGACTGAAGCCATTCATTTGTTCATTCATTCATTCAACAAATATTTATTAAGCCAAGTCTACCTTGTCCTGTGGCCCGAGGATCACAGGGCAAAACACACCAATAAAAATAATGACTTTGGTCATGCAAACTGCAAGTGTGCCAATAACATTAAAGCAGTAGATTAAATACGGCCACAAACTCTTTGCTAACTCTCTCATCAGGAGGTAAGATCTCCTTTCCCCACCTCCTTTGGCTTGGGCTGGCTCTGTGACGTACTTCAATCTAAGGGTGTGGCAGGAGAGACACGTTCTGGAGTCTAGGCCTCGAGAATCATTGCAGCTTCTGTTTTCTCCTCTCAGAAACCTGGAGTTCACATGATGGAGCTGTCAATGGAGCAGTCAGAGCTGAAAGACCAGGAAGTGAGGGAGGTCCCGAGGTCTCAGCCATCCCAGCAGAGCCCAGGCCCCAGTCAACCCTCGCTGAGAGCAGCCACTGGAGCAAGCCCAGATTAGCACTGCCTGGCCAGCTCCTGGCATCATGACAAAGGATAAACCCTCATTGTTGTAAGCCGATGTTTTCAAGTGGATTGTAACACAGCAAGAGACAACTGAAATGATGAAGTACACTTCAAGTTTTCTTTTCATTTTGATAAACTAAAATGTGAAACTCCCTGATAAATATCTTAGGGCCCATAAATTTAGAAAAGCACTTAACGATTTTTATCTACCTGTGGTCCATCCTTCCATTTATTTAAAAGTAATATGTAGACACGGTACAAAGATTCAAACATTCAGGAAGATAGAAAACAAAAGTCGAAGTTGTCTCCCACACCTGGAGCCCCAATCCATTTCCTCCAAGGCAAACACTGTTAGCAGTTCCTTCTGGACCCTTCCAGTAAAGAAGGATTTTAGGTGCACTTGCTTGTCTGCAGCTATACCAATATCAGCAACTATCTCCTTTCTTTATGTGCAACTACTGTGTTACATGCACTGCTTTGTATTTTGATATTCTTTTTCCTGCTAATGATTTATCTGAAGTACCTTTCCATCGCCTGGGACCTAATTCACGGTGTCTCACTGTAAAGATGGACTGATGAGGGGCGGTTGCACTGTTTCAGCTTTGAATATACATATAAACACATATTGGTATGCTTTTGCTTGCCTATCTACAGATATTGCTGACATATCCTGGGTCAAAGTTCGTGTTTATTTTCCATTTTGACAGGAACATTTATTTTGGAACTCCAATATAAAAAGGGTTTTGTGGCCATTTCTATCCATCCCTGCTTCTGATGAGCCCCGCAATAGCCGGTGAATTGATCTTCCCATTTTATAGATGAAACTGAGTCTTTGAGAGGTTGAGCATGTGCCCAAGGTCCCACAACTAGTAAACTTAGTAATAAAGTTTTTTTAAACTTTTTTCTTAACAGCATTAACCTTTCACAGGAACCTAAAGAGGTTGGCAAAACTGAAACCAAAGACATACCAAAAAAATCTCATTACAAATGGAGTACAGACTTCTAACTGTCTCATCCACTTACTCCTCTGTGGTCATAAAACGAGAGCTGATCTCTCCAAAATTTGAGATTCGGAAATTGGGAAGATGGAATCTCATCATAGGTGGTGGCAGTAACAGGCTGGTGGTGGGGTGAGGATTTCCGTGGAGGAGCCCTGTATGCAGGCCCATGAACTGGAGGTGAGTCAGGCAGGCCCGGCTGGGTGGCACCCCAACAGGCCCACTCAGTGTTCCTCGGCCTGGGCTCCCAGCTTGGGGTAGGCTGTGGGAGCTACTCCCACCAGGAGATGCAGCTGTGAGCTCAGGTCTTGGCCGAGAAACCCGGGACTTCCCCAGAGGACTGGGAGTGTGATAAAGGTTTAAGCTGAAGTCTCTGCCCTGACACTTTAGGAGCCAGAGCTTCTCTGCCCCCACAATTCCAGGCCCCCAGATTTAACTGGATGAAGAGCAGAGGTATTATTTCCAGGGAATTCAGGTGGCAGGATATAGGGATAAGGGAGTTACCGACTGTGCGTACCTACTTTGAGCCAAGCATTCTACCTGCACTGACCGCTTGAAACCTCACATCAAGCATGAGGGGCTATTATTGACCCATTTCAGACACAAGGACAATGATGCTCAGGCAGCCAGATTTTACAATTGAGCCTCAAGGTCTGGACCAGATTGGCACCTAAAGTGCTATATTGTCAGCTCGGATACTAGAGCCCAGATGATTTAAACAGCACATACTTATTTCCCACAGTTCTGGAAGCTGGGCCACAGTTCTCATTGGCCACAATTCTCATGAGCCACAGTTTAGGAGTGTGGCTGACCTGGGCCCTGTGACGGGTAAAGTGGGTAATGGGGATGCAGCTTCCACAGAACGCATCATCACCTGTCCCCTCCCCACCCAGATTGCACAGAATCCCTGCACATGCTCAGGGGCCTGAGGTCAGTCTAACCTCTTTTGCCTCCTCTCTTCTCTAGGTTTCTCCAGGTTCAGCTGGCCAACCTTTCCCACGCCCTTTATCAAGGAAGCACCTGACTTGAGAGAAAGAGGGTCACACCAGGAGTCAAAAGACAAATCTTCCAGACAAGGCTCAGTCTTTACCGGACAGTATGACCTTGGAAACTCCATCTTCCCCTTTGGGTCTCAGCTTCCTTAGTAATAAAATGAAGAGCAATCAGAGAGCCCAGAGTCTCACTGTGGGGTGCAGGGTGGGGGTGGGGTTGGCCATCTGGGCATGCTCTGATCCAATCAGAATAGGTCCAACTGTAATCTCTACTGTGTTGGATCTTGTTATTTTCACTGACTTCAGTGAGATACAATTTACATAGCATATAGCTCACCCACTGAAAGTGTACAATTCAACTGGTTTTGTTCAACCATCACCATAATGGGATACCTTTTAAAATATGTCTCTGGTCTTAAATAATACCAATACCAATAATAACAATGACAACTTAATTTTCAACTAATTTTAAACCGCTCACAAGAAAGATGGTTTTTAACATACCTTACATGTATGACATGGGTGGGGGGTTACCCACCCTCTGAAGGTGACAGTAGGGGGAGTATTTTGGACATGGGGGTCAGGCTGGGACCTGTAGATAAGGGAGGGATGCCAGCGCCAGGGAGAGTAATCAGCCAGTCAGCATGCCCTCCAGTGATGCGGGGCAGGGGGCCCTCTGAGTGGCAGGCACAGCAGTGGCAGCTGCCAGAGAAAGGATCTCACACACACACAGCCTTCTGCTGGAATAACATTGACTGATTAAGCCTCCCTCCCATCTCTCTCTCAGGACCCACAGCCAAACATGATGCTTGCTTTATGTATTAAATCTGGAGAAAACCTATCTAAAACTGGCTGGAACAAATAAATGCACTGACGGACTCAGTGACGGAGGAACAGAGCTGCCTTGTAGCCAACCGCTGGCCCCCGCCCACCTTGCACGCAGTCTTAGAACCCTAGACCGGCACTAGGAAAAGCAATGAGGTGTGGAGCACTCTGGCGTGCTCTCCCTGTTCTCCACCAGTCAGCTGGTGACTGGGCTCCACTGAACGTCTACAGTGGGAGCCAGCCCACTGCCGCAGAACAAAATACAGGCCAGGTTTATAACTTAGCTTTGCAGTTTGCTAGTGGTGTACACTTAGCAAGTAACATTACCTACCTGTGCCTCGGTTTCCTCAGGTGTAGGGCAGGCACCATGATGCACACCTCAGGGAGATAATACATATCAAGATGCCTTGCACATGGTCGCATTCACCAACTATAACTTCCTCATCCTTTTCTATCCACTAAGAATTAGCTCTGAGCTCAAAGCTATGAGGAAGGATGGAGTAAGAGCCATCTCTTTCTCCAGGAGCTTACAGAATACTTTGGGGGGGAAAGGAGACAGATGTATAACAAATAACCTTGGGGGGCTCAACGTGTGGGCCAAAAGGATTGGTGGATGTAACAAGTACACTGCCTGCTTGATCCCCGCCTGCATGGTTTCCATTCTCCACAACCTACAACCCAGCTTTGTCCCCTAGTTCTGTGCCACCTGTAGGCTCAGTCCGGCCCAGCCCCTGAGCCAATGTGAACCTGATCTGGCAGTGGGGTAGGGACATCTTCATCAGAAGTGACAGTGCACCACCATCACCATCATCACCACAGAACACTCCCCGCAAAGATTCCCATGCCCTAATCCCTAGAACTGTGACTACAGTACACAGCAAAAGGAACCCTGCTGATGCAATGATGGTTAACCATGGACCTCAAAACAGGGAGAGCATCCTGGACTGTCTACCCTCATCCTATGTGCAGTTAAACGCAGAGCACTTCCTCCAGCTGGAGTCAGAGAGATGTGGCAGAAGGCACAGCCTAGAGAGATGTGAAACCATTGCTGGAAGGAAGAAATGGAAAGCAGGAAAAAATGTGTGAAATGACTCCAGGAGCCAAGAGCAGCTCAGGCTGATGGCAGGAAATGGGAGCACAGTCCTACAACCTTAAGGAACAGCATGCAGCCAACAACCTGAAGGAGCCTGCACGGAGATTCTTCCCCAGAGCCCAGTGAGGAACACAGCCCTGCCAGTCCCTTGGTCTCAGCATTGTGAGACATTTAACAGGGGACATAGTGGGGCTACTCAGATGCCTGATCCACAGAATCTGGAATACAAAATGGGTATTAAATTGCTAAGTTTGTGGGTAATTTGTTACATTCAAATACAGTTACCATCACCCCACTAGCAATATCATTACCACCAAATTACTATCACCCAGTCCAACGCCATCATCACCATCACTCCCACCCATTACTGTCCGTTCCCACCAATACCAACGCCACTTCTACCACTCCCTCCACATTGTACCTTCTTCATCATCACCCCACCATCATCATTACCCACCACCACCATCCCGGACCTCAACCAGCCCTGTTAATCTCAATACTATTTAACAACTAGTGAGGCAGAAAGTGTTCATTTGGTATTCCCCAATACCTGCACAAATGGATTGGAAAGAATTCCCTGCTATAGAGTTAAAAGGACCTTGTTTTTTCCCTTCCTTTGCTTCCTTTTAGGCAAACCATAGGCAGGAGGGTGGCCTCAGGGGCAGGCAGGGGTGCCTGCAGGGTGGTTACTGTCTATAGCATTAGCAACTCTGGGCTGCTTTCTTTCCATTTGCTTTCCCTCTGGGCACTAAAAGCTCATTAGGGCTCAGACAGAAGAGAAATGGCCAGAGTGAGGAGAGAAACTCTTCATTTCCCAGAAATTCTGCTCTGGGCTCCTATTGCCTGTTTCCTAGCAGGCTGGGTCTGCAGTGACCCCAAGAGACAGAGCAAGCCCTGGCCAGGGAGGGGGGTCATGCAGCGCAGGCCCAAGGCCCATCCAGACCCTGCAGTGTCACACAGCACCGGTTTGATTTCAGGCTCCAATCTGTTGTGGTTTAGATTCATTCACACCTGGATAGGGCTGAGATTTACCTGAGTACTATCTGGGAAGCCACAGTCTGCTGAGCAAATAAATAGTGTAAATGAAGCTGGGGAGTGGGGGAGGGTTTAACCTACTTAAGAGAATCTCCATTCTCAAGCATTTTAGCTCCTTCCTTTTGCACGGAGGAGAATGACTTGCTGAATACAAGCTATTCCAAGCTGGCCAATGAGGGGCCTCTGGGCCTCAAATGGACAGCACCTTGTTCTCACTGCAGTAGGCCCTGGGAGCCATGTGGAGGAGGCTTTGTGCTCCAGGGCAACACCCCTGGCTGAGCCTGAGACCCAGCTCCCCCACTCTGCCCCTGTGCACCGCAGGCTAATGCCTTGTTCCCTCTGGGCCTCTGAATCTGGATCTGGAAGGTAAGAAAGCTGGAAAGGTGATTTCTGAGACCTAGCACTGCCCTTGCATGCACTCATAGTTTTCCAGGGCATCGTAGATACTCTTAAGAATCTGATTAATTTCACCAACATGTACTGAGCACCCACTATGTGAGAACACCGTGTGGGTGGCCAGACATCCCATGCACTAGAAAGTCTCAAGCCCTCCCATCACAGACCACACGGCCCAGAGGACACCCTTGCTGCTTCGTGAGGCATTTACATTTACAGCCCTGTAAATGTTCAAGGATCCACTGAGTCCCTCCTCACACCTCAGAGGACCAACTCTTCCTTTAGATTCCCGCTAAGGTTCTCTCCAGTCCTGCAACCTTATGTTACATGGAAATGCTTTTCTTATTAAATATCCTTTACCCCACTGATAATTATAAGTAAGACAGTACAAAGAGTGTGCAGGAGACAGAGTCAGATTTGAGTATCAGACCCGACTTGCTAGTAATTTAACCATAAGCCTTGGGCATTTACTCTCTCCAGGCCTCAGTTTCCTTAGCAATAAAATGGGGATAAAAATGTTGCCCTTGTGTATGTCAGCAAAACAGTGTGAGGATCAAACAAGACCGCATATCTCAAAGGGCTTCAGGAAGCACACAAGCCTGCAGGAGCAGAAAATGCTGACACAGTCTTGCCCAGGATCATGTCCGTCACGCCAGATGCACAACTTTGTCTAAGTGGCTTTGCCTTCCAGTCTCAGTGTCCTCAGCTGTGAAATGCACATGATGGGTTTGATCTCATAGACTTCTGAGGGTTAGACACAGTCTCTGCAAAGGTTCATTTATGAGGGCTCAGCGCACAGGAGAGGTCTAGCAAATGGTAACTGATGGCAGCTGCTGTGCAAGTAGCGGATTTGGAGTCTTGCAATAACAGTTTGCAGGTATTCTCTGCAGAGACTGGAAGGCAGCCCGCCTCCCTCAGCCCCTTTCACCCCTGGAGTCCAAGTCAAGGTGTATATTTCCAACAGCAGCATGTCTGCCCCGAAGTCTTAATGAGAACCAGGAGCCCTGTGGCAGCTGAAGGTGCAGCTGCTAGCCATGCATGAAGTTAATTTCACTTCTGTAAATGTCTAGTGGTTTAGGGAGCAGGAGACAGTCCTGGGCTGCAGAGATGATCCGTGCTCTGCCTTAGAAATGATGGGGCGAGCGGCCTTCCCAGCTGAGGAGTTTCATTCCTGCAGCGACTCAACCAGAACCAGGGGAGGTTCTCTCTGATCTGGGGTTTGTTTTCATCTTCATTTGGAAAGGTCTCCAAAAACAATCATGTTATCGCTTTTCTACTCACTGCTAACTCAATAAAAGTAGGTCTTTTAATTAATTTTGTTGTTTCTCAATGTGCTATCTTTGAACAGCATAAATATGTTTTTACTCTCTCTGTGGCTTTTGTAGCCCACAGACAAGTCTTTCTCTCTGTTTGCCAACCCCCAAAATGCCGGGGGTGGAGGAGACTTCAAGCACACTTGGGCCCATCCACCTCATTTTGCAGACAAGGAAACTGAGGCCTGGAGAAGAGCAGTGATCTGTTCCAGGTCACACACTGAGGTAGTGGCTGAGTTGGGATTCAAATCCAGAAGAAAAAAGGCTCAGTGTGCAGTGAGCAGCTGACAGTTTTTGCAAAGACTTCACTAGAACACGTTCTCAAAGAACAGTGGGTAAAAGGAAGCGGCTCGATGTAGTTCTCTTCATTTAAACAGATACACGTGCATACACACACAATGGGTGACTGACTATCTTTCAACTGGAGCTATCCTGCCATTTGAAAAGGAATGCACGAGTTCCTGGATATTTTGCTATAAAGCAAATTTCTATTTTGGCAACCCCTTTCTTCCTATTGATTTTCCTCATAAAATCCAAGCAGTAGACTGTTGTAAAAAGAAAATTGGCCTTTGGATTTACTAAAATTACCCAGGAATGTGGCAACCCACTCTAAATACATGTTAAAGGGGAAAACAGAGTGCTCCAGTGAAATATTAAGAAGAGCCCTGAAATTATTAACAATACTTGGTGTTGAAGATGATGAAGCAAAAATAAGAATGATGACGGTGCAGTCCAACACCAAAAAAGGGGGCAGTTTTCTATCCTGCCTCACCCAGCCTCCTGTTTTCCTCCTATTGGTGAAAAACCTTGTCTGTGGAGGACTAGGTATCAGCCAAGTTTACTACCCCCAGCCCCCAATCTCTCAACACCCCCAAGTATCCACCTGCACTTCCCAGTCATTAAATTCACTGGCATCTCTCCAGACAGTTTTGCCTGGTTACATGGCCATGGATTTTACACCATCACTTGTCGGGCTTTTACCATGGACACTCCTTCCCCTCTGTTCACTCAGAATCTTTGAAGAAACCTTCCCTGATTCCTACAGTCAGACTTTATCTTTGCCTCCCTGGACCAACCGGAGCACTTTATCTGTCACTCCCTAGGGACCCTGAGGACCAGCTGTATATTCTTTCAGTTCAGATCCTACTTATTTTGCATACTGCAAGCTCCTTCTGCACTGTGGCCATGTCTCGTTCCCACTTAAGGGGATAGTGGAGTGCTGCCAATCAAGAGAACCCCCTCTCCTTTCTTTGCATTCCTAAAATATGCCTGTTGGAGAGATTATATTTTTCAATGAACATATTTGCAAAACCTATATTGTTCGAGGCACTGTTAGTAACTTGGGCTGACACAGAGGTGTCCCAAACATGAGCCCTGCACTCAAGGAGCTTCTAGTCCTATTGGTGTGTAAAGGTGTTTCACTGAGTTAATCTTGCTTCACACACATTTGCTTCCAGCTATGGATTTACTCCTTTAATAATGCATGGATGTGATCTCATTTACATTCTCTACTAGGAACATTTTTTGCCACCCACAGTCATTAACCATAGCTTCGCAGGAGGAGATGTCTGGAGTCACAAAAATATTGGAAGGAGTTTTGGACCAGATGAGAACTGGCTCCCACAGGTGTTCCTGGAGATGAGCATAGATCTTCAGTGAACAAATGAAATCTTCCCCTGCTCCTCTGAAGCACTCCCCTGTTTGTCTTGCTATGGCTGTTCTGTCCTCCTCCCTGAACACACACGGAGAGTACGTCCGCTCCTTGGATTGCACCTCTCTGGCCCCATCTCCTACCCCTCTCTCCATCTCTCGCTGCCCACCTCTCATTGCTGTTCCTCATACACACCCAGTATTCTGCCGACTCAGAGACTCGCACAGGCTCATCCCTCTGCCTGGAACACTTTTCCTCAGAAAGACACATGGCTCACTTTCTTCTCTCTTCAAGTCTTAAAGTCTTCATTCAAATAGGATCAACCCTCAGCACTTAAAATTTAAACTATTCTTCACTAATTTAAAACCCCTCCCTTGCTTTATTTTCCTTCATACCACTTTTCCCCTTCTCATAAATTATATATTCAACTTGCCCACTTTTTATTTTCTGTATTCTAGAAGGTTTCTGTATTCTCTATGAAGATGAGGTTTTTTGCATGTTTTCTATGTTGCTGCCACCCCAAGGTCTAGAATGGTGCCTGGCACAAGGTAGAAACTCAATGAACCTTTATTAAATAAATGAATGGATACCCTGAGGAATGTCTTAAGACAGTAAGACTTTTAAAAAGATTACCCCTACCACCATATGCAGAGGCATAGCTATTCATAATTCATGAAGCATATTGGTATCAATAATCCTGTCTATGAACAGAACTGTGTTCCTACAAAATTCATATGCTGAAGCCCTAATCCCAATTGTGATTACATCTGGAGATAGGTAGGGGCTCTAGGGGGTAATTCAGGTTATATGAGGTTGAAAGGGTGGGGCCCTAACCTAATAGGACTGTGGCCTTTGAAGAAGGAGAGGGTGATCTTTATCTTTCCTAGTCCTGGGAGGACACAGCAAGAAGGCAGCCATCTGCAAGCCAGGAAGAGAGCTCTCACCAGAAACCCAACCAGCCTTGACCCTGTACTTCCAGTCTCTAGAACTGTGAGAAATACATTTCTGTTATTTAAGCCACCCAGTCTATGGTATTTTGTTATAGCACACTCAGATACCCCACAAAACAGACCCTGTCAGGCAGATTTCATCATCCAATTTTTAAGATGCAACAGCTGAGGCCCAGAGAAACAAAAGTTCACACAAGCAATAATAAGTCTGTTCTTATTCCACTGCACCAGAGCATGGTCTGCGCCCAGTCCAAGCCCCACACACTTAGCTCTTCCCTTCATGACTGTCTTATGACCACTGTCTGCCTTCAAAGGGCCTAGAAAAGGAGACAAAGGCAGTTTTCAAACACAGCCCTCATGGCATGAAAGCCATGAGGATTTCTCATGAGTGCATTGTATACAAGTCCAAGAGAGAGGTCATAATTTAATTGGATAACAAGAATTTCAAGAATTTCTGCCTTGCTCCTCAAAATTCACATCCTCTTTCTGCTCTACTTTCAGCCATTTTGTTCATCCATCCATCCAATATTTTTGAGTACCTACTACATGTAGGTACTCAAAAGAATGAGTTAACATCATTCTTGAATTTTGATTTTTATCAAAAAGGATCAGCTAGGACAGGTGGTAGAACAAACATTTATCAAGGGCTCCCTGTGGGATGGAGACTATGTTGACACCTTGAATTTGTGTTCTCACTCAGTCATCAAGCAATCCACCCATTACAGAGGTGAAAACCAAGACTCAGAGAAAATAAGGTGACTTGCCCAAGGTCATAATGCTACCAGGTGGCAGAGCCATCATTGTTGGCTCCACAGCCGGAGTTTTCTTCTTCACATAGTGCTATAGGTGAGAGTTGTGAACCTGGAACAGCTTCAGGGGTGACATGCAGCTTCTTCACCTCCTGTCTTCCCCACATCACACCTCTCATCCTTCCAGAATTAGCTAGTTCTTATCAAAACTGAAGCAGGCATGCAGGCTTGAGGGACAACCACCTAACAGAGCACCAATAACAAAAATGTATCATTAGGCATTCATTGTGCAATTGCCGCAACTGTCTGAGGAGGGAGCCACCACTACTTTCATCATTTTACAGATGACAGAACAGAGCATCAGAGAGATTAAATAATTTGTACAGAGGCACACAGCTACTATAGGACAGGGCTGAGATTCAAACGCTTGTCTTTCCAAAAGGCAGTTGGAGCTCATGGGAAGTGGGAAAACAGAGACCTACAACAAGGACAAACACCAAATGGGTCTACCATATGTGAAGCATGAAGCTAGAAGCTGGGCTCTGTCAGTGGGTGGGCAGGGGGGCTGCGAAATGAATTAGAAAGTTCACAGTGTCCTGCAGAGTCAGAGAGTGACTTTCAAAACATGAGAGCTTGGGCAAGGGGCAGTGGCATTTACAAGACACTCTTTATGGTTCCAGGTGCTATACCAGTGAGACTATCTGAAATTCTGTCCCAAGCATCCTGGGGTGAGGACAGAAGAAGAGACAGGCTGAACTGCCCAGGAGCCTCTGAGCATGAAGCCAACAGTCCCACATGAGAAGAACCTCTCAGCAGAGTCCTCAGATGCACTTCTGCTCAATCACTCAGCTGTGTCTTCCTTGAGCACCAGGAGGCAGGATGAGCAAAGGCAGACAAGGCATGTGATAGAAAGAATGAGAACTCTGGCATCACCAAGGCTTGTAATGAGCTCCATCTCCCCTGATTCTAAGCTCTGAGACCCTGGGGAATTGCTCATTTCTCCAAGCCTGAGAAATGAAATAACAAATGAAACACATAGCAAACAGGTGATCCTCAAAGAAGGTTAGCCCTTTCCACATCCCAATTAGAGTAACATGTGGTGTGAGCTCCTAGGGGCAACACAAAGAGCTGCGATGCTTTTTACTGCTTCTTGGAAGCTTATCATTTAATTGGGATGCAGAACACAAAAGAAAACAAGCAGAAGAAAATAGTAAATGTTCCAATCTCTGGAGTATTGTCCTGCCTTCAACATTCCTCCTGCTAGTCCATCTTCCAGAGCACCTGTTTCAACACAAATCTGATTATGTCCCTTATGACAAAAAAATTATTCTCTTAGGCATCTACTCAACGGAAATATGCCCAAATGTTCATTAACAGACGTGATAATTTGCTCAGTGTTAATCATTAGAGAAGTGTTCAGTGAAATCATAGTGGATTCTACTGCACAGTTCTCAGAGTGTCTTAAATGAAAAAGACTAACTACAACAAGTGCTGGTGGGGATGTCGAGCAACTAGAACACTCATGCTTTGCTGGTGGGAAGGTGAAATGGTGCAACTACTTTGAAACCAATTTAGTACTTTCTTAAAATGTACACATACCTGTAATATGACCCAGCCATCTTAGTCCTCTCTATACTTACCTAATGAAAAGTAAAAGTACATGTCCCCAAAGGACTTGTACAGGAATACTCATAGAAGTTTTATTGGTAAGAGCCCCAAACTGGAAACAACCCAAATGTCCATCAACACATGAATGACAAGAAAACTGTGGTATGTCCAGACAATGGAATACTACTTTGCAATGGAAAAGGGCAGACTATTAACACATCAACAGAAATAAATCTCAAAATAATTAGGCTAAGTGCAATAATCCAGGAAAAAAGAAGGACAGTACACACTGTATGGATTACACCTGGATAACATTCTAGCAGGTGTTGATTAGTGTACAGTGACAGAAAGCAGACCTGCAGTCGCCTGGCAACGGAGGTGGAACATGGCGTGGGCAGGTGGGAAGGGTCACAAAAGGGAATGAAGAAACTTTGGAGGCTGAGAATCTGCCCACTTTCCTGATTATTGTGGTTATTTCATATATGTGTGTGTGCATGTGTATACACTGATTTATTTATATATATAAATAATTTATGTGTCAGAACTTGTTAAATTATATACTTGAAATTTGTGCAGTTTAATGGTAATTTATACCAATTATAATTCAGCAAATCTGTTTTTTAAGATACTTACAAGAATGTTTACAGCATCTTTATTCATAATAGCCTCAAACTGGAAACAGTATAAGTGTCCATCAACAGAAAAATAAATAAACATCAGTACTTTCATATAACAGAACACTATGCAGTAATGACAATGGACAAACTGCAATTACATGCAACAGCATGGCCCGTTCCAGCAAACAAGAATGCACAAAATGAGTTGGAGACAAAAGAATACAAAGCATATGATTCCAGATACAGAATGCTTAAAACGTATCTGCAAACAAACTTGTGGTGTTAGAAATTAGGGGAGTGGTGACTTTTGGGGAGGAGGGAGAGGGGGTATGATGGGAGCCCCTAGGATGCTGGTGATACTGGGTTCCTTGTGTAGGTGATTCCTTTATGGCTGCATCCTCTCGAGATAATACTTTAAGCTGTAGACTTATGATTTCTCCATTTTCTGTACATATGCTATGCTTTAATAAATAAGCTTATTTTTAAAGGTTATTATAATGGCATGTGATAAAGGGAAGTGTTGAGTGGAGCTGAAAGAATGCTGCAAAGGAGATTATAGAAGAGGAAAGGAGCTGGGGGTTGGGGTGAGATAGAGTGGGGGGTGAGGTGCAGAACACTAATATGACAGCGAATTAGTAAAAAGGGGGTGTGGGTGTGTGAGGCTGTGTGGCCCAGAGTGTATGCCTGGACAGTCTGGGCTTGGTAGGAATTTTCCCAAACCTGGATATGCAAAATCAATTCAACTATCTACATCTTAAAACTTTGCATTTGTTTAGTGCTCCACAATTTACAGTTTGCAAGGTTGTGATCCCCATAAAGATAAGAACTCTGCTAATCTACGCACAGAGTGGGCCTTCAGCAAATGTTTGTTTGAATGAATGTCACCTTCCCCAACTCAATGATTTCTCACGAGCATTCTGCAGGCAAGCAGAGAGAGGGTTACTAGTTTCTTTACATAAAGGGAAAAACCTTTATGTAAAGGGAGCTTGGGCTCCCAGGAGTTAAGAGACTACTTGCAGAATGGGCCAAAGCATGGGTGTAGTTTGAATCTCGTCTTGATGCCTTGAGCCCTGTGTGCTTGGATAAAGCTGGAACAAAGAGCCCAGTGCTCTTCCCCTCCAGCTGTGGATCCCTCCTGGTCCAGCTGTGAAAGCGAACATGGGTCAAATCTTAAATCCCCGAAGGAGAGGCACATGGTGCAATGTTTTACAGTTGGATTTTCTGTTTGGTCATGGGTGACCTTTTACAGTTCCAAAGGCATGCACACCCTTCCTGCTGAGGACACACGAAGATGAAGTACATTATCACAAGAGCCATACAAAATGAAAGTGGGCAATATCTTTAACACACACACACACACACACACATTCAAGAAGGCCTGAAGGACAGCAGCCAGTCCCCTCGAGAGAATGGGAAGATTCACTGCCAGAAGATGCCCAGGTGGGCGCTCAATTGTGCTGTCCCTTGTGAATGTTGCCGTGCATAATTGTATCCCAAGGGAGTCCAGGCTTCCAGATGGGCCTCAGAGCATCATTTACATATAGTATTTTAGGCCAATAACAACATTCTAATGAAGCAGGAAGGAAGAACAAGAATAATAAATTAAAAAGTCAAATTTCTGTCCTTAATCTCCAGGGCTGCAAATAGGATATGTCTGTGGTTCAGCGAGGGTAAGGAAGGAAGCCCGTTTCAAAAGGGGCCAAGTGCTCCATACAGGGTTGATGAGAGCGACACACTTTAATCCCTGTTCCTGCAGCTGACCTGCATCTTCATGTGTGAGAGGAAGCCTGAAGGAGATGCAAAAAGGGAAATCACAGCTTGTCTGTCTGCTTCTATGTCCCACTTCCCTTGGGAAGGCCCCACAGGACACAACCTTCATCAGATCCATTTGTTTCTGCTGGAAGGACAGGTGTCCAGGGATGAATACAAGAGCGTTTATGGAAATTTTTCAAGCAGGTGAGTCCTACTCAGCCACAACATCCTGCCCACAGAGACCTACTTCCCTCTTGGGCCCCTGCTCATATGTTGGAATTCCCACAGTTCAAATGCCTCTGGGACACTATGACTTGGAGCTGGTTCTCATTCACTTTGTTAGCCTCTGCTCTGAAATGCACACTCAGGACCCTAAGTTAAACGAAACTGCTGCTGCCCCTGCCCTCAGGGAGCTCACAGCCCTGCAGGGGAGAGGTTCTTAGGCTGCATTTAGTGCTCTCATTAAAAAAAAAAACTGAATAAGATGGGGTGGGAATAAAGGCAAGTGAGGAACCCCTTATACTTCCAGTTCCGAGAACCTGTATAGGCCTACCGCAGGCCCCATCACAGCCAGGAACCCCACCTAGCCTCTGAGAAGGCACTGCCACCCTCACCCCCTGCCCTTCTTCATAACCAGACTCACAGAGCCATGTTCCAGAAGCACATCTCCCACTCCCAGGGTAAGGTGAACCCCACCATCACCCTAGGCCACTCTCAGCTATGCCAGGGAACCAGACAAGTTCTATAGCTGCTGGTTGTAGGGGAACAACCTTATAAGATGACCAAGAAGTCTTATTGGAGACCTGAGGCCCCCAAATCTTCTACTTCTGGAGACTGTTTCTGGAACTTCACCTTGGGTTCACTGACTTTCAGTCTTGCCCAAGATGACTACAAAACTGCAAGGCCATGAGATGTGGAGCCGGGAGGTGCAGGTTCCAGTCCCACTGCTAATGTCTATCAGCACGCCTTTGGGCAAGCTACTGCCCCTGTATGGACTTCTACCTGATCTGCTACAAATGAGGGGCCTGAAGAGATCGTTTAACGTTCAGAAAAGGTGAGGCCTCAAGGGCTGTAAAGTAATATGTCAGCAAGGACTAATTTCTATCCAACTGAAAGCAGGACTGGCCTTAGAGATGACAAGTGCAGGAAACTGAGGACTGGGGTAGTTCTTATACCACCAAGTTCACTGACAACCCTTTCCATCCCTATATATACATGACACTCCACCCATCAAAACATGGAAGCCATGCTTCCTTCACTTGGGCTGCCTTATGAATTGCTTTGACCAATGGAATGTGAAGGGAATGATGTTGTACCAATTTGGGGTCAAGGCTCTTGGAGGCCAGAAAGCACCCACTTCAGCCCTCTTAGAGTCTTAGCTACCATCCCAAGAACTCTGACAACCCTGCCAGAGATGTTAGCCCCCCACTATTCTAGCCATCTCAGCTGAGGCAAAACACATGTAAATGAAACCACTGGGCCTCCAAATGTCTGCAGCCACATGTGGAGGTAATATGAGCAGCACGGCCTCACTGAGCCCTGCCAGTTAGAAGAATTCATGAGAAAATGAATGGTTGTTATTTTAAGCCACTACATGGGGCGGGCAGTTTGTTATACAGCGACAGATACGTGAAAGAGGCGCCAGAGGTAAATGCTACAGGTACGAAACCTTACAAAGACTGGTGATGACAGCTAGAGGCTTGGATTAGAGTAAGCAGTTCTGGGTTGTACGTTGAGTTGTACCTAGGTAAAACAGATCACTGAAATCTATTGTCTCAAAGACATTTAAATATTATGGGATGTGTTGTCATAGGAATTAGACGATGTTGGTTGGCTGAGCCCATGCAGATGTCCCTCCAATGTGGGCTGGAAGCCCACTTGGTTCCAAATATGGAGGGAGTAAAATTTCACACATAAATGCCCAGTTATTTTCCAGGCTTCCCTCCTCCCCTCACCAGTCCTTACCCTGACTCTCACTCAAAGGGTTTGAGATGGAAAGCCATGGAAACAAAGGGCTTTGTGAAATACTGAATGGGAAACAGAGTCTGGGTCTTGGGGAAGCAAAAGCTGTTGTGTTGTTAATAACATTTTTATGGGTGATTTTCTTGTCTTTGTTGAAGGAGAGTAGAACAAACTCAAGTCTGTTCTTCCAGGCCTGAGGGATTGGTGGCCCTTGTAGAGTTCTGTGTCTGTGGGATTTACTCCCAGCTGACCACACTACACTCCCCCACCTCAATATCAATCACAATAGGTACCAGTTTTCAAGAACTCCTCATGCTAGCCATTGGGTTATACAGTTTATTTGTGCTAGCTCACTGAGTCCTTATAATGACCTTTCAGGTCATACTTATTATCTCCCTTTTTACAGTTCAGAAAGCTGAAAGTCAGAGATATTAAACAATGTCTTATATTTGAGACATTTTAACTGAGAGATGCAAGGCCCCAAAGCCTAAGCTCTTAACAATTCTCTGAACTGAAAATAGCTCTTGGTCCTGACCATTATTACCAGCATCACTCAGACATGTATGTAAGTATCCACTTATTCAACACATATATTCACTTATTTAACACATATTTAGTGATCACCTACTCTGTGTATGAACAAATACACATTAAGGAACAAAACAGTCTCCACCCTCATGGACCTTACAGCCTCTAAACCAGAGATACTCACCATGAACTTCACCACGAACTCTCACTTTACAACATCCTTGAATCTCCTTCTACGTTTTAACCCAACACCCTCCCAGTCTAGCTAAGGCTCTAACATTCTACAGCCTGGCCCTGACTTTGATCTTTGCTGTATTCCTGACACAGTCTATACCTTTCTCATCACAATTCCTGTCACATTATCCTGAGTTGCCTCTCCATCCATCCAGCCCTGGGAACTTTGCAGGTGAAGGGGGAGAAGGCACAGGAATAAGGAAATAAGAAAAGATAGACTGAAGGGTCCTGCATTAGGGTGGAAAACAGGGACCGAAGAGCAGTGCTGTCTAACCTCAGATGAAGAATCCTTTTGTAAGAAATCAGAATTCAACACCTTCTGCCACCTCCTCCCCTGCCTCCATCCTGTGTCTTGAAAATTTTCACTTATGTCCTTTTTCTCTCATGCCCATGCAAATAGGCTTCAGCCCTGGCCTTGAAATCACAGAACTACCTTTCATTGCAGGATCAGGAATAGGTTAGTCACATAGGTGAGTATATAAGATCTTTATAGCCTCTCTTAAAAGAAGACTGGTATAAATAGATTAAAAGCTGGACCCAATTCCCTTTCACCCTGCCTATACCCATGCCCTTTGCAATATGACTGTATAGCTCTTCCCACCAAGAGATGGAGTCTATTTTCCCACTCTCTCTGAATGCAGAATGGCCTGCTGACTTGCTTCAGCCACTAGAATGCAGCAGGAGTGACAACGTGCCTGTTCTGAGCCCATGTTTTAAGAGGCCTTGCATGCTTCAGCTCACCTTCTTATACTTCTGCCTCCACTATGAGTCTGTCACTCTTATGGGTCAGGTAATATTCTAGGAACTGAAAGTAAAATTATGAAAGAAGCAAGCATGGTCCCCACCTGGAATGAGTTTACATTCTAGTGAATCAAGGAATGATGGATGAGAATCTGTAATTTTCCAGGTTAGAAAGTACCATTATTCAACCTCAAATAACACAAACATTTCTTTCTAGGTTGCCAGTTTATTTCAAAAGAATGTAATTCAGGAACAGCCAGACGGAATAAATACATAGGGCAAGGTATGTGGGAAGGTGCATGGAACTTCCACACTCTCTCCGAGCACAACACCCTCCCTTTACATCCACATGTTCACCAACCCAGAAGCTCCTGCTTAATCTTATACAGTATTCCAAATTAAGGTTCTGAACCCTCCAAAGATAGGGAGTTCCCTAGGTGCCAATGTAACAGTTCCAGTTTTAGGTAGCTCTCACTCCTAGAAAGCCAGCCTTTCCTCAGAGTGAACCGAAGTCTATCCATCAAATGTCCACACTTTGATTTATGGATCCACCTCAGGGGCGCATACAGCATGTCTAACTACAACACATATCTATCCTGATCTTGCTCTCCTCTCAGATAAATCTTCCTCTTTCCCTTAGCTGTTCTCCAATGTCATGATTTTGAGGTCTCTTGCCATTCTTCTGAACTTGCTACATTATTGTTCTACATTCTTCTAAAATTTGCTTCGCAGGCATAAACTCAAAACTTACCAGTTTGTATGACCTCATCAAATATATTATATCTCCTATTTTGGGGGGGCTTAAGATCCCTTCATTTTAAAATGAGGAAACTAAACAATAGCTTCCAAGAAGAGGCAGCAGCATGTAGGGAATAAATCCTAGATGCTCAACAAATATTCTCTCCTTCCTCTGATTGAATTCCATCACTGCTGCTGAGCCGGCCCATTCACTTATCATCTCATAACACATCCCACCTGCTTTTTAACCTGCAAAGTCAGTACCTGAATATGAAATCAGAAGACCCAGATCTGAGGTCCAGCTCTGGCATTTAATAGCCACGTGACTTTGGGTATATTAATGACCTGCTCTGTCTCAGTTTTTTCACCCATAAATATGAACCATTGCTCCTTTTCCTCCTGGCTCACAAGAATCATCATTAGCTGTGAGTGAAGATGGTGAATGCTCTAAATTAAAGAACTCTTCCATAAGGACTCTGGGAAGTTAAGAGGTGGCACGTTGGTGCTATCTTGAAGTGGGAACTCCAGACCAGCAGCACAGTGGACATCATTCTATTCTATTTTTTTAGATACATATATTGAGCCCATTTCCAAATGCACTTAGTGGCTCTGTTTCTACATGAAAATTCAATTCTATTTAAATAATTCTAGAGAAGAGATTATGTGGCCATAATTGCCCCTCCTAATGAGCGCATCACATTCTGTGGTGTTCTGAGAGAAGAAAGCTATTGAGGAAAATGCCACGTTAAATATTTTCATAGGTGGTAGGCTTGGCAAGAGAAAACTTCAGGATGGTAGTAGAGTCCTCATGGCTGCATCTAAGATGCAACTGGCCCAAGGTTTTGGCCCCTGCTCCGGGGGCACTGCGGGAAGACTCTCTCCATGCTGCGTACTTTACCTTTCTCCAGTCCATTGCTGCCAGACTCCCTCCATGCCGCCCTCACATGATCCTTCTCTACTTCCCACCTCTCCTTGCCCTGCCCTCAGTTCCAGCAGGATCAAGCCCATACTCCCAGCAGGGCTCACAACCACCTCCCATTCAGATCCCACAGTCATGTGACTCTGTCCCTTCTTCATTCAACCCACTTTAATAATTTGTGTCCAAATGCCAGAAAACATGCAATTCCTTCCAACCAGCAGTCCCTTTTTTGCCTTTATTCACTTCATCAATTCTACTCAGCCTTTAAAACTCAGTAGAGAATTTGCCTCCTTCAGGAATATCAGGCTGATAATGTGCAGAAAGGTAGTTCCAGGGAGGTCATTACTTCCTTTTCTATGTCCATTTTGAACCTTAAATAGCACTTCGTCTTCATGCATTGAGATTCTCTGTTTATCTGCCTGTCTCCTTCTGGACAGTTTGACCAGAGTAGGAGCCTCAACTATCTGAGTCTCCAGCACCTAATAGTGCTCAGCACATGGAAAATGCCTGAAACAGACTACAATAAGGCATACATATCTCACCTAAGCACAGATATTAAAATAAGGTTGCATAATAATGACTAGACTCTGGAACCCCTCCCCCAAACTGAACACCATATAACCTTTCCGTGTGTCTGAGCCCCAGATAGCAAAGAATGAACCCAGAAGGAAAAAGCAGAGAACATAACCCAGCTCCCATTCTTTCATAAGACAAGAATTTACGATTGCCAGGAAATGTATAAATTGCAGTACAGATTTTTGCCACCAAGTCAGGAAAGGGCAGAACACAGCTATTTTTCACAACCTCAAATGCATGCATGGGTTTTGGCTGCTGCAGTGTTAATACCATGTTTGTTTCACGTAGATAAGATGAGGTGGCAAAGAGGCCTGCTTCTCCACGTGTGAGGGCTGACTTAGTCACTCACAAGGCTGCTTGGCTGTAAGGATTCTGGCATAATCCATATGTCCTTAATCTGAACACCAGAACTGCTGAGCTCAGAGGACAGGAGCCTGTGGACTTTTTCTGCGTTGGGGAATTTCTGCTCACGTATGGACTTTAATGCTCATAAAATCAATCTATTTTTAGTTCCTGTTTCCTTAAATACAAAAGATCTTTATTCAGCACCTAGTATGTGTTTGGTCAAGAAGGAGAAGTAAGTGTGAATCCATCTCCCCAGCCTCAATATGGGGCATGTATGAGTTGTATTACAATCACACAACACATCAGAAAACATGTGGCAATCAACCGCCCAGCTCCTCCTCACTATGTCCAAGCAAGGGCAGCCTGTAAATGCCTGGATGACCAGTTGAGATGAGACGGGTTGCCAATGAAACTTGTAGGTGGGTATTTATTCCCATGAATCAAATCTGCTCTCTCTGCTACTGATTTGGGGAAAGACACATTCCCCAAACTGGGGTTCATTTTTGTGAGATAGCATTTCTGCAGCTCCTGGGTGCTGCTTGCTTTGTGCAGAAATACCAAATTCCTAAGAACTACAGAGAAGAGGAATTTTGCTTTATACTAGCAACATCATGACTAATCCCTTTGTCAGAGGAGCCTCATGGCATCAGGCAAACTGGTGATGTATGACTTTTCCCTAATCCCATCAGCTCATCTCCCTCTAGTGAATCCAAACATTATACCAGTGCCAGAGCTCGGCAGGATGCAGCAGCCATGGAGTGGTGGAAAACGCACAGGATCTGTTGTCAGAACCATTGGACTAGTGCTGGCTCCACCACCTATTAGCTGTGCATCTTTGGGTGAGTTGCAACCTCCCTCTGTCTGCCTCAGTGTCCTCATCTATAAAATGGGATTGATGACCTGAGGATCAGAGTAGGCAGTATATACGCAATCACCTTATTAACTGTAAAGATTTACATAAACATATTTACATATGTTTATTTACATAAACAGTTCTTTCAGATCGTACCTATCAGCTCTTCTTAAAAAGATAGGTGCCTTCTGGATAAGAAGGTCCATGCCTCCTTCATTTTTGCATTTCCTGAACCTGACACAGTGCCAGGCACTTGACAAGCACCTCAGGGAATATTTATTGAATTAGTAAGTGAACAATTTGGAAGATATTTCCCTGGAGGTTAAGGTATGTGTCCTCCCTCCAAGCTAAAAGAAAAAAGAAAGAAAAATTAATCTATAGAAAGTTTGGAATCCTCCAAATGAATTTTAAAATATTTAGTATTTTCTGGATAGAATATGTGCACATGTAATTGTGTGTGTGTGTGTATTATTTCCTCTGAGGCTGGAAGTCTGCATTAAATATGAATAACACTGCCCTGGAAAACTTTTGGCTCCTGGTTATGTGAATGTGTTTTGCTCAGCATTAAGAGAATAGATAGAGATGGGCTAATAGGTCATGCCCTGGTTCTCATTCTTGATTCATTCATTCATTTCTTTGTTCATTCATTAATTCACTGGCAGCAAATGGTTCTGTGCAGAAGCCAAGCCTCATTACAAGGTAAAAAATGTCTGACCCAGCCTCTTGGCTGAAGAACTCCCACTGATCCTTCCAGATTTTATTTCCTCTGTGCCTTGAAACATTTGAAATCCTATATTTAGGATCTACATGTATCGACATGTGGCACTTACCACCATCCCTGATCTTCAGTCCTATCGTTTCAGAGCTCAAAATGTTGACACTTTCCCCCCATTGATATAATTCCTATTACTGGCATGTATTGCCAACAGAATTCTCCAGAAATCCCACCCATAAAAAGACTTCATGGTTAAGTCTGAGTCAATATGCAGAATGACAATGACCGCTTTGGTCCTAAATCCGAAATTTGGACTGTAGATCAGGCAAACTGGACCACATAGCCAAGGTGTCTAAAACCTCCTCACCACCCCTGCATCTTCTCTGTCTTCCCAACCTAGGTATGCCCCTGCTATAGCCTCCATTTCTATCCCTCGTGCCTCTTCCCCTCTCCTCCCCCCGACCCTCATATCCCTGGTCTACTCCAATTTTATACTGAATTCTCATGCACCAGACCCAGACTGGAATGCATAAAACTCTCCTGCAGTGCCTGCTGTTCCCAACTTACCATAACCCTTACTCTTTATTCCCACCCCTTCATGTCTCAACCCCTGCAAAATATCATTTCTTTCCCATGTTTTATGCTTCCAAATTTTGTTCTCCCTGGGTTGCTGCTTCTACCTCAGGCCGGCGGCGCCATTGATATTATGATCATATATTAAGTTTAATGTGTCCACAAGGCATTTTACACTCTCATAAAAATCAGGCCCTCTAAGAGCTCCCTGTGCTGAAGACAATGGAAATACCTTCCTGGGCCTTCGCTGGTACATCATGCCATTAGGGCCTCTGAAAGGGCAAAGTGGGGTGGTGGTTGTTTACTGTTGTTTGTGTGACTCTTGATGATAAATACAGCATTTTGAAGAGGACTAAATGGTTTTCCAGCTTACAAGCGAAGCTGAAGTCTGATCACCACCATTTGGGCAACATCCCACAGCATTAGTGACATTAATAATAGGGCACATTTATTTACTGTATGTCAGACTGTATACTAAACATTTTATATACATTATCCCACATAATCTGCTCAATGGCCCTGTACAACAAGCAGTATTTAATTTAAAAGTATTTAATAAAAGAAGAAAATTGAGAGACAGAGAAGTAACAGGTTCAAGGTCAAACAGTATAGAGGTGGGAAAAGTGAAATTACCGAAACCCAGATGGTCTGGTTTCAGAGCCTGCCTGCTTAAGCACACACAGACACTGGCATTGGAAGAGGCCCACCTTTAAGGTCTAGGTTCACAGATGAGTTAAAAACAAGTGTGACCAATGAGGTGGATGCTGTAGATGTGCTCTTCTCTCTAAAAATGCTCTGCCCAAAATTCCTCCTCTGTCAGTCTCTGACAAGGACTCGAACACTTACAGTACCTCCATTCCACAGGTGAAGAGACTTTATCTTTATCTCCCCTGATCTAGGAGACAGACAATGGGCAACCAGAGCAGAGGACTCAGGCGGAAGCAAATCTCCTTGTACCGTGGGAGTTGTAAGTGCGCAGGCCTGCACAAGAGACAGAAGCGCAGTAAGCCAGGTGTTCCTTCCACAGAATACTAGCTCCATTAATAATCCTAGGTGCTCACTAGTACAGTTTGCTTACAGCAGATAAGGGATCGATTAGCCAAATGATTTCCATTGTTTATCTATCCTCTTGATTCTTCAATAGTTTTGCACTTCACTTAGCCCTTTCCCTTGTTGCTCCTCATTTTCTTCATTTGAGGCATCTATGATCTACCCTCACAGTATGATTTTGCTTGGGAAACATAAATATCAATGAAGTACCACTTTTCAAGTATGAGGAAGCCAAAGCTGAAAGAGGATGTTTTGCCCAGGGCCAGGAAGCCTGTTAGTGTAGAGATTGGACAGGATTTGTACTTCCTGGCTCACAGGACAGTGCTCCTTCCAAGCGATGTGGGAAAGTGGAGACACCTCCCCCCCAGATTATGGTCAGCACAAGAGTGGGCTGCTAAACCCACACCAGTGACACCCTATCCAGGTAACAGCTTTCCTGAGAAGTCTCCCAGAGTTTCAGTTTACACATATTCATTTGCCAGACAGACTCCAAAACATGTCAAAATACAGGGTGTGGCTAAAGGACATTTACAGTTTTGAGTACGTGAAACACTGAATTTATTTTTGCATTATTTACTAATGTATTATTTTCCATGCACACAACTGTAAACCTACTTTTGCCCTACCCTGTACCTATCATGTCCTACCTGACCTTTGCTCCATCACCACATCCTCAGTCCCAGAGCCTTTACATTGCTGCTGTCCGTGGTGCTAATCAAGCAACCTAAAAGGCCACATTAACCACAGTTCTCCAGGAAGTGAGGGAGTGGAAAGACAATATTCACTGTTGCATAAAGACTCGAAAACAGGAAATAAGGTACTGTTCTAGGAATTCAGTATAAAATGACAAGTAAGAAAGGCATCATACCTGTCTTCATAGAGTCTGTCTTCTAGTGAAAAGACAGACAAGCCACCAAAAGGTGTCAGTTGGGAGGGCCTCTTGAAGATTTGAAGGATAAGAAGAAACAACCATGTGAAAACTGGGATGAGAGAACTCCATCTGGGAAAAAATGACAGCCCAAAGCCCTGCACTTAGAAAAATCTTGTCATGCATAGGCATCTCTCAGACAGTCTAGTGGGACTGCTGCACAGCAAGAGAGGCTGGAGGAAGAAGGTATGAAGTGGCTAGATGGGGCAGGACATAGCTTGGGCTTTTTCCTGTATAAAACAGCAAATCACTAAGAATTGAAAACTACAAAGAGCCCTGGCTGGGGTGGCTCAGTGGGTTGAGTGCCAACCTGCAAACCAAAGGGTCATTGGTTCAATTCCTAGTCAGGGCAAATAAATGCCTGGGTTGCAGGTCAGGTCCCTAGTAGGGGACCCATGAGATGCAACCACACACTGATGTTTCTCTCCTTCTCTTTCTCCCTCCCTTCCCCTCTCTAAAAGTAAATAAACTACAAAGAGAAGTGATCTAATTTATACTTAAAATAATATGTTAACATAGAAAATTTCAAACATATATGATCAAGAGTATAATGAACCCCACATACTCATCACACAGATTCAACAATCATCAACATTTTGCCCTTCTTGTATCATCAATATTTCCACTACTCTCCATCTTCCCATTTGCTATGCTTTTTACTGTCCTATTTTCCTCTTTCAAGCTTACTTAAATGAAATGTATGAATCTTAGCTATATTGTTTTGATGAATGAAGCCCATACCTTATCTCAGAATACTTTCATCTTCCTACAAAGTTCCTTCATGTCTCTTCTCAGTCAAACCCCACCAACTCCCCACCTCAAGAAGCAATGACTATGCTGACCTCATTATCTTAGATTGATTTTGCTTCTTCTAAAAGCTTATATTCATGGATTCATACAGGATTATTTTCTTGTGTCTGTGTTCCTTCACTCAGCAAAACGTTTTTGAGATTCATCCATTTGTGTGTATCAGTGGTTTGTCTTTTTACCTTTAGCTGATTACTATTCTGTTGTATAAATATAAAATATGCTTATCAATTAACCTGTTGATAGACATCTGGGTTGTTTCCATTTTTTGGCCATTGTGGATAAACCTACTATAGCTGTTGTACAATTATTTCTGTGGACATATGTTTTTGTTTCTCCTGGATAAATTCCTAGGAATAGAATTAATTTATATCTTTTTTAGGTACTGGGAATTAAGTGGAGGGGTCAGGGATAGTGGCAACAAAAACAATTAAGAGGCAATTACAATAGTTATGAGAGTGATTATGATAGCTTACACTGGGAAGGGACTGCAGGAAGACTTGAGGGAGGCAGATATGAAATACTTGTATGTATAGGTAAATATAATCAGTTATTGATGCTGAAGTAAATGTGGGGGTAAGAGAAATGGAAGCTTTAAGGATGACTAATAGGTCTCTAGCTTGACTAAACTGGTTGCATATTGGGACCTTTTACTACAATTCAGAAGGCTGGGAAAGAAAAATAATTTAGAGAGTATACAAGTGTTTCATTGTGCAATGCATGAGACGTCCAGAAGGAGATGTTAAGCAGGAACTTAGAGGCTGGAGCTCAGGAAAAGGTAGACCCACTGCTACCCTTGCATGCAGCTTCCATCCTGCCTGGACCCAGACCTCAAGACCTGGTAGAGAAATGGAAAGTGGATTTTATTTCATAGTAACTTTTTACTCCAGTACATTGGTTAAGAGCTACCTAGAACACTGCAAAAAGGGATTCTGAGGCCACATTCAAGGTTGGTAAGCAGAAGTGATGGGGTGGATAAGAAAGGCCTTCGATGGGCATGGAATCACAATGAGGCAGAGCCCAATTCAGATATTGTCTCTGCCCAATCAAGTAGGTATCCATGAGCACAGCAATCTAAAAAGTGAAGAATCTGATCTAGAATAACAGAGCCACTAATAATACAGATAAAGGACTTAGACTGTGCAAATATATAGATTGATCCAATATGGAGCTATCTCTTTACTTCTTTATTTCAAGTCCTCTACCAAATTACCTGATTCAGTATCCTACAAGTCCTCAGAGAATGTCTTTGACCTTTCTCACCTGATCCTCAAACTGCAAACATCCCAGAATACTCTGAGTTTCTCAGTTTTAGCTGGGATCCTTTCATGTATTGAGGTTAAATAACCTACTCTTGTGAAAACTCACTCTAAATGATTTTAAAGTTTGAATACAATGATCAATTATTTAAATACCTTAGGAAAAACCCATTTCTTGTGAAACAGCACCCCAAAGGATTTCAAAGTTTTGAATACAATGATGAAGCATTTAAATACCATGGGGAAAATGTCAAAGAGTAGATTAGATAATCAATGTGTAATAGCTGGATCCTTTTTCCTTCCCAATAGAATGCATGGGTGAGTACTCTTGTTATTAAGACAACTACCTGTGCATTTATCGATTCATTCACTTAATCGTCAAGCTTTTGTTGATCACCTAATCCATGCCAGCCCTTGTACCTGGACTCAATTATAAAGACAAGTAAATTGTGGATGCTGCCCTCACAAAGGCTCACCTAGACACGTAAGTAACCCAAGGAGAGTTGGATATGTTACTTTGTTAATATTCCAAGGTAATTTAAAAATGAGTCCTTAGAGGATGGGAAGTCTAAACTGAGTCTTGAAAGAAAATTAAAACTTTCTCTGGAGGAACCTTGGGAGAGGGCATGTCAAACAGAGAAGCCAGCATGGAACAAATCTGTACAAGGGAAAAAGGGAAAGCTGGCTATTGAGAAAATACTAGAGCAGCAGAGGTAGGCAGGGCCTGTTTTGATGATTGAACTTGATGCAATTCTTGCCGCAATGGTAACTGCAGAATCAACTCAAAATTGTCCCATCCCATTTAATAATATACTGAGTTGCTTTTCAGAGACAACAGACCAGAACTGCAAGTCAGGCAGCTGAGGCACGAGTCGAAGAGAATAATTTGACCTCCAGCTGCACCCAGAGCCAAAGTCTTGCCTCCAACCCCTGCCCAACATACACACACAGAACCAAAGGACTGGGCCATAACAGAAACTTTAACACTGGAATCCTCTCAGAAGCAAAAACTCCATTGTCCAGGAAGGTTGGTGCTGAAGTGCCTTACCATAAATGGTCAAGCTCCAAGGTCTTCCAATTAAAACTTGCCCTGCCAGTGTCTCTGCATACCTGCTCACCCAACCCCTTAAAGACCAGTCCTGAACCCCAGAGCAGGGAGTTTGAGCTTTTGAGTTCTCCTTGCTTAGCTAACACTCTGCAAATAAAGCAACTCTAATTTCTCCACTGCGATTCTCTGTCAAGTGTCTGGCTCTGCTAGCGCCAGGTGGACCAATCTGTTCGGTAACACAACACAAGCCATTACTGGGGTTTTACAAGGAGAGGGACATAATCAGATATGCATTTTTGAAAGATTGTTGTGGCAATGCAGTGACCATGTAGGGAAGCAGATTTGCCCCTCTTAAAATGTGTGTCTCTGGCATGAAGATTGTTTTATTTTTAAGAAACAAAAGCCTTTGGAAGAACCTTTAACCTTACTGTCTACAGATTGATATAGAGGGGCCTTTTCCAGGAAGGGAGTTATCACCACAGATAACTATAGTGAACGAACATGAACATGGCCTGGTAAGGGATACACATGTGTGTTGTACGTGTGTGTGCATTCCTCTACCCATTGACGCATGGCCAACCCCTTTTTTTTTTAAGTTTAATTCAAGTGTCTTACCTAAGAAGACTTCTCAGCTCCCTTCACCTGAAAATAATATCTTTCTAAACTCTATTACCTACATCTCTTTTTACATTTTATCATAGATTTGAGTCAGTTCTGCACATGTCATGTTCTAGCTAGACTGTGAGGTTCTTGAGTCTGCCTATGTGGGATTCACCTCTGAGTCTCTTTCAGGAGTCTGATTGTACTGAAGAGGACAACCTCTCAGGGTATACAGAGTGTCACTGCCTGTGTCACCTCACTGCATCATCACAATAGCCGGGTCAGGTTTATCAGCAATGGATTACAACCACCCAAGAGAGGAGGTGGCAGTCTAAACAGACAGCCCTTGAATCCAGATCTTCTAACATGTCCTCTCATCTCGGTGGTCTTCATTCCCAGAAGCACCCTCTGTGACCTGAATATGGGGGCCTCATGGATGAAATGAATTATGAACATAGATCTCCAGGTCCCACTTTCATCCCAAAGACGGACAGCAGGCCTTGAGATGGTGTCCTTGAAGCCTCCTTTCCTTCCCCCTCCTCCCAGGTAACCTGACTCCCTGGGCCCTAGCTAATGGGTTAATAGTTCCTCCCATGTATTTAGGGACCAGGGTGACCTTGTCCCCTTTGTGGGAATGTAGGCAGATGAGATCAGAGGGGAGAGAAGAGACCCAGCCAGTTTCCCATGGAATTTGTGTAGGGGCCTCACATTCACTGGGCACTTACCAAGGGCCAAATACCACTTTGGGCATATCCTTTGGGTTCTCTTCTGATAACCCACTGAGTAGGCTGATTCATAGAATGCATTTCATAGAAAGGGAAAGTAGTCATCAGTAACATGAAGGGCCTTGCCCAAGTTCCCACCAACAGTAAATGGCAAAACCAAGATTCAAACCACTTTTCATCTGTTTCCAAAGCCTCTCCCTCTCCTCTATGCTGCCCTGCAAAGCATGAAAGATCTCTGGGAGAAAAGAGGTGGGTTGTTCTCACAAGTTACTTGTTCTGATGTACCTACACTTACAACCAGACTGCTGGCATGAGGGAGGGCTTTGCCTACAGTCCTGATTATTGTGTTCTTGTTACTGGACAGAGGGCCTGGCCCTAAGCAAGTCTGCCTAAGGTCAGGGGGTAGTGGTGTGGGTTCTTGACTTCATGTAGAAAAGATTTCACAACACAAGTCCAGATGACTATGAGGATGCATTTATTAAAGCTGTAGACAGTAAAACAAGGGAGAGCTTTGCATAGAAGAAGCAACAGGAGAACCTAGGTTGGGCTGCCTTAACTCACTGGGAAGTCAGAGAAAAGGGGACCTTGGAGGCAGATTCGGGGGGTTTACCTGAGATAAGCAGCCAGCTGCCCATTGTCTTAGAGTTTAGGAGACACATGCCTGAGGGGAAAGAAGTGGGAGAAGAAGAGGGGAATGGAAATGGTGAGGGCTGCTCCCCAGAGGAAGAGTGTTTGTGCTGGGTCCTTTGTCTTGAGGCTTTTATCTCTGTCTTGCAGGTAGGAGTCTTAGGGGAGGTCTCAGGAAAGGGTTTTGGTAGAATATTCATCAGTTCTTGAGGTGTGCCAGGTGTTTTCAAGGTCACGGTCTCCACTAATTGGTCAGTGACAGGGCAGAGAGTCTTCACTCATTAAGGTTGGTTCTGACATCTTTTTGCTTCTTTTCCGGGCATGGAACTGAAATGCAACTGAGCCTAGATGTTATCTCTAGGGAGGTGACCTCTTGTATCAGCTGTAAATTGCTTGGCCATTGTGCTCAACTATCTGTCTCAGTTTCCCTTTTCCTCTTGCCAAGGAATTTTTCTAGCTTCTTACTATCCTGTCTCATTCTGAGAAAGAGAGAGGAAGGCAATTGAAAAGTAAACAAACAGGAGAAGAGTAGAAAAACAGAAGAAAAGCAAGAGGAGAGTAATCAGTATTGAGAATTCTAGAGAACTGCTTGATTTGACCATGAAAGTGCCTTCTCCCAAGTGGTGAAAATAATAATGTTTAGAGTGCTTACTTTTGCCAACCACTTTTCTAAGTACTTTGCTTACAAGAAACTTATTTAATCCACTTGTACCCCTGAGATAGTATTTTCTGCAACTTTAGGTGAGAAAACTTAGGCACCTAGAGGTCAAGTATTTTCTCTAGAGTCCTGTAGGCACTCGACTGCAGAACTGGTATTTGGGCCTCAGAAATCTGAGTCTATGGTCCACGCTCTTAACACAGAATGGCTGTGGCCAGAGCAGGCCTGGCCGAAGGGAATGAAAATCTCAAGTGTGAAGTCACATACTCTACCCTTGAAGGATTTAAGAAGACAAACCATGAACACAATATTGTGACCAACACAGGCAATAGTTCTGAACCACTAAGTAATTAAGCTGTTCATCTGTATGAAAATTCCCCCAGGGATCTCTACAGGCCAGTGGTTCCCAGGCCTGGCTGCATGTTAAAATTACCTGGGGAATTCTTACAAAAGACTATTGCCAGGGCCTCATGCCAGATCAACTGAGTCAGAACCTCTTGAGGGGGTCTTAGTATCCCAATTTTTTAAGGTTCCCCAAGTGATTCTGATGCACAGCCTGGGCTGGGAACTACTGATACAAGTAAATGAAGAGGCCATCTGTGAGTGAAGAACAAGCTCTGACCAACTGTCTGGGTTTGCCTGGACTGAGGCTTTCCCAAGATACAGGAAGGACTTTCAAGGCTAACACCAGGATAATCCCAGAGAAACCAGGATGAGTTGGCCACCCTGGCAGGAAGAAGAGACGCCCTCACCTCTCCCTTGTCTAAGAATCTACAGTAGCTTCCTACAGTATTCTGCATCAAGGGAACTAGCTGCTAGATGTCAAGAAAGATAGATGCCAATCTCAGCCCTGCCACTAAACAGTTTTGTGACCTGAAGCAAGCCACTCATCCTCTCTGAGCCATAGCTTTTTCCTGTAAAATGAGGAAGCAGTACTAAATGGTTTGAAAGTCCCTTGAAGTTCTATCACTCAGTACTGAGACTTCTTTCTGGGCTGTGGCATTATTCCGAGTTTCTGCAGGACAGTGTTCATTGTTTCTTGATCATGGCCCCTTAGCTTTCCAAGGGGAAAGGCCATAAATGTCTGTATGTACCACACCCCTGGGGCCTGGCACAGTGAGTGTCAGAAACGCATGAGCTGGCTGTCCTCAGTCTAGTGGGTCCTCAGGGAAGCAGGTGGTCATTGTTTTCCACAGTGCAAACCTGGGAAGTCCAAGTGGGGCCCAGCTCAGCAGGAAAAACTTTATTACTGTCACAGGCTTTTAGCAAGAAGGTAAAGTGTTTTCAGAGGGAGGAAATGAACGCAATGATGGCAAATCCATTAGCTGAACTCCAGTGGAGCCTCCCAAGCCCAGTGAAGGGGGAGTTGCAATGGACTGAAGCTGACCTCCACCGGCTCGGGGGAGCTGATCATACTCATCTCTGCCCAACTCTGCTTTCAGTGACGTCACCTCGGTGGCTTGAAATCAGCTACGATGGGAATGGTAGGGATATTTATACCATAGAAAGTGGCAAACGCTAAAAATCTAGGCTTTTTTCCTATTTATGTATGTATGTGTGTATGTATGTATTTATTTATTTATTGAAACAAATTTTCAGGACATATCTCTGACTGGTTAGCTCAGGAAGGAGAAGGTAGCTCCCAGCCTAGGGTTCCTTGGGGATGCAGTGGAGCCAGGGGTTTCTTCATCCAGAGCCAGGCAGACGTGTCAAAAGTCAAGTGAGAGTAGGAGAAGGGATGAAAGGACAGAGAAACAGGGAAGACTTAGCCAGTTGTCAATAGGCCTAAGCAAAACATTTACCTCAGTCACTCATAGGCCATTTGGGGAAGTAGTGAGTTTCTCAACATAGTAGGTCTTCAAGCAGAAGCTGGCAACCATTTTGCAGAATGACATGAGGACAAAGGGATATTTTAAAAGTAGAAAAAATAGGCATGGGCTTTAGAATAAGAATGTTTAGGCCCGAAGACACAACATGACTAAACCACCTGTTTGATCTCAGGTAAAATTACTGAGTCTCTCTGGGAGTCAACCTCCAAATGTTTTCAATGGCAATAATAAAATTTCATTAACAGGATTTGTGCCAGTTACATGCACACTTGGCCTACAGTGGGCACACTAAGCAGGAGCCACTGGCTGAGACATAGAAATAGATATCTGGCATGTGACACCTGTGTACCTTGGACACGGTTTTTGAATAAGCAGCTCTCCCTTGACTAGGAAAGTTTGCAAAGCATTTCCAAGTTTGGTTGGCATACATTTCTCAGTGACTGTTCATAGTCCCCCAGTTAAGCTAAGCTGGTGGGCAAAGGAATGTGGTCTTCAAACTGACCACAGGGAAAAAGTAATCCCTTGGGAGGTGACCTTACAGCCCGCCACCAGTGGGCTTTGCTCAACCCTCATGAATACTCAAGCAAGTGGAAAATGGGAGCTTTTCTGGATTGGAGATTATCAGGTTGTGGGAAAGATTTGAGGTAGGTTCTACCTGAGACTTTTCAAACTTATATCCATTTGGGTATATATAATCTTCGCTCTTGAGCCTCAGGTAGCATATCCTCACAGTACCTTCTAGAAACCCGGAGGAGATCAGTCCATGTGGTCTAGAGAGAGAAGTTAGGCCAGAAGTCAGAAACTTAACTCTCTCTGTAACCACATCAACAGGGAGCTTCCAAGTCTACACCAATAAGACAAGAGCTGGAGGAAAGCTCCACAGTATTCAGAGTCTGGACTGGAGTAGAGACATCAGGACTGGGTCAACTACTGACCACTCTCCCACCACTGCCCCACCACATAGAAAATAAGGCCAGGAAGGAGACAAACACCCTATCCATTATGGACCCATAAGCTGTTCACAAACCAAGGTAATTCATGTTTAGTAAATGCTACCCTCCTCTTGTGCTAGTTCATGGCATAACCCATGGTGCCTTCCTTGCTTCATAGGGATTGTCTAGGGCTGGGCATTCAGACTCCCCAAGAAGCTTGGGGGCAGCACCCCAGAGGCAGTCTACAACTCCACTTTGATGAAGCTGGTAAGAGGTTGACTTAATTAGTGACTTTTATCTCCAATGCTCCCAGTCCAAAATATACCCCTTCGATCCTAGGGCCCAGTCTTCAGCAGATTCCCCAAGTTCTGAGGCCAAAGACAGGTGCGACACACTTCTCAGAAGTCCTGGAGTTAGTAGGTACCCTCTTGGTGTTTCAGGTGTGCATGAATTGTTAAATGTACCACCCTGGGCAGGGGCCTGGGGTTGGGCCATTGTCTACATATCCCTGGACAGCAAAGAGAATGGAGAGGTGGGGTGGGAAGGGCTATAACAGATAAGAGATATCCAGGTATTGAGATACACCCAGAAAAGGCAAGAATGAAGACCTAGATATCCTGACCTTGGGGCATATCATAGCCCCTTTCTGGGCCTCATCTCCCCATGTGTACCTCCTGTGGGTTCTGTCTCTTTCTACCCCAACCCATCCACTCTTCACCATCTGCACTGCCCCCCTCCTGAGACCAATTTACCTTTTGTTTTACTGACCTCCCTCATTGACTCTTGCTTCCCCTACCTTAATAATCAGAGGGGAAAATTGACAGCAAGGATGCTTCTAAAAGAAGAGGAGGAGGAAGAAGGGAAGTAGAAAAATCAAGTGAAGACATTTTTCACAAGTCAGAGAGGAAAGAGCAGAAAGATTCTGACTAGGAAAAAATACAAACTAAACCTCTGTTGCAAGTACATATGAAGGTGTATTCTTTAAGGAAAAAGAAAGTGGCAGGCACAGACTGATGAGAGGCAGTGAGAAAACAGGACTTGGTGGGAGGTGTGCAGGGTCAGGCACCAGGCCTCTTGAGCTGGAGCAGCTAGTTCAGGGTGAAAATGAAACACAAAAACCGAGGTGCACTGGACCCCAAAAAAGCTGGGGGCTTCCGGGACCAGGTGTCTTTCACAGCAGCCACCCTGGTGGTAGGTTGTGAAAGCACCATGTGCTTCTACTGAACTTCAAGGCAGCCTCAGCTCCATTCTGCTCCATCACGGCTCTGCTTAGTCTCAAGGTGCCAGCTTGGTCTCGTTCTCATGGGAGCTCCCAGACAACCCCCATCTCACCACCCAGGAAGGCCCAGCTGCTGCAGCAGCCTGCTGGGAAGAAGGGCATTTTGGAGATTGTTGGGTTGTTTCCAAGATTCAATTAAAACAACCCTGGAAAGAAGGCCACATTTTCCCCTATATTTTAGATAAGAAAATCGAGGTTAGAAGAATTTTTAAGGCCACAGTGTTAGAGTGTGGTAAAGCCAATACAGAGCCAGCTGCTAGTGTTTTAATAACCTATACTTTCTCCTGGTTCTAAAAGCAATATATCTTTATTATGAAAAAGATATAAACTAATAAAATAACAAAATGAAAGCCACCCATAACCCTCTACCCTGAGAGGAATAAAAATACTGTATATTTCCTTCTAGTCTTTTTAATTAATTCATCTGCATATTTACTTCCTTTAAAAGGAGGATTGTATTATGTATACTGTTAGAAGCCATTCTAAAAACTTCATGTGATGGACAATTTCTGTGCAGTCATTATATATCCTTAAGAAAGTGACTGTATTTGCTACATAGCAATACTTCATATGGCTACACCGTAGTTCATTTGACCCTTTTCAACTCTTGGACATTTAAGGTGCCTCCTACTTTGGGGAGCTTTATGAATGACTTTAAGGAGTGTCTTTTAATATAACCTTTGCTGACCCTGGCACTAACATCTGTGATCTCAAAGAGCCAGCAGTGTAAACATAGAGATTCAATGATAAAAATATACATGGAAAACCATTATGACAAGTAATAAAATCATAGAGCAAATAACTGGTAGGTATTGGCAAAATCAGATGAATGTAACTTGGTGGGATCCAGTAAGGTTTCATCAAGAAAATGACACTGCATTTGAAATGGAATAAGCAACCTCCTTCTGTAAAGAGCCAGATGGAAAATATTTTAGACTTTGCAGACAGGAGAGTTTGTTGCAACTACTCAGCTCTGTCCCTGCAGCACAAAAGCAGCCCATAGACAATACAGAAGTGAATGGGTGTGTCTGTGTTCCCAAAAACTTTATTTACAGAAACAGGCTGTGGGCTGCACTTGGCCAATAGGCTATCGTTTGTCAACCCCTAATTTAGAACAGAAAAAATAGAGATGGATTCTTGTTAGGGCCTTATCAGAAAGAGGACATTTCAGCTGGAAAGAATTGTGAGGGCAAAACATAGAAAGTAAATACAGGGAATAGGGAAAGATATTTAATGGTTGGCTCACGTAGATTGGGCCCAAGTCATATAGGGTCTAAACATCAGGCTGAAGTCTATAGATTTTATTATGCAGCACACAGAAATTTCACTCACCACTTTCAAGTATTAGGGACCCAAATTGCTCCCAGGATGACACCCATATCTGAGAAATTACAGGAAGGGTTCCAAGCACAGAAACACAGGTTTGACTTCATCTCTATTTTGGTTTTCTGTTTTCTTGCTTCATCCCATAATTCACTCCATTTCAGTATATCTAGAGACCCAGAGGCCAAAGGTTATCCAGCTGGAAGAAATAAGAGTGAGGCAGAAGAGGGGAAGGAGTTCTATGTTGACTGTTTCTTCATTGGCTTTGAATCTCTGTGCATGTGATGGAGCTTGTGAGAGAGCAGCTGGCCACCCAGGTGTGAGAAGTCAGCTGACTCCCTGGCCTAGAACATAGGCCTCCTTCTGGGTACGCGTCTCTCCATCTGGACTCTCTGCTCATCAAGCCCATACATGGTCTTCATTTCCTTCTATTCTCACGGCTCTCTTCATGGTCTAAGACCCTTCCTGGCTTTCAAGAGTGACTTCACAATGAGTAGCATGATATCAACTGGAAACTGGTTAGAAATGAAGAGCCTGGGGCTCCACCCCAGACCTACAGAGTTAGAAACCAGGAGTCTGGGGTTTTTTTAAAGATTTTATTTATTTATTTTTAGAGAGAGGGGTAGGGAGGGAAAAAGAGAAGGAGAGAAACATCAATGTGCGGTTGCCTCTAATGCACCCTGTACTGGGGACCTGGCCCACAACCCAGGCATGTGCCCTGACTGGGAATCAAACTGGCTACCCTTTGTTTTGCAGGCCAGTGCTTGATCCACTGAGCCACACCAGCCAGGGCTAGGAGTTTATGTTTTATCCACCCTCTAGGTGACTGTGAGGCACATTCAAATTTGCAAATCACTGCCTAGGATCCCTCTATCCCCAGCAGGACTCCATCCCAACGGGCTGGGCCTGTGCTACTGAGCATTGTATGCCAGTTTATCCTTCTAAAAAATCCCAAGATCTCATTATTATTTCCATTTAAAACATACAGACACTGAGGCTCTGATATGTTAAGAAATTCGATTTGAACCTGGGTCTTCTTTATTCCAAAGCCCATACTATTGACGACTATGCTCTAGTGCCTTCTCTTTATGGACAGGGTTAGAAGGTCCACAGACGAGGATTTTCCCAAAGCCTGTCATGATTTATTTACTCAATAAGCACTTATTGACCACCTCTCCTATGCCAGGTCATATCCTAAGGTATTATATACATTGTTAAATTTCATCCTGGTCTCAACCTTATGAGTATGTAACTTGCCTCAGCACTTACAGAGCAGGAATCCTGGGCTTAGGAAGACCATGTGATTTGTTTGGGGGTTACTGGAGCTCAGAGTGTTATAAAATTTCACAAAAGGATGCATATCTGGCTCAAGCAAGCAGGGGCTTTATAGAGGAACAAGTTGAACTGAGAAGGACCATGAACATGGTGGGAGAAGACAACAGCACAGGCAAAGTTGCACAGATTCAAGTGCGCTGCAGTGGGGGTTCTGCAGTGAGACCGTGTGAACTGTGTGTGTCTTAGGCCCTGAGCCAACTTCAAGACCTTCCAAGACCTAATACGAAGAGCCCTCTCCAGCTGCCCTAGGTTTGAGTTCCATTTCTCCCACTGAGGCTGTTTCCCAACTGGTATAAGAATAAGTGCATTTCAAACACTTTTCAAGTTGCAAAAGCCTTTATTTAAGTATCTGTAGAGGGCTGACCATCATTAGCCCCTCACAACCCCTGGCAGCACTTTGGCACCATATGGAGAAGTTGTCCCTGAAGCTCATCCATTCTAGCCCCCATTACCACGTGACATTTCCTGTACCCACCCCCACTCCTCTCAGCCACACTGGCCTTCTTGCTATTCCTCAAACATGTCAGCCACACACTCTCCTCAGAGCCTTTGCACTGGCCGCTCCCTTTGCCCAATATATTCTTCCTCTAGACATCCTTCCCTCCTTCCAGTCCTTGCCCACACACTGCCCCTCAATCAGCTCCACTGTAACTCCTATTTAAAAATCACAACTTCTCCCCACCCACTGGGTTCATTTTCCCAAGCCCTTATTACTTTCTAACTTTGTAACTACCTTTTATTGTGTATGTTGCTTATGTCAGGTCTCTGTCAGGAGTAAGAAGCTCCTTGAAAGCAGAGATCAGCATCTGCTTGTTCAGTGAAACATCCCAAGTGCCTAAAACAGTGCTTCAGAACCCGCAGACTCTAGATAGCTCTTTGTTATAGTGAAGACAGGAGCTATGAGAGCACTCCTCCTTTACAAGTTGTCTTCCCTGTGGGCACTTCCAAGGCCTCCACCCCATGCACTTTGTCTGCAGCAGGGCCAGAGGCCAAAAGGACCCAAAAACCAGTTTAGCCTTCTGACTCTCTGAGGCCACTTGCTTTCTTCCCACACCTTCATCTTTGAACTATGCAGTCAGAAAGTGAAAGAGGGAGAGTGGAGAGGGCACACAAAGAATGTAGGAAAAGGAGGGAAGGAAAGAGGGGGAAGCAGAGGCTACTACTGCAGATGGTCCAGCTAGGATCCAAACTGGGAGCTGCATCTCCCACAGCACCTTCTTGTCTCCTAAACAGGAACAGGACAAGGGGCGCAAGGTCAGCACCTACTAAGAGCCAGTTTTAGAGGTGCGCATTTTCTATGGGCTGTCTTATTTATCCTTCCGACTATGCTGGGATGTTGAGATACATAAGAAGCTGAACCCCAGAGACTGATGCTGCCCAAGATCATACAGCTAGTAAGGCATGCACACCAGAGAAACAGCTGAGTATTTCTCAGGGTGCAGAGAAGAAGCTGAGGAATCCATTATGTGTAAATCTGCTTTCTCTACCTCATTCATCTGCTGAAGTCACAGGACCCAGGATCTGCAGTTTGGGAACCTCTGGCCCTGGTCACCTCTCCTGTGACCCAGCCCCACCCAGGAAGGCAGTCTTTGCTCATGCTCCCTGCTCTCAAGTCACCACCGTCACCACAGGGAATGTTTGCCCACATCATACCCTTTCCCTTAGGCACCAGAGGAGACTGTGAAGCCAGCCAGGAGATGTTTTGTCTGGCTAAGCTTTCGACTGATTCAAAGTCTTCAGAACCTACTCCTCCTGGCGCTGCTCTTCCTGGAAACGGTTGCCATGGAACACACAGTCATGCAGCCTTCACTGTCAGAACTAATGAAAGTCGAACAGCTATTAGCGGAAGGAGGTTTTTTTCTCCCTCCCCCTTGTGCATAATTTCACTCTTCTGGCGAGGTGTTTGCATTTCTGTTCTGTTTGTGAGATGTTAATTGCGTCCTCATTGTAATTCCTTGCCCACTGCCATCACCTCCTTTGGAGCTCCAGTTCCTGAAGCAAAGCCTTTTGAGATAATGAAGCCAAGTGACCAGAGGGAGGGCTTCCAGCCTCTCTCTGGAGTGATCTTTCCTAAGCATGCATCTGACCAGACCGCATGGCTGCTGAAAAGCCTTCTTTCTGTCACTCCTGGGGACTCCAGGACAGTGTGCTCAAGGAGTCTCAGAACCAGGTCCCACCCGCACTTTGCAGTGTCCCTCTTTCCTTCAGGACATTCTGAACAAGAGTCACAGAGGACCAGCTCTACCCTCTAATGACACACTCAGAGCTCAATTTCTGCTGCCGCATGCCTTCTGTCTAGAATACCCTCTAGGCCCTCTTCATCTGCTAACTCTTTCAGGGTTCAGCTATATGGGTGACCACCTTGCTACAGCCTCCATTCCTAATGCAGGCAGACCTATGGCTCCTTTCTGTTCCCTGGGTGACACACGTCCCATCGTAACTATTGGTTGCACACCTATCTTCCTCTTCTAGGCAGTGAGTTCCTGGAAAGCAGAGCCAGGCTCTGATTCATCCCCAACGTCCCAGTGCCTAGCTTTGATCCTGGCACTTTAGTAGCTGTTTGTGATGCTGCTGCTAACTTAAATTTTCCCATTCTGTGAGTCCACTGGGGTAAGGTGGGCACAGGCCAGCCTGTGAGAGGTGAAGAAATTTATGGGTGAAGTGCTCTGCAGACTCCACCTGCCCAGTACTGCCCCACCCACCACAGAAGCACTGAGGAAGAGAAGCCAGTTCTGGGGCCCTAGAAGTTTATCCTGGTGGTATTTATAGGAGGCTAATTAGCTCCTTTCCCTAGCACCTCTGGAGATACAGGAAGAGAAGATCTGAGAGGCAGGAATGAGGAAAGTAAAGTGAAGTGATTGCCATAGAAACATGGAGAAGGTGCTCAAGGGCCAGGGAGAAGGGGAGCAGCTCCCAGCAGTTAGCATATCCCTCACCTGTGAATGGAGCTGCTCAGTCCTGGAAGAAAGACTCTCTGGGAAGCCTGGGGGCTTTACCTCCCATGGGAAAAGCAGCACCCTTTCACTTCAGTTTAGGCTTGAAAGTAGCTATTTGTTCCCACCAGGGAGACCCTGGTTCTGCAAGAGGTTCCAGGCCAGGGAGCACGAAAAGTCCCACAAGTTCTCTCCCTCTAGACTCCTGAAGAAGCTCACTCTCACCGCAATAACTGCAGCTTCCCTGGCTGTGTGCCCAGGCATGGGAAGGGCTGAAGGCAACTTCCCTGCCTAGGGGTAATGTAAGGGAGTTAGGACAGCTGATCGAAGTGCCTTCCATCTCAGATCTCTCATCTGGACTCTTGCAATCGCCTCCTAATTGCCCGTTCAGCCCTTGACCTCACCTCCCTTCAGTCGATTCTCCACACTTCCACCAGAATGATATTTCTAAAATGCAATTCTGATCATGTCACTTTTCTGCTCAAAATTCTTCAGCAGGTCTGCAAGATGGTCAGGATAGAAATCCTTATTGCTTTGTATTGAATACAGGCACCGTCTGGCTGTCTGACCACTTGCCAGTCCCTCTCCCCATACTCAGCCCATGATATTTCATCTGAGTCATACTAAGTAATGTGTGATTTTCCAACCACTCAGCTCTCTCTAGCCTCTGATCTTTGCCCATGTTGTTCCCACTGCCTGTAATGCCCCTTCCTTCCTTCTTTCCTTCCTCTCTCCCTCTCCTCCCTCTCCACCTTCAATGTCCTCATCACCCTCTAAGTTTCAACTCCAAGGCCACCTCTTCTTAGGGAAGACTTCCCAGGCAGACCAAGTGCCTCCCCTGTTGTCCCACTGGGCTTCCCATGTCCCCCACTGAAGCAATCTCATGACCAATCAAAATCACTGGGCTTCCTGTTGGTTTTCCAATTGTCTGTCCTTATAGATAGGTCCATGTTTTATTGATTTTTGTACCCCAATACCTAACAGAGCTGACATCAAATTAATTTGAAATATCATAGAGCCAGGACTAGGATGAGGTGAATGAGGCACTAGGGTGCAGAATTTGAGATGCTCTCAGTTTGTATAGAGACAGGCTGCTCTTCTGTTTGTCAGGTCACATCCAGACCTTGGCGGCAGAAAAGGTGCCTTCTATTTCAGAGAAAGATGGAAAAGACTGCATTTTTCTGAAAGGTCTTAATCTCTGCTTTTATACAGAACTGAAAAGCATCTTTCTCTACACCAGAATCTCCAAGTAAATCTCTAACTTCTTGGATGTAGGGCAAGATAAGGAAGGCTTATCCTTACCTAGACACTATCCTGGACTCCCAAGCCAATGGCTTTTGCACTTAGCTAAAATGAACTCTATAAATACTGTCTGTGTCTGCCCATACAAGATAGTTCTAGCCATAGACTTGGCTATATAGAAGAGCTAACCACCTAGCTTTTTATAATGCAAAGATAGTTCCTAAAAGGAAACGATTAACAGTCACTTAAAAGGAGAGGGAAATACCACCAAGACTACACACAGACCTAGGGATATAACATTCCCACTCAGGCTATTTGACACACAACTCCAGAGGGTGCCATTCACATAGACTGCAATGTCAGTTGTGCCCCCAAAGCTGTGCAATGTGCTGTCTGTGTGCACCATAATTCCTTAGTCACATACAACAGTGGTTCGGATTTCCTCGTGCTAAACATCCTCACCAATAGCCCCAAAGGGGAGCAAACTCAGTGTTGGCAAGCTGGTTCCAGAGACCACAAATGGCTGGCTTCTCTGACTTCCAATGGGATGACCTTAGCCAAATCACTATACTCTCATCCACTGTAAAACTGATGCCTCAGGTTAGGCCCACATAAGGACATTAGGCTGAGAGGTTCCTGTGGAGAGAAGGATAGATAGCTCCCTTCAAATTAGCAAGGGGAGGGTCTTGTGTCATGGGAAATAGAAGGAGACAGTGAGGATTAACAAATGCTTCAGGAGCCTGAGCACTTTAAGTTACACCTACTCCAACCCCTTCATTTTCAGATACAGAAAATGAATTGCCGCAATGGGAGGAGTCCTGCCCAATGTCACCAAATGCATTTACAACAAAGCAGACCCTTTTTGGTTCAGCCCGGGCTCATTGAACCATACACCTGCTTTTTTAATAATGGCAGTATAGGGTGAGTCTGGCTTACAGCTTCTATAGGTTTTCATTCAGAATCAATTGGAGGAATCCCATTTTCTTCAGTCCCTGCTCAATGGAGGTCCTCCTATCTCTGAAGTAAGGGCCTGTCCCTACCCTTTTTAAAGGGTCCAATAATTGCCTCAATTTCTTGTATCTAAGGAATTCTTTGCCCAGCACTCTTTGGTGACATCTACCTGAATTGCTGGCATATAGAACCCAAAAGGAGATGCATACCTTCTGGAGCAAAGATTCTCTTAGTGTGATCCTGAGACCTATTGCACCGGAGTCCCTCAAGTGCTTGTTAAAAATCTAGTTTGCCAGACCTACTAAATCAGAACCTGGGTGTGGGAGATATTTACTGACACTCAGTAAAGCTTGAGAACCAATTCCCAGCTATCACAATAGGAAAATGGGATCTATTGGGTATTAAGTATTTACCCAGGCACTGTGCTGGGTATTGTATATATACATTCCCTATAAATGATAAAAGAAGGATAAACAAGACATTATCTCTCAGTCACAGAGGGAGCATTAGTGCTGAGGATGGCATCTAGAGTCCATTGCATCAAAGTCCTTCCCAAAAGGAGGGGATGCATCATGTGGGAACTTCAACTTGAGTTCCTCCTCTCAGACCTCAAGCCCCAGCACTTCACTCACTTCACTGTATCCCCTCCCACCTAAATTTAACCCCTAGCTCTCAAAACCTCTTGAATCTGAACACCCCGTTACATTCTTGGTTCTGCCACTTACTAGTCATATGACCCCTGATGCCTTCTTCTATATCACAAGCCTTCATACTTTTCTATATAATTGGGAGAACAGTTCTAGGGCAGTAGTTAGTATGAGAGGTAATCATAGGAACTCAATAAATTAGCTCTCTTCCCTTTTTAATCCCATTTTTGGAATGGCATAACCTGGCTTAACAAACCCCAGTGGCCTTCTGGCCCTTGTTTACTTCCCCATGACTCAACATCACCAATTCAACCCCTCATCACACCTGGCTCATGTTTGCCCCTGGGCCTTTGCTCAGGTTGTATCCTTCACCTAGTATGACCACACACATTTATCTGCCAGTGAAAATCCTATCATGTTTAAAGGCCATGTTCAAGTCCTTCCTGCTGCCTTGGAAAGCCTTCTTGTGGTCCAGGCCAACAGAGGCCTCAGTCCCCTCTGTTTCTCCCCACTGCTCTCCCTCCACTCCATCTCCTGGAGATGAAAACATCAGAGTCAGCAAGATCAATGTTCTTTAGGTATTGAAATTTCCCATACCGATATTTTTTAACGGATCAGCATCAGGTCATAAGTTTTTGTTTTGCCAGGTGAGGATATAATTTTCAAGGTGTCTTTCTAATCTCATCATCACATCACAAAACAATGATACTGTAATGTCAAAAGAAGTAATAAGGAAGGGTATTTCATACAAAAGGATTGTCCTTTAAATGGAACTCAGCTTCATGAAAAGCTCACTGCACTGTCCATCTGCTGCTGCCTTTGCTTTGGATTAATGAAAATGCTGTCATAGGCTGGCTCCTGGACAAGTGCTCAGTCACCTGCTCCATGCAGGAATACACCCTGGCAATTTACTTACCATGGCCTCAACAGCTTCCATTTACTGAGCACTTGCTGTATACCTGACCCTGTGCTAAGCACTTCATGCATTATCTCACCGAGTCCTTTGCTTCCATCATTACTGCTACCATTTTTGACATGAAGCTTAGAAAAGTTACTAATCAGGCCAGGTCACAAATGGTAAAGTGGCTGCGCTGGGCTTATAATATAGGACAGCTTGACCCCAAACCTGGGCTCCTTCCTCTACTCCATGCCTTGTCTCCTACAACAGGAAGAATGTTTTGAAGGCAGGAGTATAAAGGGATATGCTTCTCTATCTCCTCACAGTCCATTTTCATAGTATACAGACATTCATTCATGTAGTTGACCAATAATTATGAAGGCACTGTCCTAGGTGCTGAATACAGTGACAACAAGGGCAGACACCATGTCTGCCCTCATAGAAGGTACACTGTGACATGTATAAATATGCCAAATAGTGAGTAATAATGCAATGTCTTACTAGTAGCTCCCCCACTCAATCCCAAGGGTTTTGTAAAGACCAAGGTGACAGGCAGGTGTACAACTGTTAAAAATGCCCTGGGTCTCTGAGGGCTCAGTAATGATCTGATTCCCTTAAACTACCTGCCTTAATTACAGAAATTGATGAGTCAAAAGCGCCTTTCAGACTGACAAGCCCCCACACTCCAGCTCTACTTGATTTATTAGAAGGAGTTGAATTTAAAAGGGACAGATGCAGTATTGATTTTGCATGCACCTGAAGATAAGCCTCCCCCAACTCCCTGCTGAGCTCTGGGCCCCCAGCCCCCATTTGCTGCTGAGCTGATCACAGCAAATCACTCTCTTCAATGACTTGTTTCATCCCCTCACCATACTCTAATCTTACAGCTCTCAGACCTGCTCTCCCCTTTCTTAGCATCCCTGTGGCTTCCACTTACCTTTACCTCACAGCTCTAGAGTGATGCATCCACATGGCCCTTTAATGCTCACTTTTAGAAAGCCCAGAAGTCTCAGCTGCTATAACAGGTTATTCAGCCCTTACCACCAAGCAGCTCCCAGGTTACCCATTCCCAGCTTGTCCTAACTCTCCAGGACCATGTCCCCAACTTGCTAACCCCATGACTGAGGCCTCTGACCAAAGTGACATCACACTGTTGGCACATATATCATGTCACAGTCTGACGACCAACTTCACAGGGCTATGCCTGACAGACAAGATCACAGCCAATGGGTCTCAGCAAAAGTCTAACAATCTTTTCACTGAGGGCACTGCTGGCATGTTAGGAAGGAACAATTCCTCCTTGTGTGGGGCTCTCTCGCATGGCAAGAAGACTTAGCATTTCTGCCCTTGTCCCCTGGAAATAAATCCCAGTAACAAAATATGTCCCCAAACATATCCCAATACCCCCCAGAAGGGCCTCCAGACTGGAGTGACAGTGGCTAGTAGTGGTTTTGGATCTTCCCATTATGCAGCCAGGAACTAAAGACTGGGAGGGTCCTGAGAGTGGGAGGATGGTGCTCTGAGAAATGCCATTGTAGGGAAGGGAGAAAATACACTCAGATTCCTCTATCACCTCTCTTTCCCAAGTAAAAA